>CM073601.1:35765996-36213496 GCA_037074985.1 Solanum bulbocastanum
CCGATTTCTCGAGTCATGATGGCACCTAATATACCCCACCAGTAGGTAAGCCAACTCGAAACCCAATAAAGAGTGCAAGTCCCAAAAGTGGACCACAACAAAGCATGTCTCAAAAGCAACAAGACTAGCTAAAACAAAAGAAGGAGACAGGACAAACCCAAAACACCAAATGCTCACCCTCGTCTCCGAATCACAGTAGCAAAAGAAGGCTCGAGCTAACCACTGTTGGTAACTGGTATTGGGACCTGCATCACGAAATAGATTTAGAGTGTAACATGAGTACCAAACACAATAGGTACTCAGTAGGCATCAAGTGTTGACCGAGAAAAAATGGTAAAAACAAGAAGAAAGAATAGAATCTAAAGTGAGAGAGGTCAAAGTAGATATGAAAAGAAAGCACATGAGCACATCAGAAATAAACTAAGTTTAGCTAAGAGAAAAGACATAAAATCACCACTGAAGTTGTCCCAGATTTTCTAAAAGACACCTTAACTTTGCTACCGTCCTATTGCCCCACTAAACAATTTTGAGTAGACATTATTATATCGTTTTTCTACCACTTGACATAGAGAGTGGTGTGCACTCTCTCAAAGAGAGTGAGCAACCTAAAATAACTAATATAATTTAATTTTTACAATTATTTTATTATAAAATATATTTTCTTATTATTTTAGCTTTTTTTCCTTTTTATTTTTTCTCTTTCTTTCTTCTTTCTTCATCAAAAATTCATTCATCTCCATTGAATCTTCTCATTTTCAATGTCATCATTTTTACCACAACTTCACCTTCCTTGTTTTACTACTATTAGTCTTACTATCTTTAATTTTAAAACTTATCTAAATGATTTCTTACATTTCTAACAATTTGATAAACCCACTAGATTTCAAGATGATTAGAAATTTCTTTCAATTTTCAGGGAATTCATTGACTCTTTTAAAATTATCATTTCTAACTTTGAAGTTATATGAAAGGAGTAGTTGATGATACCTTCAAAATTTTAAATTTTCTTAGAAAAATAATTAATTTTGTTATTAATAATTCAATAAAAGTCTAAACAATAATTCTATAAATAATTTGATCGGAGCAGAAGAAAAAGAAAAGAAAAAAATGAGAATGGATTTCAATTTGACGTAGTGGGTGGGGTGAGGGTAGGAGGTGAAGAAAAAAGAAAGAAAATGGAGGGATGGATCACTTGGAAATGGGAGGTACAAGATGAAGTGAAACTTGAGATGAAATCAAAACTAAAATAAGTCAAGAGAGAGAGAGAGAGAGAGAGAGAGAGAGAGAGAGAGAGATAAAGAAAAAAAATAAAGAAAAAACTTAAAATGAAAAGAAAATACATTTTAATTAAATTGACACATCTCATGTAATGATTGGTGTGTGTACACACTTACTTCTTAAAATTTGGGGTTGATTGAAAAATGATATAATAATATTTGTTCAAAATTGTTTAGTGGGGTAATAGGACGATTACAAAGTTAAGGTGTCTTTTTGAAAATTCGGGACAACTTCAGTGGTGACTTTATGTTTTTTCTCTATAGCTAAACTAAACATAACTGACCCCCATAAGCTTAGAAGGTGCACTAGTATGCAAGTTTAAATAAAACCTAAACAAACCCCCATATGCTCGATAGGTACACAGAATAGCTAAGTCTACGAAGAAAACTGAGCTCCCAGCCCAAAGTAACCAAGATAACCCATCAGACTCCACCCACGTAGGAGTGCACTCCCAACCCAGCTAGAAAGAGTGACCACAGTGGAACCCAACCAGACAGTCCACTCCCAACCTAGCTAAAAAGAGGGACTCGGGAGTGAGGTAGATATCGCGAGTTGTCCTACCATGCAGTCAACCCCCAGCCCAGCTAGAAAGTGCGACCAAAGATTACCCAACCAGCAGCACACTCCCATCCCAACTAGAAAGAGAGGCTCGGGGGCGATCGTCAAAATCACTGAGTCCACCCAGCCAGCGATACGGTCCCAACCCAACTAGAATGAATGACCCCAGGGGTGATGGCATCTCCAATAGGATTCAATTCAGCAACAGCCACTGTGGAACGCCGTCCATTTTAAGAAATCATAGAAAAGGATTCAAGCCTATACTATCTCAATCCCACGCCTCTAGTGATGCACCAAACCTTTGAGAATGCGTCGGAACCGCAGAATTAGAGGGAGAAGATATAGAAGTGAAACAAGAAGCGATAGCCCCTAATCTAAGGTTCAAACTGTCAGACTAAAGTATGCTACTCAAGTCTACAAGGTGCTAAGTCATCCGAATGACACTGATAAAATGTCAAGGTTATCCAGCCCACACGGGTCATAAGTCTAAGGCAACACTAGCCTAACCTAGACTAAGGACATCATGCTTACAGTTAACGATGAACAAAGCATACAACACGTAGCATACAAACATATAATAGCATTTAGCACATAAGCATGCAATTTTACTAACCCGACTAACATGGTACTACACCTGAATTATGGCAAACCGATCCTAACACAAGGTATTTGATCAAAGTAAGGTAAGAAACTGGTACCCGTTCCTAATCACTCCAATACACATGCTTTTACACAATTAAGCTCAATCTAGTATAAATGAAGTCGTAGCCTACCTTTAGGCCAACCGCGCGCGCTCTAAATCACTTTGCCAAATCTTTTCCTTCTCGAACAACCTTTGAACATTGTTACACTATCAAATATAGGATCACAACATTAGTGCAGTCGTTTAGACACCGAAATCATGGCAAATGGAGATGAGTCAATTTTGGAGTTGAAACGGGAATTGTGGGACCCGCACCGAACTATCCGGGCTTTACTCCGCCAAGAGACCCATAATAGTACCCCTAAACTTGTGTTCCAAAATGTAATACAATTTGGGGCTCAAAACTCAGCAAAACCCAACACGCAAGAAAAACAACACTTTAATCAACTTAAAAAGAAAACATGCAGCAGGCTAAACTTTGAATTTACAAAAATCAAAGGGTGCCCAGCACTCTTTGAATACACCATGACGTAGCCTTGAAACTTTTCAACAGGTGGGACTTTGAATCACCCAAAACCGAGCTAAAATGACCAAGATATCACCAATTCAAGAAAGCCAAAAATAAGAACTCAAAAAAGGCTACAACAATCTGGTTTATCATAATTTTTACCTCAAACGACGTGCACCTAACAACTTCTGATCAATTTAAAGCAAAGTAACCAAGAAAGAAAAGCTTCCGCACTTCGAATCACTTTATTTGGCTAAGAAATGAGGGAGATAAGAGCTTTTAAAGTTTTTGAAACGGTGCTGATTTTTCTGCATTATATACACCCGTTTTCTGCCTTTTTTTCAGAAACTTAAAAACTCCTACGGGGTGCTCTGATCTTGTTCGGAAACCCGTGCACTCAAATGAGATATGCAATCATACCAAATTCCATATTCCGGACTCAATGGTGAAGTCGAAATTTCCATACGAGGTCATCTTGACAAAAGGTGGGTCCCACACCCTACCGTCATTTTAAGTCAAAAACCACAAAAGGGCTCGGAAAATCTCAAAATCCTTGAGACATGAACGAAAGATCAATCTAGACCAAAATTGATATTCCAGAGCTAACTGCGCTGATGGAATTCTCATCCGAGCACCTTAGTTTAGTTTGTTGACTAAAGTCAAACTTAGGCTTAAACTTTAAAGTTAAAACGCTTAATCGCACCGACTCACACTGAAAACCTCGGGAATCATACCGACCATGCTACTAGCCTAAAATAACCCTTCTGAAGTTGATGGAATTGTTAGAATTGGATTCATATGTCATCTTCTTGAACTTTTGATCGAAAATGATCGTTCAAGGTTCATAAGCTCCAAAAATGCTAAAATGCACAATAACCAAACGAACGACAAGGTGACCAATTTCAATCATAGCAAGTCATAAATGACTTAGGGTCACTACAGGAATGCTCTAAATGACATACAAAAGGCAAACCACAGAAATGACCAGGAGGGTCATTAGTGTTGGAAAATTATATGCACAACAGAAGCATACCAGAATCATACAACTTACATGAATAATAGACAACACATTGTTTATGCTAAAACAAGTATGATCTCCTTCAAGTGAATCCAAAAGGTACTCGACAAGCTAGACCCTTCAAGCGAATCCACAAGTTAGTCCACAAATTGGACCACAGTTCTGCGGTCTTCTACAGTGATCCCAAGCTCACTTCCGAACTCTCAATACTTGGGTAGGAAAGTATCATATTGAAAACTTATCTTCTGTCAAGGGTTAGAAGAATCCCTATTTATAGAGATTTCTTACTAGTCCAAGTAGAAGGAATACCATATCTTTCCTTAGAATAGAAAGACATGTACATCTCCCTTTCCTTAGAAAAGAAAAAAGTCATGTCCTTCTCCCTTTCTTTAGAATAGAAAAGGTGATATACTTCTCCCTTGCCTTAGAACAGAGAAAGATACACATCTCACTTTCCTTAGAATAGAGAAAGACACATACTTCTCCCTTTTCCCTTCAGAATAGATTATGAGTTCTAGTTAAATATAGGCACGGTAGGGACCACGAAATTAATTACCGAGGCTTCCTATTATGAAAATAATTCCAAATAATTAATTTGAATTATTATTACCAGAATAAATTACAAATCATTCCACTAGAAATTCATAATTGTACTCCTCTATTTATATTTCGAAACTCCCCATTAAACACATATGTAATTCCGTATGCTAAGATTATAGATACTAATCAATAAATTAAATTATTGACTAACTTAATTTAATGATCAATTTCCTTTAGAGCACTGCTTAACTTACTTTACGTGTCGGATTCAGAAATCCACTTGCAAGGTTTGACACGATGAAAACTTTTAAGCTTCTCAAAATGGCATATCATCAATCTCTATATCGAGACACGGATTCCATCAACTAACTTATAATTTCATCAATATATATTATCATCATACAATTTACCAGGAATATTGAAACATCTTTGAAACTCACCTTTTAATAAATCAAAACGATAATTTACATATACAAATCATAATAGTTATATCAGGATTAAGAATATAAGTACATTTAATAGTTTAGAGAATATGCTTTTGTCAGTCAGTCTATAACAACTATCTCTACTCGTACCCGTTCAATACATACAAAATACACTTGCACAAGAAGTTGGAACTATACCATTCCCATAATCAAGATACACTACATATATTCTTGTGCTACAATCATACCGATGGCATGTCCAATTCCCATCTTAGATTGTGAACAAAAAAAAACTTTATACTTATAAGAACCGGTGATTTAATCCTCTGTGTATAAGCTTAAACTCTATACACTAAATCATATACTATATAAGTAAACAAACACCATAAACGAATATATGATCTTATAATATAAATAAATAATTATTCTATTATAAATATTATATCTAAACACGTGGTTAATATTATATATCCCAACAATCACCGACTTAGACTTTTAACTATATCTAAATGCATGGTAATAGTATATACCCTAACAATCTCCCACTAAGATATTTAATCATATAAATTGTTAGAATACTATTTCTAAACACATGATTAATAGTATATACTCTAAGAATCTACCACTTAGACTGTTAACAATGCATTTACAACTTTCACAGATATTCCTTTTATATTTCTTATCAAAGGGATCTTAATAAGTTGTATTCTTATGCAACTTCATCTAGTAATGTTCAGTCGTAACTTATCATTTTTATATTAGATCTTTAGAGGCCCTATCATGAAACCTTTTAAAAGTATACTTCTTTACAGGAGTTCTATCATGAAAGTCCTCTTAAACATACAAAATCAATCAATCTTTTTTATGATTCTCCCACTGCAACTAAGTATTACTACAATAGTCACACTTTCATGTTCTTGAGTCTTAGTATTTTGCTGAAAACCTTTCGGTAATGAAATATTAACAACTTTTTTCATGTAGTGTTCTTTAATTTGCCCGACATCACTTTCACTACTTGAGGTAGTAGTTTTTTTATGTCTAGTAGCGTTTCTCCCACTACGTAAATACAATGGAACGTCAATTCTGACATATCAATTAGATGTTCTTGAGTGTCTAAATTTACAACTGACTGATTTTTTATTTCTTTGTTCAGTTTCTGTAAAACTAGTTTACTTCTAGGAACATGGATTACTAAACAGTCCTTTTCTAGAAATCTGATAGTTGTCTTAACAATTGCGCTTATTTTGTTTAGGACAATAAAATAAATATTCTTTCATTCATTTTGGATATCCAATTAATACACACATTTCATATCTGATTGGATAGAATGGAATTCAAACGTGATGTGTAGTTCTTAGAACATATCCCAAAAGAAACAAACAACAATGAATAATCCAATTATTAATCTTATCATCTTCTTAAGAGCCAATTTCTTTTCTCTTTTACACCAATATATTTTAGAGTGTCTGGTGTAGACAATTGAAATGCAATTATTCTATCAGATAAGTGGCTCATCAGCTATACAGAGAGGTATATGTCACTACAATCAAAATGCAGTGACTTTATATATTTTTCATGATGCTATTTTCATTTGTCTTAAAAATATTTTGAGTTTATCAAGACATTCAGACATACAAAACAACATACATACAAAACATCAAAAATATATTTTCATATCATGAGTAACCTTCTAAAAATCTCCGAATACTCAAATTCACCTCTTGCTTGAATGATCATTTACCGCACAAATCAGAGTAGATTAATTCTAACTTATCACTATATTTATTTCCTTTTTAAGAGGAAAGGTCTCTTAGTCATTTTTCTTTCTAAACATGACTCACATGTTGGAGTGACTTCACTTTCAATGAACCGTTATACCCATTCTTTAACCAACTTAAAAGTTTTATCCAAAAAATATGACGTAGACGCAAGTGTACAGATAAGTTTCATTCAATTTAAAAGATATTTTCTCTTATGAGATAGATTAATAGTCAATTCATGAGAAAAAAATTCATGCATCAACATACAATAAGAAATAACATATTTATCAAACTCAAAAGAGTTACAAGAAAAATATATTAAGTGTCCATCTCTTATTTGGCTAGAAACCAAAAATAATTTCATCTAACATGAACATATATAATGCATTTTTTTTTGATCAATATCTTATCTCTATCGAAAAAAAATACTTGAGTAGTATTAAGTGAGTTCGTAAAGTCTATTGAGAATTTGAGATATAATACATTAAATAGATCATAATATGTCGAATAATCCTACATAACAAAATTCAGGGCTCATTTATACATATATATCCATGCATCTCGAATAGCCAATCGATGGGATTGGAGAACTACTGATCATGCAATACACATGTACTATGACTAATTATTCACTCCATAAACTTATACAAACCTAACTCAAATGGAGAGTCTACTATTAGTTTAAGTCAAGGGAAAATCACCCTAGTTACATTAATCCAATCACATATTACTCAGTTAAGGAGAGTTAATACAAATTATCAAAACTAGCAGTTATTTACATAGTGACTTGTATTAATTTGAGTTGATATGGAGGAAGGTCTAAGCCAACACATGAAACTAATACTTCACTACAATTCAATCTTGGAAATCAAGGTAAGGACCCCTATCGCCAAATATGATCAAAAACTAATATAACGATCCAAAAAATATTTCTTACTAGGTCGTTCTTATGAATTTACCAAATTTCAGACCAATCAGAGTCCCTTTTTTAGAATTCCAAACTATGATCAATTTGATTGAAAACATTGTTTGTCCAAAATAGAAGTTAGTTTTTTTCCGTTCGAAATTTCTTATCACATATCATCATCTGTGAAATAGCTACACGAATCACGAACAAAGAACAAAGTTCAAAAACTATTTACATTATCTGAATACTATTTTTCAAACATCAGCATGTTTACGTATACATTGAACATTAAAATTCAAAACACATCTCATGGATATCCATGCATCTTGAACGATAACTTTTTGATGAAAAATAATTACTCATGCAACATACATATGTGATGCCAGATTTTCACTCCAACAAATTTAGAACAAAAGCTAACTCAGATGGAGAGTATTATATGTTGATTTATGCCAAGTGAATATCATTATCCCTAGATCATTGATTCAATCAAATATTTACTCATATAGGGAGAGTCAATAAAGATCACCAAAACTAGAGACTAAATTTTAATGACTTGTAGTAATTTCATTCAATATGGAGGAAGGTCTAAGACAACACATGAACTTAATACTTCACTAAAATTTAGTTTTGAAGAACATTGAGAACAATCTCTATAACCACTGTATCATAAGTGAGTAATTTTCATTAAAATTAATTTTAAAGGTACAATTTTTTTTTATCCAAAAATATCATCTGAACAAACTCAAATTACAAATTACTGTATAACAATGAGTATTGTTAATTTGATTGTTTGTGATGAACCTATCAAATTTCCGATCAATCAGAGTTCAAATGTAATATTTATCTCCAAAGTTGTGATCACATTCACATTCAAACGATTTAAGAAAAATAATCAGATCCATATCTTTATCATATAAACAATTCACGTTAACTCATCACGTGTAATCATGTACCACATTTAACATAGATAAAACTGATATAAAGGATTATATTCATACTAAATCACATTTTTAATTCCAAAGAGCAACTTAAAATCCATTTAAGGGCCTCAAAACTATAACCACATAGCAATGAGTATTTCTTACTAGTCTGTCACCAATGAACTTACAAAATTGCAGGTCAATTAGAGTGTATAAAAAATATTTCCAAAGCTATGACCAAATTCAAATTCAAGTGGTTTAAGTATCTTTAGAAATTAAAACAATATGAATTTATCATATTCAGGTCAACTTTTAATCCGGTAAACTACCTATAATCCATCTAAATAATTTTTGATTGAACCATCAAATTTCAAGTCAAATTAGAGATCAGAAAAATCATGACCACCTAAACTATGACCAAATTTGAAAAACAATTGTTTTAGACATAGTTAAAGATTAAAATAATATGATTCATATTTTAATTCTATTTTTATAATGATCTCATGAGTATGAAACATATGTTGTGTCCTTCCTTTGGCAAAGACACTCAATACATTCTTATAACAAATTATTCTCTAAATTAATACACTTGAGAATCCAATATATTATGTTTCTCTCTTTTGAGTGAAAAACCTCGATATCTCTTCTCGTGAATTAATTAAGCATTACTAGTATTTTAAGGTAAATCACCATTTACATAAATAAATATTTACCACTAATATTCACTTAGAATAATTTATACATGATGAATTGAGGATGTTCTAATGACTCAAATAAAAAGATCATTTTAGTGAATCCTATTTATTAATCATAATTATCAATTCATCTATTACAAGATATATTATAATATGTATAAAGTCTAAAGAATTTTCAACGATTTCAAATAAATAAACCACTTAAGTATAACAATTTATTAACCAAAAAATTATTAATTTATACAAATTGATATATATGTAATGAATATCATGCTTGAATAATTATTGAACAAAACGAAAAAAAATAATCCAATTGACCTTAATAGTGAATGCCACCGCCACTTAATAAGATTTGGAGTCAACAATTAGTTAAGAACAAATTTTATAAAGTTAAAAAAAATACTTCACAATTAGTTCAATGATAATTTGTTCATCAACAACCTCTATAATTCCCTTTCTTGTCAAGCTTTGCCAATTTGATGGATTAATAAGAAACAGCCCAAAAAAATATTGCAACTAGCTGTCGAAAAGTTCATACTTTCATTTATTAAATAAAAGAAATCCATTGAACTTTAACTTTTCTTTTAACTGATGAAAAGTTTTCAATTTGGGTTCCATCAATTTAAAAATAAAGGACTTTGAATAATCATTAGGATAAGTGTTTACTATTGCTATCCATTCCCACATGAAAGTGAAAAACTGTCGCCAACAGGTTTTGCCCTCTTGATCATCTCACATTTTAAGAGCATATGTACTTTAGCAAACGAATCAAAAACCTTCAAGTTTCATCTGATTCTTTTGTTTTGCAATAAAAATATATTTAGCAACCACAAATCATGCATATACAATTGCACATACAAATATTTTATGTTATCTATAAAGATGTAAGTATGGCTCTAGATGCCAATTATTGGAAAATTATATGCACAGCGGAAGCATACTAGAATCATACAACTTAAATGAATAATAGACAACACATTGTTTATCCTAAACCAAGTATGATCATGTTAGAGAATACAAACTTTTCTGAAATTTAATTCCAGAATTACCTCTTAAAGCGTGAGCAAATACCTTCAAGTGAATCCACAAGGTACTCGACAAGCTAGACCCTTCAGGTGAACCACAAGCTAGTCCACAAATTGGACCACAATTATGTAGTCTTCTACAATGATCCCAAGTTCACTTCCGAACTCTCAATACTTGGGAGGGAAAGTATCATACCAAAAAATTATCTTCTATCAAGGGTTAGAGGAATCCCCATTTATAGAGATTTCTTCCTAGTCCAAGGACAAGGAATACCATGTCTTTCCTTAGAATAGAAAGACATGTACATCTCCCTTTCCTTAGAAAAGAAAAAGTCATGTCCTTCTCCCTTCCCTTAGAATAGGAAAAGTGATATACTTCTCCCTTGCCTTAGAATAGAGAAAGATACACACATCTCCCTTTCCTTAGAATAGAGAAAGACACATACTTCTCCCTTTTCCATTTAGAATATATTCTGAGTTCCAGTTAAATATAGGCATGGTAGGGACCACAAAATTAATTACTGAGGCTTCCTATCATGAAAATAATTCCAAATAATTAATTTGAATTAGTCTTACAAAAATAAATTACAAATCATTCCACTAGAAATGTGTAATTGCACTCCACTATTCATATTTCGAAATTCCTCATTAAACACATATGTAATTCCCCACGCTAAGATTACAGATACTAATCAATAAATTAAATTACTGACTAACTTAATTTAACGATCAATTTCCTTTAGAGCACTGCTTAACTTATTTTACGTGTCGGATTCAGAAATCCACTTGCAAGGTTTGACACGATGAAAACTTTTAAGCTTCTCAAAAAGGCATATCATCAATCTCTATATCGAGACACGGATTCCATCAACTAACTTATAATTTCATCAATATATATTATCATCATACAATTTACCAGGAATATTGAAACATCTTTGAAACTCACCTTTTAATAAATCAAAACGATAATTTACATATACAAATCATAATAGTTATATCAGGATTAAGAATATAAGTACATTTAATAGTTTAGAGAATATGCTTTTGTCAGTCAGTCTATAAAAACTATCTCTACTCGTACCCGTTCAATACATACAAAATGCACTAGCACAAGAAGTTGGAACTATACCATTCCCATAATCAAGATAAACTATATATAATCTTGTGCTACAATCGTGCTGATGACATGTCCAATTCCCAAAACCTTTATACTTAGAAGAACCGATGATTTAATCCTCTGTGTATAAACTTAAAATCTATACACTAAATTATATACTATATAAATAAACAGACACTATAAACGAATATATGATCTTATAATATAAATAAATAATTATTCTATAATAAATACTATATCTAAACACGTGGTTAATGGTATATATCCCAACAATTACAACATCCACTATCAAAAAAGACTTTTGTCCGTGAAAGTAAGGGTGAAGAAGTACCTGAAGGCTCAAACATGCTAGGAAACTTCTCTCGCATCTCCTGCTCGGTCTCCCAGGTAGCCTCATTGACTGGACGATGCCTTCAACGTACCTTAACTATAGGAATGACTCTCAAGTGCAATCTCCTCACATCTCTCGCTATATTGGCAACTGGCTCCTCTATAAATGTCCAACGGTTATCCAACTCAACTGCATCATACTAAAGCATGTAGGACTAATCAGGAACATATCAGTGCAACATTGAGACATGGAAAATCGGGTGGATAGCTGAAAATACTTGAGGTAAGGTTCACTCATAAGCAACCTCCCTAACTGTTTGGAGTATCTCAAAAGGCCCAATATACCTGGGGCTAAGCTTACCCCGCCTCCCAAACCTTCTCATGCCCTTCATGGTGACACACCGACGAATACCCGATCACCAACAGAGAATCTCAAAGGTTGACTCCTTCGATCCACATAAGTCTGGTGCCTACTCTGAGTCGTCATGAGTCTATCCTGAATCACTCTCACCTATTCGAAAGTCTCCTGAATCAAATCTATACCCCGTGTCCTAGGATCTGTAGACTCAAACCAGCCCACCGGAGAGCGAAAATGCCTACCATACAAGGTCTCGAACGAAGCCATTTGAATACTACAATGGTAGTTGTTGTTATATGCAAACTCTGCCAAAGGAAAGAACTGGTCCCAATGACCACCAAACTCCAAAACACATGCCCGAAACATGTCCTCAAAGACCTGAATAGTACGCTCCGAGTGATCATTAATCTACGGGTGTAAAGTTCTGCTGAGGTCAACCCGGGTGCCCGACTCATCCTGAAAGGTCCTCCAAAAGCTAGATGTCAACTAAGAACCCCGATCTGATATAATAAAAATTGGCACCCCATGAAGTCAAACCACCTTCCGAATGTAGATATGAACCAACCTTTTGGCGCTATATAAAGACTGAACAGGAAGGACCAAGTCGATCAACGATGACCCAAATGCTATCAACACCTATAGAAGTACACGATAGGCCAGCCACAAAGTCTATAGTAATGCAATCCCAGTTCCACTCCAGAATGGGTAATCTCTGAATCTCAACACCATGCCTCAAATTCTTGGCCTTTACATACTGGCAGCACAAGCAACGAGAAAAGAAGTCAACAATATCTCTCCTCATGCCACTCCACCAGTAATGTTGCCTAAAATCACAATACACCTTTGCTATTCCTGGATGGATAGAGTATCTAAACTCATAGGCCTCACAAAGTATCACTTAGATCAAATCCCAACTTTTGAAACACGGATGTGGCTGGCGAATCTCAACACTCCATTAGGATCTAAGGTAGCCTGACCATCATCACTCGTTAAGACTCGATCTCTAAGGTCTATAAAGGCTTTATCCTCAAATTAGAAATCATGGATCCTATCAAGCAAAGTAGATTGAACTCATATATAGGCCAAGACGCGTCTAGAATCTGAGATATCCAACTGAACCAAACATTTGGCTAAGTACTGAATGCCTAAAGCCAAGGGTCGCTTCTCAACATATAAGAAGGCTAGACTACCCATACACACCGCCTTCCATCTTAAGGCGTCCGCTACCACATTTGCCTTGCCCGGATGATAGAGAAGAGAGAGGTCGTAGTCCTTCAAGAGCTTAATCCAATGACGCTGCCTCGAATTAAGGTCCCTTTGGATCATGATGTACTGAAGACTTCTGTGATCGGTATATATCTCACATCGAACTCCATACAAGTAGTGCCTCCAAATCTTAAGCGCAAAATCTACCACCGCCAACTCTAACTCATGGGTGGGGTAGTTGCGCTTATGCAACTTAAGCTGCCTTAACACATAAGTAATAGCTAGGCCCTGCTGCATTAATACACAACCTAAACCAATGTCGAATGCGTCACAATAAGCCATGAAGCCCTCGCCCTCAACTGGAAGAGTAAATATAAGAATGATGGTCAATAACTCCTTGAGACTAAAAAATCTCACTTCACACTCCTATGACCAAACAAAGGGAACATTAACATATGTCAACTGGGTCAGAGGTGCTGCCAAGGTAGAAAAACCCTCCACAAACTGTCTGTATTAGCCTTTTAGTTCGACAAAGCTTCGAATCCCAGTAGCTGAGGTAGGCCTAGCCCAATCACAAATAGCCTCAATCTTCTCCGGATCTACCATAATGCCCTCCTTGGAAACAACGTTCCCCAAGAACGCTACAAAGTCTAACCAAAACTAGAACTTCATAAACTTGGCATAAAGTCGTTGATCTCTCAAAGTCTAGAGAACAACTCTCGAATGCTTCCCATGATCACCCCTATTCCGCGAGTATATCAAAACGTCATCAATGAAGACTATGATGAATGAATCAATATAAGGCTTGAACACGCGCGTTATCAAGTCCATAAAGGTAGCTAACCCAAAGGACATCACTAGGAACTCATAATTTCCATAACGGGTCCTAAATGCAGTCTTAGGGATATCTGCTGCCCTAATCCTCAACTGGTAGTAACCGAACCTCAAATCAATCTTAGAGAACACTGAAGCTCCTTATAGCTGGTCAAATAGGTCATCTATCCTAGGTGGAGGATATCGATTCTTCACCGTCACCTTATTCAACTGCTTATAGTCAATGCACATATGCATCGTACAATCCTTCTTCTTTACAAAAATAATGGGAGCACCTCAAGGTGATACACTAGGTCTAATGAATTTCTTACCGAAGAGATCTTGAAGCTGAACACTGAGCTCCTTGAGCTCTACAGGAGCCATCCGATATGGAGGAATAGATATAGGCCGAGTACCCAAATCAATCTCAGTCGGAAAATCAATATCACGCTCTGGGGTAGGCCAGGTAGGTTGATAGGAAACACATCTAAGAAGTCACGAACAACAGGAACTGACTCAACCGAAGGGACTTCCCTACTCACATCACACATATAGGCCAAATATGATAAACACCCGCTAGCTACTAGCCTTCTAGCCCAAACAAAAGAGATAACTCCAACTAGTGTGCTACTATGACAGCTCTGTTATACCACTAGAGGAATACTAGGAATGGCTAAGGTATCAGTCTTAGATAAACAATCTAAAATAGCACGATAAGGGGATAACCAGTCCATGCCCAGAATCACATCGAAATCAACCATGTCAAGCAATATAAGGTCAACTTATGTGTCACACCCCTGGATAGTAACTAAGCAAGATCAAAATACATGATCCACTACTAAAGACTCACCCGTAGGGGTCGATACACGCAATGACACTACCAGAGGCTCAGAACTCATACTCAAGTGAGAAACATAGTAAACAAAAACATACGAAAAAGTAGGGCCCGAATCAAATAAAGCCAAGCTTGCTGCTAGCATAAAATAAGCGTACCTGTGATCACATCGTCTGATGCCTTAGCCTCCGCCCTTGCTGGAGCTACATAGAAATGGCCATGTCTGCGTATGTCCTGACAATCAAACCTACCACCTGACCTGCCTCCTTGGGGACCACCCCATATACCTTAATGACTACCTCTATGATCCTGACCATGACCACAACCTCTAATTGGAGGTGCTGGTAAAGTTGGGGGAGCTGCCTGAGAAGTGAGAGCAATTCGACTATGCTGAGGGCAGTCCCTAGCCCAATTACCCATCTCACCACACTAGAAGCAACTTTGTCGAGGGTGACTCCTAAAAGAACGACTTCCATAGCCTAAAGAACCCGACTTAAACATCTCGCAGTCTAGACTCGAACTGGCCTCGCTCTCACTACTATCTGATACCTAAAGAGAGGCTTGGGTAGGACAACTAGACTAACCCTGTCGAAACCATCGTCCGGTCCTATTATGATAATCCCTAGATTTGGGGTAGGAGTCAATGTAGATGCCCTTATGTCTATCCCTCTTCTCGATGCCCCCTTGGGCCTTGCGATGAAGATATTCCATAGTACTGGCATGGTCAACTACGTCTAAATAGGATCGACCCACAAATACTAAGGACTGGGTCTTAAGCTGAAGTTGTAATCTCAACCCACGGACAAAACACCTAACCCTTTCCTCCTCTATAGGTAATATCATATCTGGATGACAGGAGAGCTCGTGGAACCTAGTCTTGTACTCTTCCACTGACATAGAGCCCTGCTCCAACCTGTAGAACTGATCCCTGAGGCGGTCTTTGACGCTACAAGGGATAAACTTGTCCAAGAAGGCTCTAGAAAACTCAACCCATGATATTGGTGGAAACCCGATGGGCATGGTCTGAATGAATATGTGCCACCACTACCTAGCTATCCCATATAACTGGTAAGAGATGAAATCAGACCCTCTAGACTCCACTAGACCCAAAGTACGAAGCCTCTCACAGCAAGTAGTAAGAAACTCATGGGCATCCTCACCTACAGCCCTACAAAATCTCGGTGGTATCAACCTGAGAAATGCACCAAGCATCTTCTAATCCTCGAGCAGTATAGGTTTGTCCGCTACAAAGGGTTGTACTCCCTCAGGTGGTACCTGGATCTAAGGTGCCCTCACTATAGGCTGATCATTCGGTACTGGTGTTGGTGTAGCTGGGACGGGTGGTTGTTGCATACCCCTAAGAACACCCAAGAGTTATGCAATAGTGGCCTGGAGATCTGGAGTCAGAACTGGCTCGGAAGGCGGCTGGGTTGGCCTCGGCCCCACCAACGAAGCTAGTATATGAGCTGCTGGAGGGTTCAGTAATGGCTCTGGATCCTTCTCTCTCTCCTGGGCTGGTGCTGGTGCCCGAGCCGATATGGGAAGTCGACCCCTACTTTGTGCCGCACCACCGCACTTACGATCCATTCTTCGATAAGAATTATACAAGAGAGATTTCAAGAAACTGACAATAGACATGATGCACGATATGATACAAAAATAGAGAAATTTCCTTACGACACCCTATATTCTCCGAAAGATAAAACACGGATGTCATCGCGTCTATATGTAGGACTCTATAGGTGTTAGCTCTGTACAAATGAGACTGGTGAACCTAGCACTTTGATACCAACTTGTCACGACCTAATTTCTCGAGTCATGATGGCACCTACTATACCCTACCAGTAGGTAAGTCAATCTGTAACCCAAAACATCAAGTAATGAGCGTAAGGGCAGAAACAAGTGAAAATAATAATCTAAACAATGAGAACAAGGCAGAAGCAAACTAAAATAAATATATATAGAAATCCCTCCAAGAACATGGAAGTCACTAGTACAAAGCTGTCTAATAAAGAGTACAAGTCCCAAAAGTGGACCACAACAAAGCGTGTCTCAAAAGCAGCTAGACTAGCTAAAACTAAAGAAGGAGATAGGACAAACCCAAAATGCCAAACACTCACCCTCGTCTCCGAATTGCAACTGTAAAACAAGGTTGGAACTAATCACCGCTGGTAACTAGTACTAGGACTTGCATCACAAAATAGATGCAGAGTGTAACATGAGTACCAAACACAACAGGTACTTAGTAGGCATCAAGGGCCGACTGTGTAAAAAGGGTAAAAATAAGAAGAAATAGTATCTAAGCAAAGAGAGGTCAAAGCTGATATGAAAAGAAAGCATTCGATCACACCAGAAATAAACTAAGTATAGCTAAACTAAACCTAACTAGACCCCGTAAGCCCAGAAGGTACACTCGTGCGCAAGTTTAAATAAAACCTGAATGGACCCATATAAGCCTGACAGGTACATAGAATAGCCAAGTCTACTAAGAAAGAAGAAAATCTAGCTCCTAGCCCAAAGTAGCCAAGCTAATCCATCAGACTCCACCCAGCCAGTAGTGCACTCCCAGCCCAGCTAGAAAGAGTGACCCCAAGGGGCACCAAACCAGAAAGTCCACTCCCAGCCTAGCTAAAAAGAGGAACCCAGGGGTGAGGTAAATATCACGAATCGTCCTACCATGCAGTCAGCTCCTAGCCCAACTAGAAAGAGTGACCCGAGGACACCCAGCTAGCAAGACACTCCTAACCATGCTAGAAAGAAAGGCCCGGTGGCAATCGCTAAAATCGCCGAGTCCACCTTGCCAGCGATACATTTTCAGCCTAACTAGAAAGAACGACCTTGGGGTTGATGGTATTTCAAATAGGATTCAATCCATCAACAACCACCATGGAACACCGTCCATTTCAAGAAATCACAGAAAATACCCCAAGCCTATACTATCTTAATCCCACACCTCTAGTGATGCACTAAACCTTCAAGAACGCGTCAAAATCTCAAAATTAGAGGGAGAAGATACATAATTGCAACAAGTAGCAATAAAGCCTAATCTAAGGCTAAAACTATTAGACTCAGGTCTGCTACTCCAGTCTAAAAGGAGCTAAATCATTCAAACGACGTCAGCAGAATATAAATGCTATCCAGCCCACACAAGTCATAATTCTAAGGCAACGCTAGCCTAATCTAGACTAAGGACATCATGCTTACAATAATATTTAGCACATAAGCATGCAATTCTACTAACCCGACTAACATGGTACTACACCCGAAATATGGCCAATCAATCCTAACAAAAGGTATCTGATCAAATTAAGGTAAGAAATTGGTACCCTCCCCCAATTCACTCCAATCCACATGCTTTTACACAGTTAAAATCAATCTAATAGAAAGGAAGTCATAGACTACCTTTAGGCCGACCGCGCACACTCCAAATCACTTTGCTAGAGATTTTTCTTCCCGAACGACCTTTGAACACTATCACTCTATCAAATATAGGATCACAATGTTAGTATGGTCATTTAGACACCAAAATCATAGCAAACTGAGATGGGTCAATTTTGGAGTCAAAACGTGAATTGTGGGACGAACACCAAACTATTCATATTTGACTCCGCCAAGAAACTGCAAAAATAGTACTCGAACTTGTGTTCCAAAACAGAACACAATTCTGGGCTCAAAACGTAGCAAAACCGAACATGCAAGAATAACCACACTTTAATCAACTTAAAAAGAAAACATGCAGCAGTCTAAACTCAAAATTTTCAAAAATCGAAGGGTGCCCAGCACTCCTTGAATACTCCACGATGTAGCCTCGATAATTCCTGACACGTGGGACTTCTAATCACCCAAAACTGAGCTAAAATGACCAAGATATCACCAATTCAAGAAAGCCAAAAATAAGAACTCGAAAAAGGCTACAACAGTCTGCTTTATCACGATTGTTACCTCGAACGATGTGCACCCGACAAATTTTGATCATTCTATAGTAAAGCCACCAAGAAAACGAAGCTCCCGCACTTAGAATCACCTTATTTGGCTGAGAAATGAGGGGGATAAGAGCTTTTAAAGATTTTTGAAAGGGTGCTGATTTTTCTGCATTCTATACATTAGTTTTCAACATTTTTTCAAAAATTTAAGAACTCATCTGAACTCATTCGGAACCCCCGTGCACGCAAACAAGATATGCAACCATACCAAATTCAATATTTCGGACTCAATGGCATAGTCAAAATTTTCATACGAGGTTATCTTGAAAAAAAATGGGTCCCACACCCAATCGCCTTTTTAAGTCAAAAACCACAGAATGACTCAAAAAAATCTTGAAATCCTCAAGACATGAACAAAGTATCAATACAGAAAAAACTCGATATTTTGGAGATAACCGCACTGGCGGAATTCTCATCGGAGCGCATTTGCTCAGAATGTTGACTAAGGTCAAACTTAGGCTTAAACTTTAGAGTTAAAATGCCTGATTGCACCAACTCACACTGAAAACCTTAAAAGTCATGCTGACCAAGCTACTAACATAAAATGACCCTTCCGAAGCTGATGGAATTGTCAAAATTGGACTCATATGTCGTCTTATTGAACTTTTGATCGAAAATGATCGTTCAAGGTTCATAAGCTTAAAAGAAGCTAAAACTCGCACAATAACCAAACAAACGATTAGGTGACCGAACTTTCAATCCCAGCAAGTCATAAATAACTTGGGATTGCTACAGGAATGCTCTAAACGACACAGAAAAGGTAAACCAATGGAGATAAGGGGCTTATAAGTTATACCCTGCCCTAAAATTGATTTAGAAAATCTATGGCAGATCAAGAAAAATATTACCCATGACGAGATTGTTGTAGGAATGATGGTAATTGTTGCTTCGCATAAGTAATATAGTGGCTCTTAAGAAAACTGGATTATCGAACCCAAAGAACTTGTCAATTAACTATTTACTAAATTATAGTGGTCTAATTATTTATTCAAAAGAGCCAAAAGAATTTGATTTTTACTTAAATGCTAAGAATGCAAGAATTAAATAATAAAATTACTTACAATGGTTGGAAAATTCTAGGGCCACAGCATGCAATGGATTTCATGTATCCTATCTTAGGCAATGAACTAATTTTGGTTATCAAGTTACTGGTTTACAGGGTTAATTGTATGTGTCGGATCTCTCAACCTCTAGTCGCCTACTTCAGTTAGCTGTCTAATTACATCGTTGAGCAAGGAGAAACATGCCTAACTAGTGTGCATTTATATTTCATCATGTTTCGTAACCAAGCAAGTTGTTCATCTGTGTGTCACTCCTAAACACAAAATTACCTCAACTCAATGGATGATCGAGCTTTCTATATTCGCTGGTCTATCTACCCTCTCCTTTCTCGATATTAAGAATAGACAATAGATTTATCTTATGGTGCGCAAGCATTAAATACTAAAACACGAATATAGAAGTAACTTATAATGACAACCAAGAACTAATTAAAAAAAGCCTTTAATATTCAACAATCAATCCATAGCTACAGCCCCAGAACAAGGGCATTTAGCCACTAATCTCTAAGAAAAGAAAGAAGAGAGGAAAAGAATCTAAAAAATATTGACAACTTTCTACTTGATGCCCTATGATTGATCTCCCCCTAACTGATCTCCCCAAAATAATTATTTATATGGACTATTTATAGATATAGAAAACCCTAAATAAAATAATTGAGTCCAAAGCAAACTAGGAAACAAAAATCAAAACCAACTTGGAATTGTTGTAAGCCCGAAACAGTGCACCGCCTCAAACTTTGCATCTGCTTGCTGCCACGGTGTCACAACTTCTCCAGTTCAGGTACGCTTTCTTTGTTTTCTGTTATGTTCTTATATAGGCACCTTTTATATATATAAATATAATATAATATTCAATTTCATGCATTAAACTACCTGCTTGATTTTTTTCTTCAATCTTCCATCTTTAATTCGTTTTAGCTCCAAACTTCTTCAATTTTACACCAATTTACTCCTACAAATAAAATACACTATTTAGGACAATCCATAAAATTCAGGCTAAAAAGGAATAATATAAATAATAAATGTGAGGCAAATAATGATAAGAAAATATATTTTTGGCCTCACATCAACACCCCACACTTAAACTTTTGCATGTACTCAAGCACACATTAAAGCTCATCTCAAATAAATCACAATAGGAATGTCATCTGGTTAATACAAACAAACATCAATTTCAAAACATCAACTACAAATCTCATTCATTATGCAAGATATCCAAATAAACAACAAAACTCTAACCTCAAGGAAAGACTTTGAACTCATCAAATTTAAGCTTGCTCACCTACTCTCATCAAAGAAAGTTAATAAAATCACCTATCCATCATGAAACAAGTGCCCTCACAATAAGAAATAGTCCACACACTCAATTCTAAAGATCGAATATAAATTAAGGACTTAGCATCAAAGAACAACTCACACTCAGAAATAAAATTCACCTGTATGCACAAAGAATCATAGGCTTGAGACCTAGCCCAGTCACTATCAGTAAACCCTAGCAATTTCATAGATGTGGTTCTTTTATAAAACACACCATAATCAATGGTGCCTCGAATGTACCTCAAAATTCTTTTGGCTGCTCTGAGGTGAGTTTTAGTTGGTAAATGCATAAGCCTTGATAGCACATTTGTTGCGTACATAATATCAGGCCTCGTGACTGATAAATACAACAGGGAACCAATCAAACTTCTATAAATTGAAGCATCGACCAAACCAAAATCCTCCTTTATCAGTTTCTCTCCTTGAACAGTAGGCGTACTTACTGGTTTGCATTTGTCAAGACAAAACTTCTTCAATATTTCAGTAGCATATTTCTTATGAGAAACAAAGATTCCTTGAGAAGATTGGTTAACCTCCATTCCCAAGAAATAAGTCATTTTTCCCATATCATTCATTTCAAAGTCCTTTTTCATTTACTCCTTGAAGTCTGTGATAGACTGTGTGCTGCTGCCAGTCACCAACAGATCATCAACATAGAGAGAAACTAGGAGAAAATCATCATTTTGAAGTCTATATAGGGTTGCTTCATTGCAACTTCTCTTAAACCCTAAATTCAATAAGTAGCTATCGATCCGTGCATACCAGGCCCTAGGTTCCTGTTTCAAGCCATAAAGAGCTTTTCTTAACAAATATAAATGGTCTCCCTCTCCTCTAAAACCTTCAGGCTACTCTACATAAATTTTCTCTTCAAGGTACCCATTAAGTAAGGCAGACTTAACATCCAATTGAAATACTTGCCAACCTTGGTGTGCTGTAACTGCAAGCAATCTAATGGTATCAAACCTTGCAACTGGTGCAAAGGTTTCATGAAAATCAGTTCCATGTTGTTGCACATACCCCTTTACAACCAGCCTTGCTTTGTACTTGTTGAGTGTGCCATCTGAATTCAGCTTAATCTTGAACACCCATTTAGTTCCAAGAGCCTGCTTGTCAGGAGGTCTAGATACAAGTACCCATGTATTATTCTTGTTAATCATATTGAACTCCTCCACCATGGCAGCCCTCCATTCAGGAATTTGCAATGCATTATCTACACTTTTTGGCTCCAACATAGCGACATTGCATCTGCTATATATATATATATATATCTTCAATGGATTTGGTACCTCGTACTGCAAAATCATCAGAGTCCTCCTCTTCCTCTGGAATCAACTCTTCTTCTTGGGCACTTTGTTCTTGATTAGGGATCTGGAAAGAAGAAACAACCATCTTCTTCCAGTCCCATGTAGCATCCTCATCAAATTTAACACTTCTACTTACATGAATTTGTTGTGAAATAGGATTTAAAATCCTATATCCCTTAGAAGTGTTGCTGTATCCCACAAATATTCCAACTTCAGCTCTTTGATCAAGTTTATCCCTTTTAACATCAAGAATATAAGAGTAACAGATATAGCCAAATACTTTAAGATCAGCAACTGGTGGCTTGGTTCCAATCCATGCTTCGTATGGAGTCTTTCCTTCAAATGCTATCGTTGAAAATCTATTTTGTAGATAGACAGCGGTATTTACAGCTTCAGCCCATAGCACTTTAGGCAGATCTTTCTCAAACAAAAAACACCGAGCCATATTCATAATGGACCTATTTTTTCTTTCACTTACACCATTTTTTTGTGGTGTGTAAGTGACTGTAACTTGATGATGAATTCCTGCTTTCTGAAGAAAATTCTTAAATTGATTGGAAGTGAACTCAGTCCCATTATCAGACCTTAAGATTTTTATCAAAGAGCCACATTGGTTTTCAACAGTTGCTTTAAACCTTTGAAACGCAACAAATACTTTAGATTTATGTTTCAGAAAGTAAACCCAGCAAAACCTCGTAAGGTCATCAATGAATAAAATAAAATATTTGTTGCCGTTACAAGATGGAATGCTCATAGGTCCACACACATCAGTGTGTATTAGATGGAGCTTTTCAGTAGCTCTCCAGGCTTGATTAATAGGAAATGGTGACTGACTTAGCTTTCCAATTTGACAAACCCCACATACATTAGAGGTTTCATTTATGGAAAGCATATCTGCCACAAGATCCTTATTTTGCATCAATTTTAAAGATTTAAAATTGATGTGACCAAGCCTCTTATGCCAAACATAAGTTTCATCTTGTATGTTTCTAATCAAGAGGGAAGCTTCTGTTGTTCATTTTGACTGAGAGCAATTTTATACCAATTGGATCCATGATTTCACATGTTTTATCTTTAAATAAGAGGGAATAATTTTTATCAAGCAATTGGCCAACACTGAGAAGACTTTGGCTAATTTCAGGAACAAATAATACATCAGATATAATCTTCATACCTGAGGGAGTTTGAATAACAACTGCTCCTTTGCCCTTTGCATCTACAAGTCTGCCATCTCCAAGTCTGACTTTGGAGAAATAATTTTTGTCCAGTCATTCAAAAATGTTCAAGTTAGCTGTCATGTGATGTGTGCATCCACTATCAACAAGCCACACATCATGATCTTGAGCTGCTACATTACATTCTCCAGCAATAGAAGCAGCAAACAACTTCTCTTCAGGATCTTCAACATTTTTAGTAACTTGAACTGGCTGAGCTTGAACTTGAGCTAGCTGGTTTTGATTTATTTTGCACACCTTATCCACATGACCAAACTGTTGGCACAACCTGCATTGAACTCTAGGTCTGTACCAACAAAACTTGTCTATATGGCTGGTCTTTTTATAAGAGGGACAAGGTGGATACTTGGTTCTTCTACATCTCCCTCGGTTGTTATATTGCTCCTTCTTCTCCTTACCATATCTTCCATTTTTTTGCCTTTTTGACTCACCATCCAACTGAGCTTTAGATCTTTGAACAGCCACAAGAGTGATTTCACTTGTACTCTCTTCCTCTCTAAAACTTTCCTTTTTTCCACTGCAAGAAGAGCGTTGGATAGTTCATTCAATGTGACTCAAGACATATCCCAAGTATCTTCAATTGAGGAAATTTTTGCTTCAAACTTTTCTAGAAGTGTCACCATCACCTTCTCAACAATCCTCTGCTCTTTTACTTTTTCCCCTAACAATCTGATCTGATTAACGATTTTCATGATTCTATCAATATAATCTTTCTCCTTTTCTATCTCTTTCATTCTTAACATCTCAAATTCTTTTCTTAGATTCAATATTTTCATTTGCCTTGTCCTATCACTCCCTTGGAATTCTTGCTTCAGCAAATCCCAAGATTCTTTGGCGGATTCGCATGCCATGATCCTAGTAAAAAT
Organism: Solanum bulbocastanum; assembly: GCA_037074985.1. Classification (NCBI taxonomy): domain Eukaryota; kingdom Viridiplantae; phylum Streptophyta; class Magnoliopsida; order Solanales; family Solanaceae; genus Solanum; species Solanum bulbocastanum. The sequence goes on from CM073601.1 coordinate 35,790,702, forward strand.
TGAATGTGAGACAGCTGCGTGAATGAAAGACAGGGCTTTTGGACCTTTTGCGATCACTTCTTTATGACTTCTGATCTGCTGAAGAGTTGGGTTTGCTCTCGAAGGTTGTAGAGCACTGTCTTCCTCAACATACTTCCATAATCCAAGACCCTTCAAGTATGTTTTCATCTTCACTGCCCAAACTTGGTAGTTCTCACCATTAAAGATAGGGGGTGAAAGGGGAGAGCTGCTAGAGGCCATGTGAAAGGAAACAAAACAAAAAAACTTGGACAAGTTAAACTTGGTAGGTGATCTTGCTGTGTTTTTCTTTCTCAAACAGTCCCTAAAAGATCAAGTTAGCTCTGATGCCAATTGAAGGAGAGAAAGAGAATACAAATATGATAATAAAGAGATAATTTGGAGAAAGGGAGCAGATCTATTTTTTTTTCAGCAAAAGCTTACATATATATAGATACATAAGGTGGTGTCAAATCCCTTAAATCCTAGAAACATACTCCCTATTTTGTGCTTAAATCAAGCTCCACCACATATTACAATATCTTCTACATTCTATAACTTTGTATTAAAATTAATTAAAAAGTTACATCAAAAATATCAAGACAAAAGTACTAGCATGACAGCACTTAGCATCACATACAGAAACAACAACCTTCATCAAGCAAACTAGGAGCATTTCGTCAAAGATTCCAACCTCAAACTTCCTTGAATTCGAGTTCAAAACTAGAAATGGAAGAATAATAGACAAGGTAATTTTTTTTTATTCTAAAAGCTTTGACGTGTGATGTGTTTTCACTCCCTTTGTTGAATCTCTCGAATTTTTGGATTATTCCCGAATAATTTTTCTCTGTGCTTTGCTGATTCTAGGATCTTCTTTGAATGAGAACCAAAGCCTTTTTTTTAATAGCTAATTTTGGGGGCCTCTAAAAGTTCAAAAATTGATGGAGCCTCGCACCCATGCCCAAATTCGATGGTCCTTCACGTTCTCCATCTTTTCAGGTGTAGCAGCGACAGTGAGGCTTTTGAGGTCTGTTTTGGTTCAAAAAAGATGATGGAAGGGATGTAAAGTTTTGATAGGATGAGATCGTGATTGATAGAGGGTAAGTAAATATGTTGAAAATTAGCGGATATTGTTTTTTTTCAGCGGTCCTTGGCCATTTCTTTGGCAGCGGATGATTGGAAAGGGGCATGGGGAAGGAAAATGCCTGGGGAAGGAGGAGAAGTTGTCATTTTTCTAAGAAAAATGAAGAAGACATTGGAGAAACGTTCTTCTTTCTGGGGAAGGAGAAGGAGTACGGGGCGGCGTATGTGTGGGTAATCCTGGCAATGGAACCAGGAGGTGTTGTTCCGGTACCATTTCGTTACCAGTCCAGTTTCGTTGTACTGGTGAGGACCATTAACTAGGGGTATCGAGAGGGGTAACGGGATGAAAATCGAGTTTTACTGGTTAGTCCTGATTCGGTAACTACCGGTTCTGGTCCTAGTCTGAACCGGTCCGGTCCATCTAATTTTTTTTAAAAATTGTAAAATTTACAATAGAGCCGTTGGAAGGCCGTTGGGCAACAGGTATTGGGCCCCACCCAACAACTCTTTCACCCTATAACCCCAGAAACACCACGTACCCCCAAATTTTTTTTAATACCCCAAACTTTTAAAATTTACATTTTTATCCTTTTTTAACTATAAATACCCCTAATATTTCATTACTTTTACTCACAAAAAATATTCTTCATCTTCTACTCTCAAAAGTCTCAAGTTTCTAATCTCTTATTCTCTTTTAAATTACAAAGATTTGGTTGATTACGAATTTGGTATTTGGAGCATCAAAATTCAACTTTCAATTTTTGGCTTTCGGTCATACATGTCTACTTTTTTAAGTAAACATTTTGTACATTCGTTCCAACTCACTTTTTATTTAGTTATTTATTTGTTTTCATTTAATTATTTATTTATTTATTTATTTTGTGAGTAATTAGTCTCTAGTCTCTACTTATTTAGTTATTTATATGTTTGCATTACATTTTCGTATTATATATAATTTACTCACTTTTCATATTTGAATATGGATTCTGGTAAAAAAAAATGTTGACAAAGGTAAAACAACCATACTTGATTCGTTCACTAATTTATTTACCTCAAACTCCAAAAAAAAAAAAAAAAAAAAAAAAAAAAGGGTAGTTCTTCTAAATCTAAAACTAGAAAAGCTACTCAATTAAGAATAAATACGGAAGATTATACGCATGTTGATGAAACTGTTTTTAATATTGATAGTAATAGTGAATTAGATCCTTATCATGAATCTTTACAAAGAAGATTTGGTAATTTTGATGAGGAATTACCTGAAGATGATGAACATGATAATGTTAATGATTATATTGATACTTTTGATGATGATGAAACTGAGCCAATTACGGCTTCTACTCCAACTCCCACTCTCAGTCCCGCTCCTACTCCTGCTCCCTTTCATTGTCCTTCTCCCATTCCCCCCATACATCTTAGGTCTAAGGTAAAACGTTCAGTTGTGTGACAATTTATGACTTAGAGTGAAGATAAAACACAAGCTATTTGTAATAAATGTAAACATAGAATGAATCATAAAACTGTAGGAAAACAGGGTGGGACGGGACATTTGAGTAATCCTTTAATAGAATGTTGTGAAATTGAATTTTTGCATGCTAAAGCTGTAGTTGAAGCTAAATTTAATGGTACCACCCTTCCTACTGAAACTGTAGGAGTAGGGGGCTCTAATATGGTCCAAACGCAATTAAATCCTTCTAATGTTTCTGATCCTAGTACACAACACTCATATAGTAGAGAAAAAGATCTTGAAGAATTAGCTAAAATGATTATTGTTATGGGCTTGCCTTTTAGTTTTGCTGAAAATCTCGGTTTTATTCATTATATTCAATTGTGTATAATCCACATGTTAAAGGTTTTACAAGAAACACAATTAAAAAGGTTATCTTTGATTATCAAGCTCAACATTTTAAATATCTTTGTTGTTTATTTTATTATAATATTTGTAAAATAGCTATTACTTTTTATATGGGTCGTAGAGTAAATGGTAATGATTATTTCACTATTACTGTACATTGGATCGATGAAATTTGGATTATGCATAAAAGAATTTTAGGTTATAGATGTTGTGAAATGCATAAAACCGGTAGTTACATAGCTCAAACTATTATAGATGTTTTATAAAACTATGGGATTTGTGATAAAATAATTAGTGTCACCTTAGATAATGTTTCTAATAATATACATCTGATGTTGAATTACTAAAACTGAGTCTTTGCCCTGTTTATATTGATGTTCTTCATATTAGGTGTGTTGCACACATATATAATTTGATTGTTAGATATGGAATAACAATGTATAATAATGGTTGCATAAAATTTGAAATTGCATGTCATTTTATTTTTAAATGTCAAGTCTAGACTTAGAGATTTTGAAAATCGTTGTCGTTAATTTAATCTTCCAAGCTAGAAAAATTTCAAAAACAATGGTACTAAATGGATTCTTTATTTGAAATGCTTCAAGTCACTGATGAATATAGGAAACTATTACAAATGGTTTGGAATGCTCATAATTCAATTATGAACTATAAACTTGATGATAATGATTGGAATGACGTAAAAGAACTTATAGAATTCTTGAAGACTTTTTATTTAACTACAAAAGAAATATCTAGACTTTATTATCCAACTATTTTCTGTGTTTTACCAAATATTTGTGCTATTTCTAGTCAATTTTATAAATTCAAAAATAAACCAAGATATGAAGATTCTGTTAAGAAGATGATTGAAAATTTTAAAAATATTTTATTCCTATTCCTCAATTTTATTTAACCGCTTGTTTGTTAAACCCACATTACAAAGATGAAGGTGTTTCACAAATGGTTGATAAAATATATTTCAATTTAGATATTCAAGATGATGAAACACCTAGTTGTTAAGAAGTAAAAGATAGTATAAAATTGAAGCTATAAAATTGTATGACTTGTATAATTCAAATAGAAGAAATGTAGTACGTAATGAAGAACCTCAAAGTTCTAGGTGTAGATATAATGAAGATGATAATGATGATATTCTAGATTCTTATATTGAACTTTCTATTAATGATAAAAATGATTTTGATGCATATATTAATCAAAATACGGAAACTATTAAGGATTCACAAGGTTTACCTGATCTTCTAGATTGGTGGACAATCGCGGCAAGAGATTTCAAAAACTTCAATCGGTTGCTCAAGATGTATTAGCTATTCAAACATCTTCAGTAGCTTCAGAAGGCGCTTTTAGTGCAATAAGAATTCAAATTGGAGAGCATAGATATTCATTAAAATCAGATAGCTTGGAGATATTGATACTATTTAGAGATTGGATTAATGGCGAGAGAAGGAGTTATGGGCGTCCAACTTTGCCTACGAAATTTGAAAATGATATTGATGAAATGATGCAATATTTTAGTGACGACAACATTGATGCATTGGAGGAACTAGCCGATCAACCAATTTCAGATTATGTTACTAGAGAAATGTTAAATGATATTTAAGAAAAGATTGGCTTAGTAGCATGAACTAATAGTATGAGTATGACAATTTGAGGTCTAATTCAAATAGAACCCTTCCTAGAAGATGGCTGTGTAGTTTAGGTCCTCTAATCCTCTACTAATATTTTGTAACTCAAATTGTACTATTTAATTATTATTAATAAAACTATAGGTTATTCGCCTTTTTTTTATTATTATTATTATTATTGTCTTCAACCTTTATAACTTTTAAATTTTTGAAATTTATACTTTTGAAATTTAAACTTTTAAAGTTTGAAATTTAAATTTTTAAACTTTAACGTTAGAAATTTAAATTTATAAACTTTTAAAGTTTGAAATTCAAATTTTTAATAAACTTTTAATGTTTGAAATTTAAATTTTTAAATTTTAAAGTTTGAAAAATTAAACTTTTATACATTTAAAGTTTGAAATCTAAATTTTAAAACTTTTAAAGTGTGAAATTTAAACTTTTATACTTTTAAAGTGTGAAATTTAAACTTTTATACTTTTAAAGTTCGAAAGTTTGCATTTTAAACTTTAAAAGTTTAAAAGTATAAATTTTAGACTTAAAAGTTATAAAAGTTTTAATATTATTAGATTAATGTTCCTAATTTTTTAATTTTAATAAGTATTTTTTTAAAAAATATAGCAGTTATGCTCGGTTACCAGTCCGATCCAAGTACTGTACCGGTCCGGGATAGATATATGTATATTCTACCGGAACCACCGATTCCGGTTCGGTTTGATATCGTTACCTTTCTGCCAAACTGCACTCGGTTCCGGTCGCTCTCAGTCCGGTCATGAACATCTGAGCCAAATTGATCCATTTCTTGTGTGAGCTCAACTCTTCCTTTAATTAGTTGGGTTGTCATGTGTATTAGACCATCATGGATAGACTCTTGAAACTTTAGAAGTTGAGTTTGTTCTTGTAACCACGATTGACTCACTATCTCTGTTTATAACTTTCTCCTTGTTGGGCTTCTCCCCCTTCTAATTTAGCTTGGACTGTAATTTCTAATTGAATAGCGTCAAGCTTATCCAGTAATTTTATGAGTTTTTTGTGCTCTTCCATGCATTCAAATATTTATTCCCTGAATTTTGAATTAACTTTGTCCAACAAGTTCGTACATTCCATAAGTGAATTCATATTGAGCACCTTTTATTTTGCATTCTCCGCTCCATCGCCCCTACCAACATCACAAATAACAGAAGAATCATAATAGGTGTTTGGGGGAAGGGAATGAGATTTAGGGAAACCATTCCAATGAATATATTGACGACCACATATATGATATAAAGGACATTCATCACCCAACCACGATTTATCCCAATCATCCATATCAGTAAGATTAATAATAAAAGCTATTGTTTAGAGAAAAAAACTAACTAAAAAAAATAATAATAAATTTAAATAAATAAAAATAAAAGTATAACCTAGAAAATAGTTAATTTCTAAGTCCCCGACAGCGGCGCCAAAAACTTGTTGCTCCCAATTGCACACTCAAGTGTACGTGGCCGCGCAAATAATATAGTGGCTCTTAAAAGAACCGTATTATCAAACCCAAAGGACTTGTCAATTAACTATTTAGTAAATTATACAAGTCTAATAATTTATTCAAGAGTGCCAAAAGAATTTCATTTTTACTTAAATACTAAGAATGCAAGAATTAAATAAGAAAATTACTTACAATAGTTGGAAAATTCCAGAGCTGCAGCATGCAATGAATTTCATGTATCCTATCTTAGGAAATGAACTAATTTTGGTTATCAAGTTACTGGTTTACAGGGTTAATTATATGAGTGGTCTCTCAACCTCTAGTCGTCTACTTCAGATAGCTGTCTAGCTACATCGTTGAGTGGGGATAAATAGGCCTAACTGGCAAGCATTTATATTTCATCCTGTTTCGTAACAAAGCAAGTTGTTCGTCTGTGTGTCACTCCTAAATACAAATCACCTCAACTCAATAGATGATCGAGCTTTCTATATTCGCTGGTCTATCTACCCTCTCCTCTCTCGATTTTAAGAATAGACAATAGATTTATCTTATGGTGCGCAAGTATAAAATACTAAAACATGAATATAAAAGTAACTTTTAATAAAAACCAAGAACTAATCCAAAAAGCCTTTAATATTCAACAATCAATTCGTAGCTACTACCCCAAAACAAGGGCGTTTAGCCACTAATCTGTAAGAAAAGAAAGTCCAAAAGAAAAGAACCTAAAAAGTATTGACAACTTTCTACTTGATTACCAATGATTGATCTCCCCCTAACTGATCTCCCAAAAACAATTATTTATATGAACTATTTATAGATATAGAAAACCCTACATAGAATAATTGAGTCTAAACAAAACATGAAAACAAAATGAGTTGGAATTGTTGTATGCCCGAAACCATGCATCGCCTCAAACTTTGCTTCCGCTTGCTACCACGTGTCATGGCTTCTCCAATTCAGTAAGCTTTCTTTGTTTTCTATTATTTTTTTTATATAGGCACCTTATATATATATATATATATATATATATATATATATATATATATATATATATAATATATTCAATTTAATCCATTAAGTTTTCTACTTGATTTTTTTCTTCAACCTTCCATCTTTAATTCGTTTTAGGTTCAAATTTCTTCAATTTTACACCAATTTACTCCTACAAATAAAATACACTATTTAGGAAAATCCATAAAATTCATGCTCAAAAAAGACAAGTACCAATAATAAATGTGAGACAAATAATGATAAGAAAATATATTTTTGGCCTCACACTAGTAATTCTATTATGCAAAGTTTGGAGAATAGGTGAGAGGTGATTGTTGATGTATGATGTAATTGAGGAGAATGTCCCTAAGAAGCGTCAAATGTATCAGGCAAGAATTTACAACACCAACCTTGTAAACCTTTAATGAGATGAGGTGTTTAACATAATGATTTTCTTTACTAGATAGAACAGGACAAAATTTTCATTCAAATGGAGATGTTGATAGTAATGGATGGTCATTGCTCATGGCTAGTAATGGATAGAATCTGTTGATTGTGAATAAGCGAGAAATCATCAACTTCTAAACTACTAATCGTGAATAGAGTGCAACATTGGGACATGTTTGAATAGAGGAATGTGATTTCTAAGTTCGTTAAATCGACTACTCGAATTCTTGCACTTATTATCAAAGAAATCTATTTCCACATAATACAAGTTTCATAATTTGCAGTAGTATTCTTCAACGCCAAGAGTCACAAGCTTTTAGTCCAAGTGCTTTGTATGTTGCTTGGAGGGCTCTTTCTTTCTCTTCAGGGGGACTATCTTTCAATATTAGATAGCGGCATTTGGGCCCTTTGGGTTTGGGGGGGGGGGGGGGGGGGAATCTTCCTTTGTAAAAGGGTGAAGTTCAATTTTTGGTCCAGAAGAAGAAGAACAAGTCATTGCAGAGGGACATAGAAAAACAGAAAAGAGAGAGGGGTTTTGACATTTTTCAAGAGTTAAGAAGAGGCATGATCATTATTCCTATTGATGCCCGTGATTATCTCATATTACCAGAATTCTTCATTATAGTTGGTTGTCAAAGAATGCAGAGATAGGTGCAGGGTTGTGAGAATTGAAGTTCTAGTACAGAACTCATGTGTGTAAGAATTATTATTAATTATTTCTTACTTATGGCCCAAGTTTACTTGTAATCCAAGTAATACCATAAATAATATTTAATAAGGAATAGATCTCGTCCGTACATTGGACCGGATTAATTCATAACCTCTATAAATTGGTCCTCCCTCCACCCATTAGGGTTACCACATATTCTCTACATTAATTCCATCGTTGACGGTTGTGGTAACATAAAGTTAGGGCAAAGAGATAGAAACCAATTTACAACTAACACTTCCGTTTCTCTTTGTGACTATGTCTTCTACATCAGGTATGTGCCCCTAACAATCTCTATGTAAGAATCTCATGTTCAAGATTCTAAAAGTATTTAATCTTACATGTGGCATAAGATTCTCATGTTCAAGATTCTAAAAGTATTTAATCTTACATGTGGCATCAGAGCATGGATTGTTTGAACGGATAATCTTACATATATATGAAAATAATTATCTTGTAACGGAATTAAAAAACTGACACGACAATGTCAATATTACCGTCTCTCAAGCTTTTGTATGTGGCATGAAAATTGGTTAAATAATAAAATATTGCAGTATTGTATAATTATTTGTTTGCCTTACCGTTTTTCCTCCTTTTATCTTCCACTTAAGTTAGTGATGGATAATGCTAATGTGTACTAGCTCTTACCTTAATAAATGTTATGTGCTTATGGTTGCTGGTAATAAATAATTGTTCAAACAACCCCCTTCAAAAGTAAGATAAACTGAATGTTAAGTTGCAAGATCACCACAATCTTCCACATTAATTGCTATTTGTTCTACTGTCATTGAACTATCAACGACCTGGAATGTGGATATATGTCTAGACAAACAATAGATCGGGGTGTTCGCCTACACCATATGCATTGGATTGAGTTTTGTTTTAAATTGTTTGATAAATTAAAGTGGTCATTATACTAAATAATAAATAATATGTGTATATATTTTGTGCAAAATTGTTTGTTAGTCACCAAAGTGGTCAAACTAGATAAATTAACATCTACACATATCATATTTATGATCACTTGATGTATGTATTATGTTTTTATAGTTAGTCAGTCACCAAAGTGGCCAAACTAGATAAATTAATGTCTACACATATCATATTTATGATCGCTTGATGTATGTATTATGTTTCTATAGTTTGTTAGTCACCAAAGTGGCCAAACTATATAAATTAACGTCTACACATATAATATTTATGATCACTTGATGTATGTATTATGTTTCTATAGTTTGTTAGTCACCAAAGTGGCCAAACTAGATAAATTAACGTCTACACATATCATATTTTTGATCACTTGATGTATGTATTATGTTTCTATAGTTTGTTAGTCACCAAAGTGGTCAAACTAGATAAATTAACGTCTACACATATCATATTTATGATCACTTGATGTATGTATTATGTTTCTATAGTTTGTTAGTCACCAAAGTGGCCAAACTAGATAAATTAATGTCTACACATATCATATTTATGATCACTTGATGTATGTATTATATTTCTATAGTTTGTAGTCACCAAAGTGGCCAAACTAAAAATGTATAAAATTATTCACATGCACAAAATTTTATGATATTATGTGTGCATTTGTATTCATATAGTTTGTTAGTCACCAAAGTGGTCAAATTAGTATGGTTAAGAAAAACATGCATTCATAAAATTGTCATTTATCTATGAAAGTTAATTAAATGCCTATATATTGAAAAAATAAATAGATAAATTTGACTTTCACTATTGCTAGAACTTAAGAATTTACCCAAAGGTGAATTAATCATTCCATGAATAGTGAACATTATGAGGTAAATTAATATTTTCAGTCAAACATATATTGTATATCCAAAGAGATGTCGTATATGCTTGGTTAAATATATTTAATTGCCTATTAAAGATTAAAAAAATAACATTTAAATTATGATAGTGTGTCGTAGTATCTACCCAAAGGAGAATTACGATTTACTTTTATCGTTTTACTAAATTCACATTATTTTTTATTTGTGAGCATGTATATCTATTTACAGTTATTCCTCTTCATTCACATGCTTTGTTTGTTATTATGTTCAATGGATTGAACTTCTCTGAATGGCATGAACAAGTCTAGTTCCACTTAGCTATGATGGTCTTGACTTGGCTCTACTGAATGATAAACTTATTGTCATTACTTATAAGAGCAGTGAGAATGACAAGTTTTTCCATAAATCATGGGAGCACTCTAATAGATTGAGTCTTATGTTCATACGAATGATATTTGCTAACAACATTAAGAGTACTATTTCACAAACAGAAAGTGTCAGGGAATACCTGAAGTTTGTAGAAGAACGTTTTTGTTCTGCTGATAAGTCTCTCGCTGGTACACTAACGACGAACTCACGACCATGAAGTTTGATGGGTTGCACAGTATGCAAAATCATATTATCGAGATGACTAACATTGCAGCAAGACTTTTGACCTTGGGGATGAAAGTAGATGACACTTTCTTGGTTCAGTTTATTCTGAACTCATTGCCTCTTGAGTATGGACCATTCCAAATGACTATAACACTATTAAGGATAAGTGGGATATTAGTGAATTGTCTAGTATGCTTACTCAAGAGGAGTCAAGACTTAAGAATTAAGGAGGTCATTCCATTAACCTCATGAGTCAAAGAGATGGTAAAGGACTTAAAGTGAAGGCCACAAAGTTTAAGAAGTTAAAAAAAAAAAAAAAAAAAAAAAAGGCACCTGCTCATAAGGAACTCAAGGCCGATGTGTGTCGTTTCTCTAGAAAGGAATGACACTGTCACTAAATGAAAGTTCTACTTATTTGTGACATAAATGTTTGGGTCATATATCCAAAGAAAGATTAAAAAGATTAGTAAAGAATGAGATTCTTCCGAATCTTAATTTTATTGATCTTGATATATTGTTTGGATTGCATTAAAGGAAAGCAAACCAAGCATACCAAGAAAGGTGCCACAAGAAGCACTCAACTTCTTGTAATTATACACATTGATATTTGCAAATCCTTTGATGTTCCATCTTTTGGTGGAGAAAAATATTTTATCACCTTTATTGATGATTTTTCACGTTATTGATTTATCTATTTGTTGAAAGAAAAATCTCAAGCAGCGGACGCTCTCAAAGTGTACGTTAATGAGGTTGAAAGACAATTAGATAAAAGTGAAAATCATTAGGTCAGATAAAGATGGTGAATATTATGGAAAGTATAACGAATCAGAACAATGTCTAGGTCCATTTGCAAAATTCCTTGAGAATGGTGAAGTTAGTGGGAGTGACAAAAGATGGAAATTAATGAGGTAAGGGTAAATATTTCATTGCCCATGAATGTGCCTACTTCTGCACTAATCACAAATGTTGTTCCTCTTGTTGAAGAACACTTTAACAATGTTGAACAACATTTGGGTGAAACACTTCAAGAAGGAACTAACTCACAAATATCTTACGCAAATGAATCACAAACAGTGCCATTAAGAAAATCTCAAAGAGAAAGAAAATCGGCCATTTCAGATGATTATGTGATTTATTTGCAAGAGTCAAATTTTGACAATGGGATTAATAAAGATCCGGTTTCATTTTCACAGGCCATAGAAAGCACTGAGTCTGATAAATGGATTTTTGCCATGAATGAAGAGTTAAAATCCATGGAACACAACAAAGTCTGGGATCTTGTTCAATTACCATAACGTTCTAAAAGAATCGGATGTAGATGGGTCTTCAAGACCAAATGTGATTCTAATGGTAATATTGAACGATATAAAGCCAGACTTATTGCCAAGGGATACACTAAAAAAGGAGGCATTGATTATAAAGAGACCTTTTCACCGGTCTCAAAGAAAGACTCATTAAGAATTGTTTTGGCTTTGGTAGCTCATTATGATTTAGAGTTACATCAAATGGATGTGAAAAATGCCTTTCTTAATGGAGACCTCGAGGAGGATGTTTATATGGACCAACCAGAGGGTTTTGAAATAAAAAGAAAAGATCATATGGTGTGTAAACTAAAGAAGTCAATTTATGGACTCAAACAAGCCTCACAACCATGGTATATAAATTTTAATGATACCATAACATCTTTTGGATTAAAGGAAACTACCGTTGATCGGTGCATATACCAAAAGATTAGTGGGAGTAAGTTTATATTTTTAGTTCTGTATGTTGATGACATTTTACTTGCTGCTAATGATTTAGGCATATTGCGTGAGACGAAAGACAATCTCTTTATGAGCTTTGAAATGAAAGATATGGGTGAGACATCCTATGTGATAGGGATAGAAATATTTTGTGATAGATCATGAGGATTATTGGGACTGTCTCAAAAAGGTTATATCGAAAGAGTTCTAGAGAGATTTAATATGAACAATTGTTCAGCAGGAATAGTTCCTATTCAAAAAAAAAGGGGGGGGGGGGGGGGGGACAAATTTAATCTCATACAATGCCCAAAGAATGATGTAGAACAAAAAGGAAATGAACTCAATTCCTTAATCTTCTAGTGTCGGAAGTTTGATGTATGTTCAAACTTGCAACAAGACCGGATATTAGTTTTGTGGTCGGAATGCTAGGAAGATATCAAAGTAATCCTGGAATTGATCACTGGAAAACTACAAAGAAAGTTGTGGCATATTATGAAGTCACAATTCATGCGTTATGGTTGCAGAACTTTATTTCAGGACTTAGGGTTGTCGACACCATTACCAAGCCGCTGAAATTTTATTGTGATAAGGCTGCACCAGTATTCTTCTCCAAGAATGATAAGTACTCCAAATGTGTCAAACATATGGAATTAAAGTACTTTACTGTCAAGGAAGAAGTTTAGAAACAAAGAGTGTTACTTGAGAATATTAAAATTGATCTCATGATTGCAGATCCGTTAACAAAAGGCATACAACCAAAGACATTTAAAGAACATGTTTAAAGAATGGGTCTTGGTTGTACTTATGATTGATGCATTTATGATGTTTTTACACTTTGAGCTCAAATTATGTGTTTCTGATATACATTAATGAATTTCTTGTTTCTCATAATGGTGTACACATTATTGTTTTGAGATATTACAAGATAAGTCTCTATGAGACATTATTGTGGACCGTAATGTTATATGTTTTTATAGCTTATGAACCTAGTATGATAACTTACTAATGTAGTAGTATATGGAAGGAAGTATGTAGCTTAAAATTTATGTACAACCGCCATAACTCGCATTAGTTGTTTGTTATATTGTGGTATGTATGATGGACATTATAGAAGAAATTTATTGTATGCGCAACTAATGCTTATTAAATATTAATGCTATATATGGACATTGAGCCAAGTGGGAGAATGTAAGAATTATTATTAATTATTATTAATTATTTCTTACTTATGGCCCAAGTTTACTTGTAATCCAAGTAATACCATAAATAATATTTAATAAGGAATAGATCTCGTCCGTACATTGGTTACTTGATGGATGTACCAGATTAAGTCATGACCTCTATAAATTGGTCCTCCCTCCACCCATTTAGGTCACCACATATTCTCTACATTAATTCCATCGTTAACGGTTGTGGTAATATAAAGTTAGAGCAAGGAGGTAGAAACCAATTTACAACTAACGCTTCTGCTTCTCTCTGTGATTATGTTTTCTGCATCAGGTATGTGCCCCTAACAATCTCTATGTAAGATTATCATGTTCAAGATTCTAAAAGTATTTAATCTTATAGTGTGATGGAGCTGGATGAGTTCATGTTATTGGGGTTAATACGATGCTTTTAAATCAGACAATCAACAGTTAGTTTCCTTTGATTTAAGCAACATAGCATGTCATCTCTATTCTAATGAAAAAGTGACTAAACTAGATTAGAACCTGTCAAATCGGATCCTCGAGCAGTTTGATCACAGTTTCTCCAAAATATCTTGTACTATCGTTCTTGAAAGGTCTTACAGCAAGAACATCATGTTGATAGAACATCTTCAGCTTTTTTTTTTAGTTTAATTTGCTGATATCATTGTCTTCACACCTTGATTCTGCTGATCTGAATTTTATCTGTACTTGAATTGTTAGTAGCCAAGTGTATGCTCTAATTTCCAAAAAAGAAATAAATAAATTGAAACAGAAACAGTTGGAAGAAAGAGACATATAAGTCATATGTCAACCTTTATATATGCAATCTATAGGCTGAAGTAATTTTGGTACTGAAGGTCGAAATGATCAAAAATTGTCTCCGCCTCACGTGACATCAAGATCATTTGGTCCACTGGTGAGCGTCCTAATCATCCATTTTGTTGTGAACCAAAGAAACTACATAAGGGCCTATGGGATGGAAGTGGTGAATGAGACTAGTCCATTTAAGATTATTGGTCTGATTAAAATGTTGGAGAGTTTTATTTGGGATCGAGACACAACTATCAATTGGTTAAATAGGTCTTCGAGTTAACACAAAAGTTGTGCGTATTATGATAATGCTTAGGCAAAGTCTGTATCTCTCATCCTACTTTCTCTAAGTCTAGTTCCTCGTCTCCTTCTTTAGTCGATCCTAGTTCTTACTTTCAAAATTTTTGTATTTCTGGTTGGGGTTTTGCCTTTTGAGTTGTTGCATTTAGTTGGTAGAAATGTAATTGATCTTTAGCCTAATTAATATAGTTGAGAAACAAGTTAGAGTTATGGTTGGATTCGAGTTTATTACATTGGTGCTTTCATTATTCATACTCCAAATGGTAATGGCGGTATTGGATCAATTTAGTGGTGGCAACAACCCAGAGGGTTGGATTCTTCGGACTGAGCAGTATTTCACCTGCCTTGGCTTCTCCCAGAAGAACTGGCTCCCTCTTTCTTACTTCTGCCATGATGGTGAAGCTCTTAGTTGGTTTACTTGGTTGAATCGTAACAAGCAATTCTTCAATTGGAAGAATTTTACAGAAAAATTGCATATGTGATTTCCACAACGAACAACTTTGGTGAGTTTGGAAGATACTTGACGATTCTATATTGACTATGTGCACTATGCTAAATTTGTTACTCCAGCGACCTCTACCTCTCCAGTTGTAACTCTAATCCATAATACAAGCTCATTTGATTTGGAAGATGTTATCACAAGTAGAAACATGGAGGCAGGCCATATGCTTGAGATATTGCCTGAGAAGTATATAAATATGAATTCCTTGGCATTGCCTACCAGAAGTATGGTTGAGATTGCAAATCTCAAAGGCATGGGAACTCTTCAAATTTGGAATGAAATATCCATAAAAGCAGATTTGGTACAACCTAAAAAGAGAAGGATCTTGTAGAAAGCTGTAATTTTATATATTACATTGACCATCTTTAAATACATAAGGAGGAGCAGGGATTGCTATAATATAAAGGAAACTAAATAAAAAGAATCAGAAGTTACATGAAATAAGGGATACAAACAAGATATGGAAGATCTAAAAGATTGCAAAATCAAAAAGATTAAAGAGAAAATATCTTGAGATTATCTTTCCTTATTATGCCCCCACAAGATAGGTGGTGGTTCAACAACACCTCTCTTGGATCGATGAGAGGGACACTGGCAGCAGGTACAATCTTCATAAGAGAGTCAGCTAGCTGCAAAGAGGATGAAACATGACGGACAGTAAAAGACTTATCTTGAACCAGCTCTCGAACAAAGTGATAATCCAAGTCAAGATGCTTCATACGTGTATGGAAAGCTGGTTTTTGGCAGAGGAAAGTGGCACCAAGGTTATCACAACAAATGGTTGGAGTGTTTGGAATGAGAAGCAAAGCTCTTTGAGAAGATTGACAATCCAAATTGTTTCAGCAGTAGCATTGGCAATGGGTTGGTACTCAACTTCAGTGAAAGAGCGAGCTACTGTGCATTGTTTCTTAGATGACCAACTGATAGGAGAGCCGCCAAGTAAAACAACATATGCACCAGTAATGCATCAATTATCAAGATTCCCACCCCAATTAGAATCTTAATAAGTGATTAGGTATAAAGGTGCAACTGGTTGAATGAGTAAACTGAGGTGGTTGGTACCTTTTAGATACCGCAATACCTTTTTTTCAGTTTGAAAATGTTGATAGGAGGGTTTGAGCATGAATTGAGATAAGTGATTGACAGCAAAGGCAATGTCGGGCCTTGTACTAGATAGATATTAAAGAGAGCCAATGAGTTACCTATAGAATTTACAATCAGTGGGTGGAGATCCATCATCTAGTTTCAAAATGGCTGAGGAAGCAAGAGGAGCACAGACTCCTTTGGCCTCCATCATGTTGAAGTTCTGGAGAAGATAGGTAATATACTTCTTCTGAGAGAGATACAGACTGGTGGATTGGCGATAAATTTCAACACTGAGGAAATATGTCAAAATAGATAAGTCCTTTAGAGAAAAATGAAGAGCCAATGCATCAGTAACATGGTAAAGCATTTAATTTGAAGATCCTGTGAGTATGATATCATCCACATATAGGAGAAGAAATATAACATAGTCTGTGCCACAGAGAATGAATAGAGAAGGATCTGATTGTGAGCATACAAAATCAATAGAACTAATAAAGTTCTTGAACTTTGTATACCATGCACGAGGAGCTTGACGGAGTCCATAAATTGCTTTGTGAAGTTTTCACACATGATCATGATATCTTTTATTAGTGAACCCAAGCGGTTTATCCATATAAACTTCTTCAGCTAGAGTTCCTTGAAGGAAAGCATTATTTATATCGAGTTGATAGAGAGGCCTGTTAAAGTACACAACATATGTCAGTAGGAGATGCATTGTAGTTGGCATTACCACTGGGCTAAAAGTAGAAGTAAAGTCAACACCTGGCCGTTGATGAAAAGCTTGGCTACCAATCTTCCTTTGAATCTATCTATTGAGCCATCTTGTTTGTGGTTAATTCGAAAACCCACTTGTAGCCAATTATATGATGTGCTTGAGATTTAGAAATTAAACTCCAAGTATTGTTTTTAACTAGTGTAGTAATCTCCTCACACATTGCATCACTCCAAGGAGCATGTTGAGTTTCCTTATAAGTTCGGGGAACCACTGTTTTGCATAGAAACAACCAAAGCAAAGTAGTCCATAGGCTTCTTAGGCTTAAAAATATTATGCTGATAGCGGGTAGCAACACGAGTAGGTGGTTGAGGGGGAGTAGAACTTACTTGTTGCAAAGGAAAGGCATAAACATCTTCACTCAAGGCAGGAATAGTTGCAGAGGATGAGGGACTAGTCTTTTCATTATGGGTACAAGAAGGAGATGTGGAATGTGAATGTGTTTGCAATGGGGATGAAGAAGATGATGGTGGCATGTTCTCCATTGGTAAAACACGGGCTGGGATAGGCACTAACGGAATATCTGTTAGAGATATGAGAAGAGATATGGCTTCAGGACGACATGGGTGGTTGGTGGTTGAGTTATAAAGCCACGAATGTATTCCTTGTGGTGTAACCTGAGGTAGCCCATGAGGAATAGATTCAAAAGAAAAACTATTTTCTTGGAATATTACATGACGAGAGAGAATATTTTGAAAGTAGATGGATCAAGGCATTGGTAACAATGGTGGGTGGCAGAGTAACCAAGAAAGACACAAGGGTGAGATTTTGGTTTCAATTTATGGTTATTATAGGGTTTTAACCAGGGATAACTTAAGCAACCAAAGGTACGAAGAGAGGAATAATTGGGGTTTTGACATGAAAAGGGACTTCAATTGGAGACTTTCCTTGAAGGATGGGTGTGGGCATACGGTTGATGAGCTACGCGATAGTTTGACAAGCATAAGACTAGTATTGAAGAGGAATAAAGGCGTGATGTACGTAGTACTGTTAAAGTTGTCTCCATTATATGTCGATGGCGACATTCAGCAGTACCAACTCCTTGGGGTGTATAAGGGGGTGAAAAGAGATGTTGGATGCCCATGTTAGCCAGCGTCTTAGTTAGGCCTTCGTACTCACCACCACCATCTGAATATATAGTGAGAATTATTGAGTTAAAATACTTTTCAACCAAGAGTTTGATAGTAAGGAATATGGAAGTTACATTAGATTTGTGCTTGGGTGGGAAAAGCCATATATATTTTGTAAAACGGTTAAAAAATAAGACATAAAAGAGATTACCGTTGTGAGAAGGAATGGAAGATGGTCCCCAGACATCAGTATATAAAAGTTCTAATGGACGAGAGCTGGTTAATGTGGATGTAGAAAAAGGTAAACGATGACTTTTATTGCAAAGACAAGAATTACAGCTCTCTTGAGAGGAGGAAGAAACAGTCAACTTATAACTAGAAATAATAGAATTAAGCACTTTATGATGTGGGTGACCAAGACGACGATGCCAAAGTGTATGCGATGCCAAAGTGTACGATATGAGAGATTTGCAGTAGTGGTGAAGTAGGTAGCTGCAGCTGGAGAAGAGCTAGTACACTCATAAAAGCATCCTATTCAGGCCTTGAGCGAGAGGTGCTCGCATTCTCAAATCCTTCACAACAAAAAAAGTAGGGAAAAATTCAATAGAAGTTTTATTTTGCTCACAAAACAAAGGAACAAAAATAAGATTGTGATGAATAGTTGGAGGGCATAAAACATCTTTTAGAACAAAGGTACGAGAGGAAGTGGGGAGAGTAGTGTTGTTCATCCAATATTCCTAAGATACTTGAACAAAACTTTGAAGAACTTGGTAAGAAACAACAAAGTTTAAAGAGTATTTTCAAAACTAGAAAATTAAAACTAGTAGAGAAAATAGAATCAGAAACAGATTAGAAACAATATACAAAATACTTTTCTCAAAGAAGAAAACCAAGCCCACTGAATTCACAGTGTCCCCTAACAAAAATTATTCCCCTCAAGTAGCTGAGGTTAATGGAATATATCTTCCCAAGATATAACGATTTTATTCACCAGTGTATTGGTACCTAAAATCACGGTGTCAGCGAACCATTCAACGACAGTAAAGTACACTTAAAATATTAGATTTAGTAGTAATAGAAGAAGTCCAGAAAATTAGTTCTTTTAAAATGAGAGGAAATCCCTCTATTTATAGAAAACAAAGAGTAGTGTGAAAAGGTTCTTATTGTGCCTTATCAGAAAGGTCACAACCTTTTATAAAAGTTACAACTTTTCATAAAAGTCACAACTTTTCATAAAAATCGCAACTTTTCATATAAGTCACAACTCTTTATAAAAGTCGCAACTTTTCATAAAAGTCACAAGTCTTCATAAAAGTCGCAACTCTTCATTTTCCATTCACACCATTTAAAACCCAAAAATCCCCCACATGAATGTGGAATGACTCTAAGACAAAGAAACAGACAAATATGTGTACTTTACAGGCAAGAATTAATTGCATCTAGATAAGTAAGTTTCCCTTTGAACTTTTCGTAGTGAACATATGTCGGATATACTCGGTCAATCGGTAGATTTGCTATCTTTGAACTGTCAAGCTTTGGTGTATACCTAGACAATCATATGTCACACAATCAACCCTTTACTGTGTATGGTTCTTACGGTTGTGTTCATTTCAGCCATGAACACCTCCTTGTTTCATTAGTATATAGAGAGATGGGCTTTTGACAATCATCTTCTTTAAAGAAGTTTACACTTCACACTTACATAGGTGATAAAAACAGTGTTATCGCGTAGATACACAATTTGGTCAAATCTGGAAAACTTAGCAAAGCATTAAAAACATTAAGCTTTATTAACTAATTAACAAGCCTTAATGTTGTATCCTTATTCCTGAACATTGTCTTCGTCATAAGAATGGATTGAGTTGGTTGACAATGCCGAACTGTGAGTCACAACTTTGTTTTTCTCCTTGAACCTAGCTCTTGGGATCTCCAGTCTACTAGGTAGAGTTATCACTATGATGACTTGTCCTAAGCCGTAAACTCACTCCCTTAGATAATCTTTCAACTTTCTCTCTAGTTAGCCCTTTTTTTAAGTGGATCCGACACATTATACTTTGACTTTACATAGTCAATTGTGATAATTCCACTATAGAATAGTTTTCTAACGGTATTATGTCTATGTCTTATATGACGAGACTTTCCATTATATATCATGTTCCATGACCTACTTATTGCATCTTGACTATCAAAGTGTATGCATGCTGATGCCAAAAGCTTAGGCCAAAAAAAAGTATTTATCAAGAAATTCTGGAGTCTTTCAACTTATTCACCGGTCTTATCTAGAGCACATAACTCAGAGATCATTGTAGAGCTAGCGATACATATTTTTTTTGGACGATTTCCCAAAGACTACTCCTCCACCAAGAGTAAATACATATCCACTCGTGGATTTTACTTCATTTGATCTGGTGATCTAATTTGCATCACTATATCCTTTCAATATTGCTGGATAACTCTTTTCATTGTCATCCAATGAGTTAGATTGGGATCACTCGTGAGCTAACTCAGTTCATTAATAGCACATGCTATATATGATCGTGCACACTTCGTGATATACATCATACTTCCCAATACTCTCGCACAATCCAATTGTGAGTCACTTTCGCCTTTACTCTTTTGAAATGAAAAGCTCACATTTATTGGAGTCTTGACAATATTGAAATCCAACTATTTAAACTAATCAAGTATCTTTTCAATGCAATGAGATCGTGAAAATTCTAAACATTATGGAGTTCTAAGGGTGGGGGTTCTTATACCTAAGATCACATCAGCAACTCCAAGATCTTTCATATCAAACTTGCTTTCTAGCATACGTTTAGTAGTAGTTATATCATTAGTGTCTCTATTGATGATCAACATGTCATCAATATACAAACAAACAATGACCTTGTGATTTTAATGTAAACACATTAATCACTTTCATCATTCTTTAATCCATTTGCCAACATGGTTTGGTAAAATTTCTTATGTCATTGTTTAGGTGCTTGTTTTAGTCCATAAAGTGACTTAACAAGTTCGCACATTTTGTTTTCTTTACCGAGAACCACAAAACACTCGGGCTGCTCCATGTAAATTTCTTCCTCCAATTCTCCATTTAAGGAAGTTGTTTTCACATTCATTTGTTGAATTTGGAGGTCATATACCACAACTAACACAATTAACATCCAAATGAATGTAATTCTAGTTACTGGCGAGTATGTGTTGAAAAGATCAAGACCTTGTTTTTGTCTAAAGTCTTGCTTTATATTTGTCAACAGTTCCATTGACTTTCATTTTCTTTATGAAGATTCACTTTGAACCCAAAGGTTTATTTCCTGGAGGAAGATCAACCAACTTCCAATAGGATTGCTCAAGATTGAACCAATCTCTCTATTGACACCATCTTTTCAAAAGGATAAGTCCATATAAGACATAGGAAATGTTACAAAATCATATCTGAAGGTAGTAAATGTCCTTTGACATTTACTACACGTCTGAATCTCTTTATTAAGTACATTCTCCTTTTATTCATTCCAAGTTCTTCTGGACCTTTCACTAGACTACTCAAGTCTAATTTTATAGTCCACAGTTCTTAGGTCCTATTTTAATCTTTTTAGGAATAGGAACTTGGACTTTGGCTAGACACCCCCACACTTTGAAATATTTCAAGTTGGATTTCCTTCCTTTCCATTTCTTATATGGAATAGATTGTGCCCTGAACAAACAAAATTGCTTTCTTTCTGAAAAGACAACTTTTTGTTGTTCTCCTTTGCAGTAAGGATAGTTCCTCCACACAAGTTTTGTAGTAAACATGAACTTATAAGTAATGCATCCATCATTTCTTTCAACGTTCGGTTTTTCACTAGATTGAGGTGAATAGGGCAGGAGTTTGATGGATAATTCCACTTTCCAAACATATTTCTGCACAAGGAGATTTATATTCTCCGTCTTTATCACTTCTTATCTTTATCCGAATTGATTTTCAACTTTAATATTATATTGTCTAGAAGCTTCTATTGTTACATCATTACCATTCAACAAATAGAAAGTCATTTCTAATGCAATTGTAAATGAAAGTTATGAGATATTTTTTTCCACCACGAGATGGTATTGACTTCATATCACAAATGTCAGTGTAAATCAACTATAAAAGATTAGAATTCCTTTCAAGAGATTTATAAGAATGCTCAGCATATTTAGATTCCATACAAACTTGACATTTTTATTTATTTCACTCTAAGTTAGACAAAAATTCTAAGTTGACCAGTTTCCTTACAAGGTTTTGTAATTGACATGTCCCAAGTGCTCATGTCACAAACAGTTTGACTCAACCAAGTAAGAACAAATGAAAATGTTGAGTTTGGAAAGCTCTCCGCGAGGTAGTATTTTCTCACAAATATTTGTTCCTATGTCTTACAATTTTGTGTGATACAAACATTGTTTAGAGTCATCACCTTGTCAAATGTCCTTTTCAGAAGGACATTTCCATAACTTTCAATTTGATTGTTATAGAGCTACCCATGAACATAGTTTCATTGGGTCCAATAAAGGCAATATAGTCCAAATGTTTCTTTTACAAAACATGACAAATGACTATTCACCAATATTCATGTCTGTACAAATACTTTTATTTTAATAGACATATCTTTTCATGAAAAATCACAATATTTTAAGTGACATTTTTTCATAAAAGAACACATTTTTTTTTGAACAAGTATATATATAATTTGGTAGTTTCATACTAGTCACACCCTATACTAGTAAAAGAGAAATTCGACAACCACAATATCAAATATACTCCAAGAATTTTGTGAGTCTAACATAATACAAAAGTATCATTGAATTTCATATCTTTTACCCCAAATTTAAATCAGACACCAAGTCTAATTTATCTTTGTCATAAGCAAAGAACCCCGGCCCCCACATTTTAAATATGATCTCAAAAATATTTTTCAAATAGTTGAAAATATTTTTTCCACATATTTTCCCAGACTATCAAAATGTCACTGGCAGCATGAAACCTCTTTTGGAAATATTATTCTATGAAAGAATTATAGTGCTTCAATTCTCTTTGACAATCTTTACATAGTGTCAAAGAGTCATTCCATAGAGGCACCTATTGCAGTGAAAAAATCACAAACTTTAAGTCACTGGTCTTTCTTCTATCACAATTAGACATACCACTTAGTATTTGGAATACTAATAATAAAGACAAACTTTTGTCAATTTTTTCTATTTAACAATGAAGTTTATAGAAAAACCAAAACTTATTAGATGAAGCTTTCATATTCTTCAAAACAATTACACAATCCAGTTTATCCAGAGTAGATAGATACAGAAGTTTTTAGTCTACAACAAGCAGACACAATCAAATTTCACACAGAATACAAAACTACAAAAGTTTTATTTTCTCCAAACAGAATAAAACATATTCTTAGATTATCAAATAGAAATTCTTTTCTTTTCAAATAGCCTTATAACTATAACATTTTGACATATTATTTTATCAAACCAAAAATGTGCATCTCTCATTATACAAACTAAAGAATTTTAAAGGAAACACTATTTGCCAAGGAAAATTCATTCCAAAACATATGGTTTGCAGATCTTTTTTCAAAGATACACATGATAAAAGTCAAAAAAGTTAACTCTTAGAAACTATTTTCCTCCTTACATAAATAATAAGAAGGTTACCTGGTGTAATCTTTAACTGGAATACCACCAAATTTTCTGGTGCATTCTCACTCCGACCTTGCTAAACAAGACACCAAATTTTGGAGAAGTAGTGCATTAATCTTCTAGTTCGATGATCTATTTTCCTCAATCAGTAGCATACAAGGAATACCAACAGTATAGTAATTTTCTTAAGATTGTTGCTCATCCTGTATTCCTAAGATACTTGAACAAAACTTTGAAGAACTTGGTAAGAAACAACAACGTTTAAAGAATATTTTCAAAACTAGAAAATTAAAATTAGTAGAGAAAATAGAATTAGAAACAGATTAGAAACAATATACAAAATATTTTTCTCAAAGAAGAAAATCGAGCCCACTGAATGCACAGTGTCCCCTTAAGAAAATTATTCCCCTCAAGTACCAGCGGTTAATGGAATATATCCTCCCAGGATAGAATGATCTTATTCACCGGTGTATCAGTACCTAAAACCACAATGTGAGCGAACCACTCAACGACAGTGAAGTACACTTAGAATACTAGATTTAGTAGTAGTAGAAGAAGCTCATAAAATTAGTTCTTTTAAAATGAGAGGAAATCCCTCAATTTATAGAAAACAAAGGATAGTGTGAAAATGTTCTTATTGTGCCTTACCAGAAAGGCCACAACCTTTCATAAAAGTCACAACTTTTCATAAAAGTCACAATTTTTCATAAAAGTCGCAACTTTTCATATAAATCACAACTTTTCATATAAGTCGCAACTCTTCATAAAGGTTGCAACTTTTCATAAAAGTCATTCTTCTTCATAAAAGTCGCAATTCTTCATTTTTCATTCACACATTTTAAAACCCAACATGTAGTATAAACTGTGTGGGTTATTTTAATACAATTACCATCACCAACTATAGCATCATCCGTCCTTATGTACTCAAAGTAACCCTGCAAATTATGAGTATTTGAGGTAATGTGATGTGATGCACCAGTATCCATGACCCAATTTGGATTGGTTGATGCAGTAGTAGATGAAAAATTAGCATGTGGCTCATTCATATTGTGACTCGAGAGTGGTAAACACGAGCAATATGTCCATATTTTTCACACAGTTGGCACTTAACTCGAGCTCTATTATTGGAGTTTCAAGAGCGCTAATTATTATTGGAATTTTGTTGATTGTTGTTTCTACCCGAATTGGGGTTGTTTTGAGGGCCTGACCAGTTACCGCCAGATTGGTTGCTCAATTGTTTTTCTGGTGTTGTCGATCAACTTGTGTCAAACACTAATTAAACTAGGTAGTAAGAGGACCAGTAAGAGGTGGCATCTCAGGCTTGGGTGTGTGAAGAAGGAACAATTCTCGGCTGCTGAGTCTTTCAAAAAGCTCTTCATAAGTGATGGGGTTTTCACAAGCACAAATGACAGAGATAATGGCATCATATTCTGGTCCAAGGCCGCTGAGCACTATGATGACAAGTTCATCAGTGTTAATGGGAGATCTAGCAATGGCAATTTCTTCTGAGATGACTTGAATCTCATTGAGATATTGAGTAATGGACTTGGCTCCCTTCATAAGGCGGTTAAGAGAACCATGGAGACTGTAAATGCGAGTTTGACTTTTGTTGGCATATTGTTACGCTAATTTTGTCCAAGTGATGTGCATAGAAGATGCAGAGGCAATCAGAGGGCTATGGTAGGATCAACAGACGTCATAAGAGCATGAAGAAGAAGGCCATCTTGTCTCCATGATTAATAGTTTTGATTTGTTGGAGATGGGCAAGGAAAGGTACCATCACTATAGGAAGTCAGATCATAGCCGAGGTAAAGAGCATCGAATTGAGCCTTCCAGGTGACATAGTTGGTGCTGCCAGCAAGCCTATAAGTTGGGTGGGCTTATTGATGGAAACAAGGTGACTTCCTTGATTTAATGGATTCATGACTATTTGAGAGGAGGAGATACCTGAGTTTTGGTTACTGGTGGTAGGATTGGCTAGAGTTTGCACAGCCAATGTATTATTGTTCAAGTTGTTAGGCATGGTGGGCTTAAAAGAAATAGGATCGGAAACTTGTTAGAGCGTGGGTTGCTCTGATACTATAAAGAGAGAAGGATTTTGCAGAAAGTTGTATGTTTATATATTACATTGACCATCTTTAAATACATAGGAGGAGCAGAGATTGCTAGAATACAAAGGAAACTAAATAAAAAGAATCAGAAGTTACATGAAATAAGGGATAGAAACAAGATATGGAAGATCTAAAAGATTGCAAAATCAAAAAGAGTAGAGAGAACATATCCTGGGATTATCTTTCCTTATTACAACTGACTTCTTCCATTAACGATAGTCAGGTGTTCGATGAATGTTCCCCAAGAGATATGTCAAAAAGGTATGTTACTGCAACTTCTCCTGTGCGTGGCTCTAGTAAACAGAAAATTGAAGAAACGTGTCGTGTGGAGTTTTTCTTGGAGCCTAAGACTATTGAGGATTTATGTCTTGATAATTTTTTTCTGGAGATTGGGGATAGCATTCCACCTAGTAGCATGCCTTCGGTTGACATGATGCTTGTTGTTGAGCATGAAAACTCTACTAAGGTGCCAAAAGAATGAACAATTTTCCATCAGTGAGAATAATCAATTATTTCATGCTCAATGCAATGTTATATTGAATAATTGATGGGTAAATCAACTCAGCAGATAATAAACATTCATGGGGAGGGCGGCCAACTTTTGACATTTTTCAAGAGTCGAGGAGAGACATGATCACTGTTCCAATTGATGCCCATAATTATTTCATATTACCAAAATTCTGCATTATAGCGTGTTGTCAAAGAATGTAATAATAGGTGCAGGGTTGTGAGAATTGAAGTTCTCGTAAAGAACTCATCTGATGGAGCTGGATGATTTTATGTTATTGGGTTAATGTGATGCTTTTAAATCAGGCAATCAGCAGTTAGTTTCCTTTGATTTAAGCAGCATAGTATGTCATCTCTATTCTGATGAAAAGTGACTGAACCAGATTAGAATCTGTTAAATCGGATACTCGAGCAGTTTGATCACAGTTTCCTAGTTTCTATATAACTTTTGCAAAACACTACTCTCATTCAACGACAACTTCTTAATACATAGACAAATATGAAAAGGTGGAGACTACAATTTCTTATAAAGAAGACAAAAAACTTAAGACAGGAAATATTTTGAAATCACATTTGACATTTAAATTATGAATTATGACATATTAAACAAAATAAACTTTTATCAAATTGAATACTTGATATATTAAAGGAATTGCATAATTGATGTTACTAGTTTGAACTTGTATATTTCTCTTCAATTTTTATGCAACTTATCACACACGTATTATAATATTTTCAAAGTTCTTGTACTAATTAAGTATGGGATATATGGGCAACATACATAAGTATATATATATATATCGTTACAACAACTCTACATAATTTAGCATTGGACACACGTGCAACGCACGTGCCCAGGACTAGTATCATATATCATATATTAGTATAAAGAGGAACCCCCTAATCCTAAAGTTGATTTACCATTTTAACCCTACAGTATTACTTAAATATTAATTTATTAAAAATATTAGTTAAATATTAATTTATTATAAATTAAATTTTCTGTCAGCCCTAATTTAACTATTCAGAAACGTATACCTTTTGTTCAACGTCCCTGCGATCACTGTAACAGTCATATAATTGCTGCTCAACCTTCCCTTCTGCAGCTCAAGTTCCATTACTTAAATTATCCGTTCTTCCAAAACATACTTCACTCATTTGTATAAATATCTCCAACAACATGTTACTGTCCATTAATCTGTTTCTCTTTTCTGTGCCTGAATGAAATACATCATTATCAGGTAAATATTTTTCCTGCTTTGTTTTTGTTGCATAATAGTTACGGCCAATTGTCAACAAAACTGTGATCATGAACGAAGGAGAGGACAATCAAAGAGTCCAGTGCACATTTTGATCGTAAGGATAATAACCCTTAGACTGGTCCAGTTCCATGTATTATTTTCCATCACCATGCTGAGCCATCCCAAGCTCGCACATCATCAATAGTTTCTTGGGCAATAATGCCGCGAATTCTTCTCTGTTGTGTCATTATCTGTGCACTGTTGTTCTTTTGTCATTTCAGTGAAAGTATGCATAGTGCTCAAGTAGAATGTTTTATCCGGGATGATATGAACAACCCGTGATGGAAAACATATATTGGAGTTTATGCAGTCTTCAATTCCTTTTTATCTTCTCGACTGTTGTTTTTTTTTTTTTTTTTTACTTCTAATCATTAACTTCTGTTAAATGTTGTTTTATGGTTTCTAAACACTGTAGGTGTTTTACTTTTCTGTAGGGGACAATAGGCGAGGGCGCTTTCTTAAGGTTAATCTACTTTCCTAAACTTGACGCTTTGCTTCTGCTCTGTTTTGATGCTAATTGAAAATATATTTACACCCTTAGTTTCCTCGCACATAGCAATCACTTTTACTTGATATCTTTTAGATGGTCTTATATGAACTCGCACATTACGATCACTTTTACTTGATAGCTTTTAGTTTCTGCCAGGCAGAAATTATCATTCTCCAAGAGTAACCAATTCAACGCAATGCCAACTGAAGACTAAGAAATCAACTGTTTTACACTCCAAATATCAATAAAGATCTTTATCTCTACATTTCCCTCTATAACCATGTAATCATATCTGAAACTTAAATAATTACCGCATGCCCCACAATATCAGCAGATCATTAGAAGATTTTTACATCTAACTAACACTCATGGTTGAGAAGCAAAATGATAACATTTGATTCTGGAAAGACATCAAAAACATTTAGTAGCAACTGAACTAGGATGAAAAGGAAGCCAACATGTCAAAAAGGAGCAGTAAACACCACATATTTCATCGTGATAGCAACTAACTTCATCCAGAATTGTTCCATTGCATTAATTCTTAAATAATCTCTTCTTGCATAGTTCTTTGAGTAGATATATTTTATCAAGGACACTCATATATGGATTCGCATCCAATGTAAAAACAACATATTTATGGTCTCTGAATTGACATTTGATAAGATGATATTAGTCCATGTAATGTGCACTAACAAATAAGATTGCCGATAATAGGTAACCAAACGTAGTTTACTTTGTTGCATCCTGAACGTTATTAAGCTTAAGCAACCTTTCCGTGAGACTGAGGAGTCATCTCTAAGAATCTCTTGGTAGATTTATAGAACCTACTTTCCTCTTCATTCTTCCTCCTTTTGCCTTTCTTCACTGCAACAATTCATATATTTTTTTAAAAACTAATAACGTCTTATTCCTCAGCATTAAGGACATGATGGCAACCTTAAGAGAGAATTACAAACTAGGAGAAAATATTACAAGAATCTAAAAGATCTACTATCTGTTCAACTTCATCTATACATTCCTCTTTACACCAAAATAAAAGGGATATAATACAATTCTATTTAACTTTATGAATGGAACTAAACCTATCAGCAGAACATCTCTAATTCCTCTCTCTCCACAGTGTCCACCATATGCATGCTGGGATTACTTTCCACTATTTCTTTTGGCTCTTGCACCCACACCTCCTAATCCAACAGCTCAATAAATCAGCAATATGTTCTGGCATAGACAAGTTTGTTTCTGCAGGACTTAGAAATAGTGACAGATCTGTGAAGTTAATTTGCAATGCAAAAACAGGTGGTTGTTAAAAGCTACCTGAAATATAATTCCAGTTGTCCCGTTCCACTTACACCTGAATGGACGACTGTATACAATCCCGGACATGACACGTCCTATCATAGAAAGTTTTATCTAGGATGATATGAATAACCCATGATGGAAAACATATATTGGAGTTTATGCAGGCTTCAATTCCTTTTTATCTTCTCGACTGTTTTTTTTTTTTTTTACTTTTAATCATTAACTTCTGTTAAATGTTGTTTTGTGGTTTTTAAACATTGCAGGTGTTTTACTTTGCTATAGGGGACAATAGGCGAGGGCGCTTTCTTAAGGTTAATCTACTTTCCTAACCTTTACGCTTTGCTTCTGCTCTGTTTTGATGCTAATTGAAAATATATTTACACCCTTAGTTTCCTCGCACATTGCGATCACTTTTACTTGATAGCTTGTAGATGGTCTTATATGAAAGTAGGTTGACGGGTTGGTTTCTTATTGCTACCATAGTATTTTACTATTAAACAAACTCTCAAATTAAGATCAACCTATGTCAAGTCTAATGTCAGACATCTTACTGCTGCCATAGTTTTTTACTATTAAACAAACTCTCAAATGAAGACCAACCTGTGTCAAGTTTAATTTCAGACACTATTCTACATTCCCATTGACTTTAAATTTGCTAACCACCTTGAAATTAGAATCACCTCAATTAAAATATTGATTACAGTTGTCAATTGTTTCTTAGAGGCTCATCCAAAGGTTTAGCATATGATCAATGAAGTGGGATAAAGTCAAGGGAGACCAAAATTCCTACCAGTCAGAAGGAGCAAGTCATTATATACATGGAATGTTCTCTTCGATTCTGGCTTTTGTTTATATTCGTGTTTCATTCTATCTTGTAGTTTCTCTCTTCTCTTTCTCTTCTTGTCCCTTTTTTTCCTGTATCTCTCTTCTCTCTCCCTTTCATATATCCCTTGGCTCGTCTTTCTCTTTTTGTCTGATTTTTTCCAATATCTCTCCTCTCTCTCCCTTTGATATATCCCTTGCCAATATATCTCTCTTGTTAATGGCCACAATCATGTTTCATATGGATGGTAATTGTCATCAGCAGCTTCTGCCAAGTCTTCATCCATACTCTTCAACAATGTCATGCTGAAGTACTTTTCCAACATATATCCTTTTCGATGCTCAACTGAGTGCTGCACTTCTCCCACGCCTGAGTAAAGATTAATGTAAACCATCTGCCGGGCACTATCATACGCCCAGACATTTATCAACAGTTCCAAAACCCGACAGTAACAGTGCTGCTTCTGGTGGTCATAAACAATAAAAACATAAGAACTTATCCTTCTAGCCTGCATTACTTTGAAGTTTAGTGATAGTGTACGCTATTGCAGGTAATAATTTTTAAGTGTCATATACTTGAGAAACAGAAACAGATGCAATTTGGAATGTGCATTCCTTCATAGGTCCTACCTCATGAGAAACTAATAAAAGAAATGAGCTTAAGTCGTGCCATTGAAGAGAATGGGATGGAGAAATCTTCTTATTATTTCGGTCTATGACACAAAAGGGACATGTATAAAATTTTCTTTTTTTCCTTTACTTTTTCTAAGTCAAACAGTTGTTCAAAAATATTCAGCATGTAGATAAGTTCTGTTTTAAGGACTATAACAGAGGTCCTACCTCATGCTCACCACTAGAATTTCAACAGTTTTCATGTGTTTATTTTCTCACACTTTACTTGGAGATGAGGGAAAGAGAGAGTTGAAGAAGGATCTTCTTTGCAAACTCTCTTGTACAATATGTGATCAGTACCTGTTTTTTTGAACAAGGATGGAACTTTACAGGGTCATACAAAATTCACACAAAACAAAATATTGCTTTGATACGTTTAGCAAAGTGTGATCATCTAAACTCAAACATGAAAAACTTACTTCTTTTCTGCTGAGTAAATCGATTAGTTTCCTAACTGTTGTTGTCCATAAGCACCATACTGGAAAAAAAAAACATGATGCTTTCGGAATATCATATTACTGTAAAATAGACATTGAAACACTTCATACGCCAACAATGCAAATTTATCAATGAGTTAGCTGTAACCATTTAAATCGTGGATAAGTACCAAAATTTATACAAAATATAGATGCCTATATGCAAATGTAATCTTCTTAAAAGTTCTCAAAATCTCCATCTCTCATGGCCATCCTCATGCCTCCTCTCGATCATCCCCTATGATAGAAACAACTATCGTTTAGCATATAGCTTAGTGGTGTAAAAACTATAGGTTCGGAGTCCTCAAAATTCACCAAGCTACCTTTTTCAAGTCAATGAGCAACATACTTGAAACATAATAAATAAATCAAGTAACAATATATAACAAGTATCAAGTTCGATATTCAAAGATACAAATGTCAAGAACTCTCATAGCATAATTTTCCAAGAGATTCAATAACAAGGATCGCCCACTATATACCTCATGTCGTCAAACCCTGCATAACTAAGTATCAAGAAGGTCCATCGCCCTGTATCAAAAAGGGTCACAGTCCAATAGTCAAGAGAACCAAGAACCATATTAAAAATAGCTCTCTAGTTCATACTTAAAATGGACAACTTCCATTCTTAAGACGAACTAAAAATCCAAAGTCAAGATGCCAAATGATCCGAATCAAGAGGTATGCCAAGAGTGACAAAGTCACAGCCACAAGAAGGACAAGGTCCCAAAAAGAGTGCCAAGTGATCAAACAATCCGTACAAGTGGGCGAGTTACACAAGCGTCATGCCAACACGACAATGCAAGGTGACAAGAGGTTAACAAGGTACCAAGATCAACTTTCAGATATACCAGCAGTTAACAAAGTGTAAGTACAAGTTTACACACAAACCTCAATACTTTAGCGTAGCAACCATCCAACACAACTCCGTGAGTTCAAACCATAGAGAAACTAACGTATCAAGGTCCTCAACTTCTTCACAAGTATATACAACCAAAAAGCAATGGGTGTATCGAATTCTATCAAAGAGAACCAAGTTTTTCTCTTGTGATTTTGATGAACAAAAGGTTAATAAAGGTTCTAAGGTTTTTAGAATTCAAGGACCTAAATTATCTCAAAGAGGAGATGTAAAAATATAGACTCTAAAACTGATATTTATCCCCAAATCACAGTTGTCCCTCAAGCTGCCCAACTAGTGTTGTGGGCTTCCCAAAAAGCATACATATACACCTATATCTATATATCCTTCACCTCATTTTAAAAGTATACATAATTCTAATTAGATTAGTACAGAAATACCCCAACAAAATCCCTTAAATTAGGATCAAATTTTTACTAAACAAACTAGCACTTATCACAACATTTCAAGTTCCCAACAAGAGAGTAAAACATATTGTAGTAACTAAGCAACAATAAATCGACATGTAACTCTTGTTAGCATTTAGGGGTGTTACAACAAGTTTGGTATTAGAGCTAGGTTTGTTTTTCTAGAACTTTTGCTGTGAATTACTTGTATACTTGTTCGCTTTCGAAAAAAAGTTTTATTTGGACTGGTTGTTCACTTACATGGTTTATAATATTTTATCACATGTAGAGTGCACATACATCATATACATGTCCCTAATGCAATGCGATCTTCCCTTTTAAAGGAATTAAGTTATGGTCATTTCTGCACTAGAAGAGGTTGGAAAACCTTTCTCGTATCATTTTGTTCCCCACACTAATAGGTCTAAAGTGGGAAACCATCAGGTGCCAGAGCTGGTTCACATCCTCTTATGAGTCATGGTACTCAAGCTATAAATCCTCCTTTTCAACAAATGGCTGAATTCTTCCACCACATGGTTGAAGCGATGCATGATCCCAACGTGATTAACTTTGAGAAAATAAGGAAAATGAGTGGAGTGGAGTTTAAAGGCACCGTTGATCCCACGGATGCTGAACAATAGATGGAGCGCTTGGAGAGGGTATTTGAGTAGTTAAAGTGTTTAGATGTTGCCAAATTTAAGTATGCTATTTCACTCTTACAAAAGAATGCTTATAATTGGTGGGTAAGTGTTCCAAATGCCAAGGTAAAACCTCTTGTTCTTACTTGGGATGATTTTCTTAGGGAATTTCGTATGAAGTATGTCCCACCTGCTTATTGTGATGCAAAGAGAAAGAAGTTTTTGAATTTAAGGCAACGAGACATGTCTATTGCTGAGTACTAACATAAGCTTCTAAGGCTCTCTCGTTATACTGGAGGTATTATTAAAGAGGAAAAGACAAGTGTAGAAAATTTGAAGATGGTTTAAATGATTCCATTAGGAAGAATATGGCGATCCTGCAACATGAGAAATTTTGTAAGTTAGTGTCTGCTGCTTCTACTTGGAAACAACTTGATAAAGAAGAAGCTAGTTGAAATGAAAACAAATTTCGAAAGCCTAGATCAGATTTTGGAGGTCCATCCAAAAGGGGAAGGTTTGATGATTCTAAAGCTGGTAGTGTTAACAAGCCACCTCAACAAAAGCAAAACAGATCAAAATTTTCTAGAGCTAGCACTCCAAATTATGGCCAAGGCAGGTCTCGTGTTCCCACTTGTCCACAATGTAGAAAAAATCATTATGGTACTTGCAGGAAAGCTTCTGGTACATGTTTCAATTATGGGAACTTTGATCATAAAGTGAAGGATTGTCCTAATCCTAATAATGCTCTTTCCATGAGAACTGAAGGCTTAGTTCATAAGCCTTCTATTTATCCTCCTTGAACTAATGAAGATGCAAGACCTAAAAATGCACAAGCAGTAGGTGCAAGTAGAGCTAATAAAGCTAGTGGACCAAGGGTTACTGCACGCACTTATGCTATGAGGCAGATGGAGGATCAATATGGGAAAGACATGGTTGTCAGCAAATTTTACTTATTTGGCTTATGTGTGTTTACATTGTTTGATCCTGATTCTACACATTCCTATCTTTGTTCATCACTTCATCTTCTTGAAAACATGAACTTTGTGAGACTTAATTTTGATGTGCTGGTTGAAAGTCCTTCGGGTTATCAAGTTGTGTGTAATCGAGTTTATCAAGATTGTCCCTTCATGATTCAAAATCTAGTCTTCCTTGCTGATCTGATTGAAAAGCCCTTTAAGGATTTTGATATTATTATCGGGATGGATTGACTTTATAAATATCATGCAGTGGTCGATTGTAGGTCTAAGCATGTGACTTTTAAAGATCCTACATTTTCACACATCATTGTACAAGGTGAAAATCATTGACATCTAGTATTATTTCTGCAGCCTTGGCAAGGAAGTTGATGCGTCAAGGTTGTGGGGCATACCTTGCTCACATAGTTGATACACAGTTGGAGAGTCCTGGTATCAAGGACATACCTGTTGTGCGTGATTTCCTAGAAGTCTTCCCAGAAAACCTTCCGGGATTGCCCCAGGAAAAAGAGGTTGAATTTCATATTGAGCTTATTCCTAGATCTACCCCTATTTCTATCACTCCTTATAAAATGGCTCTGGCAGAATGAAGAGAATTAAAATCTCAATTGCAAGAACTTCTTGAGAAAGGTTTTATTCGACCTAGTGTTTCTCCTTGGGGAGCCCCTGTTTTATTCTTTAAGAAGAAAGATGGCACTCTCAGACTTTGTATTGACTATAGACAATTGAACAGAATCACAACCAAGAATAGATATCCACTACCAAGGATCGATGATTTATTTAACCAACTGAATGGTGCTAAAGTATTCTCGAATATTGATTTAAGGTCTGGATATCACCAACTGTGTGTTAGAGAGAATGATATTCCTAAAACTGCTTTTAGAATTTGGTATGGTCATTATGAATTTTTGGTGATGCCATTCGGGTTGACAAATGCTCCTGCGGTATACGTGGGTCTAATGAATTGAGTATTCAAGCCGTATCTTGATCAATTTGTGGTTGTTTTTATAGATGATATTTTAATATTTTTTAGAAGTAGTGAAGATCATGATAAACACCTCCGGATTATTTTGCAAATTTTGAAAGAGAGGGAACTTTATGCAAAACTTTCCAAGTGTGAATTTTGGCTTGATGAAGTGAAGTTTTTGGGACATTTTGTATCGGCTGAAGGCATAAAGGTGGATCCTAGTAAGATATAAGCAGTCATTGAGTGGAGACCTCCCAAAATTCAAAACGAAGTAAGAAAGTTTCTTGGTCTTAGCAGGATATTACAGAAGATTCGTGAAAGACTTTTCAATTATCGCCTCTCCATTGACTAAACTATTGCATAAGGAAGTGAAGTTTAATTGGAATGACAAATGCCAAGAAAGCTTTGAAACTCTTAAGTCTTTGTGGACTCAAGCACCTATACTTACTTTACCAACTGAAGGGAAGAAGTATGTAGTATATAGCGATGCTTCTCACAATGGTCTCGGATGCGTTTTGATGCAAGAAGGGAAGGTTATTTATTATGCCTCCTGATAAAGCTTTGTACGAAAGAAAATGTCAAACCCCTCTTTGTTGGAGTGAAGTTGGTGATAGGAAACTCATTGGTCCTGAAATTGTGCAACAAACAGAAGACAATGTAAAAATGATGAAA
This sequence comes from Solanum bulbocastanum, assembly GCA_037074985.1. Classification (NCBI taxonomy): domain Eukaryota; kingdom Viridiplantae; phylum Streptophyta; class Magnoliopsida; order Solanales; family Solanaceae; genus Solanum; species Solanum bulbocastanum. The sequence continues at coordinate 35,826,642 of CM073601.1, forward strand.
AATCGTCTAAAGATTTCTTCGGATAGACAAAAGTCGTACGCTGATCTTAAAAAGTGTGACATTGAATATCAAGTGGGAGATAAATAATTTTTAAAGGTGTCTCCATGGAACAAAAATATGAGATTTGGCAGAAAAGGAAAACTTAGTCCCTGATTTATTGGACCATATGAGATACTTGAAAGGATTAGACCGGTTGCATATAAATTGGCTTTGCCATCTGAGTTAGACTAGATCCACAATGTCTTCCATGTTTCTATGCTCAGAAGTTACTATTCTGATCCATCTCATGTTCTTCCAGTTGAATCTATTGAGGTTAATCCTGACTTGACGTGTAATGTAGAACCTATTTTAATTTAAGCTTGGGCAGTGAAGCAACTTAGAAACAAGGAAATCCACTTAGTAAAGGTACTTTGGAGGAACCACTCGGCAAAAGAAGCTACCTGGGAGACAGAAGAAGACATGAGGACCCAGTATCTGCACTTGTTTCGAGACTAATGCAAGGTAAATTTCGAGAAGAAATTTTTTTAAGGAGGAAAGAGTTGTAACACCCCTAAATGCTAACAAGAGTTGCATGTCGATTTACCGTTGCTTAGTTACTACAATATGTTTTACTCTCTTGTTGGGAACTTGAAATGTTGTGATAAGTGCTAGTTTTCTTAGTATAAATTTGATCGTAATTTAAGGGATTTTATTGGGGTATTTCCGTACTAATCTAATTAGAATTATGTGTAATTTTAAAAGGAGGTAAAGGATATATAGTTATAGGTGTATGTGTATGCATTTTGGGCAGCCCACAACACTAGTTGGGTAGCCTGAGGGTCAACTGTGATTTCGGGATAAATATCAGTTTTGGAGCCTATATTTTTACATCTCCTCTTTGAGATAATTTCAGTCCTTGAATTCTAAAAACCTTAGAACCTTTATTAACCTTTTGTTCATCAAAATCACAAGAGAAAAACTTGGTTCTCTTTGCTGGAATTCGATACACCTATTGTTTTTTGGTTGTATATACTTGTGAACAATTTGAGGACCTTGATACGTTGGATGGTCTACGGTTTGAACTCACAGATTTATGTTGGATGGTTGCTACGCTAAAGTGTTGAGTTTTGTGTATAAACTTGTACTTGCACTTTGTTAACTGTTGGTATATCTAAAAGTTGATCTTGGTACCTTGTTAACCTCTTGTCACCTTGCATTATCGTGTTGGGATGACGCTTGTGTAACTCGCCCACTTATACGGATTGTTTGATCACTTGGTACTCTTTTTGGGACCTTGTCCTTCTTGTGGCTGTGACTTTGTCACTCTTGGCATGCCTCTTGATTCGGATCATTTGCTATCTTGACTTTGGATTTTTAGTTCGTCTTAAGAATGGAAGTTGTCCATTTTAAGTACGAACTAGGAAGCCATTTTTAATATAGTTCTTGGTTCTCTTGACTATTGGACTGTGACCCTTCTTGATACTGGGTGATGGACCTTCTTGATACTTGGTTATGCCGGGTTTGATGACATGATGTATATAGTGGGCGATCCTTGTTATTGAATCTCTTGGAAAATTATGCTATCAGAGTTCTTGACATTTGTATCTTTGAATATCGAACATGATACTTGTTATATATTGTTACATGATTTATTTATTATGTTTCAAGTATGCTGCTCATTGACTTGAAAAAGGTAGCTTGGTGAACTTTGAGGACTCCGAACCTATAGTTTTTACACCACTAAGCTATATGCTTAGTGATAGTTGTTTCTATTATAGGGGATGATTGAGAAGAGGAATGAAGATGGCCATGAGAGATGGAAATTTTGAGAACTTTTAAGAAGATTACATTTGCATATAGGCATCTATATTTTGTATAAATTTTGGTACTTATCCACGATTTATGTGATGTATATTTGCATGAAATTTTGAGGGCTAACCGTATCATGTCCATGGGTTGTAGTTTAAGTATGGCTACATGTTTGGTTTATTTGGGGTGTGTAAGCCCATGTTTTGTAATATGTTACATTTCCTACTTGTTTGGAATGATCGTATGAAGCATGAACCCAATTAGTTTGGGTACTCGAAAGTTGATAATATTTTTTACTATCATTATTTACTTGTATGGGGACAATTTATGCATAAAAATATCTCATGATTTATTTGCATATGGTAGTTGGAAAGGGTTGTTACATCTTGTATATAAATTTTGGGTCTACTTATATTAGTTCGTTTCGTTGCATCCTACATAAACTTGTCACAACCTTAAGATTGTCATAGTTATATGCATTGTAAGCACATGTTACATGTTGGTTCTCTCAAGCCTTTAGGGCATCGGATGCCTGTCCGTCTTAGTGGGAACACGCATATGCTTGTTCTATTCTTGTGATACTTGACATAGCCTTATAGTATAGGTGAGGGACCATGTTTCTTATATGATTAGTGTTGGCTTAAACTATCTCGAAAGGTGATGTGATACTTTGCACATTTCAGTATGTGTACTGCAAGTTATAAATCCAACGGAAGTATTTAAACTCGAGACAGTAAGGTGGTAATTGAGCTTAAAGTTCAAAGTTAAGTTCATTTAAAGAGAGAGAGGTTAATATTTAGAAGATGGAATAAAATAAGTGAGCTACTTGCTTGACATAACTAAGCTATTAGGTGACAAGTAGGTGCATCACCTACTTTCACTTATTGACCAGACCAAAGCACTAAGTAGGTGCATCACCTACTTGAGCTATATAGATCTAGTTAAAAATACCAAGTTTTATGGATCAGATTTGGGCCTATGCTAATGGATTCACTTGAGGCCCAAATTAAGTTAAATAAGAAGAAAATGAAATTAAAACCCAGCAGCCAAATCTGTGAAGGCCCAATGTAAGTTAAGCCTAACTAAGGAAAAGGGCAACTAGGTGAATCACCTACTTTGACCTTTTAAGCAGCCTGATGTACATAAGCAGGTGCATCAACTGCTTTACCAATTAGTGGCTGAAAATGAAGCTAAAAATATGGAAGTTCTATAGGATATTCTTAAAGGTGAAGAAAACTCAAATATGATATATTGTCTGCTATTCTAACTCATTTTTTAACACACAATATTGTGAATTAACTCCATCTCTCTCTCTCTCTCTCTCTTTCCTCTTAAGGATTAAAACAACAGCCTTAAAGTTCTTCTAGGGTTCTTGAAGAAACCCTCATCTTTGCAAGACTAGGTAAGTGAAAAAACTTATGGATTTAGATTTATTCTCCCATGGATGATTAGGAAAACATGTTATTCATGCTCAAGTATAAGTATATAGGCAGAATATTTCTAGAAGCTACTGCTCACCTCCTTAGTTATTAAGATACTTTTCTCTTCTTCTTTGGATTAAGTGTGAAGGGAAGTGGAAGTTCTTGAAGATTCCAAGTTAAAAGGGAAAGTTGCATAAACTAAGGTAAAGTGACTGGTCCTTTTTTTTGTCCTTATTATGCATGAGTTTGGATAAGGAATTACATGTGTGTTGTTATTAAGAACTCAAGGGGTGGTGATTTCAGTATTGGTTACTATGATAAGGAACATTTTGGGTTGTTTTATGTGTATATATGGGGACTGTAGGGGTTGATGTTAGGGGAAATGTGTGAATATCTTATATGGAAATATAGGAGGGTGTGGTGATACACCACCAAACTGAATGTTGTGTAGGCTTACTTCTCACTACACGTTGGTATGTGGATGTATTTCGAAGAGAAGTAATTGAACAACGTACTTGATATGATAATTTATGGGCCCGCTGCCGGGCTACCATTTTTGTGTGGTTAGGTAGCCAAATGTGTTGATTAGCTACTAATACTAGTTTTACTTATTTCATTGTAGATTAATAATCTAAAAGGAAGGAGGTTAATTCCTTGTAATATCTGAGTTATACAACAAGGTATGTAAGACTATTTTATTCCATATTCTTTGGCATGAAATCTGATACTTGCGATTAATATCAATGAAGTGAATTTCCTAAGTTCTATTCCTAGTAAAGGAAACATAGTGGCAGCGTACGATCTCCAAATAGCTAACAATACTTTCCCCCTTTCCTTAGTGTGTAGAATTACTTCATTAAATGTTCATTACTTTATATTTGTATAATTGTTCTCCGATGTGCTAATATAGAAATGGTGTTCGCAACAGCAAGCTTGGTAAATTATCATGTTAGTCAATTGAAGTCAATTGTGCCATTTAACCCTTGCCTTAGCATTTCTTGAAGTAACTTGAAGGAAAATTTTGAAAGATTAACCCTTGCCTTAGAATTTCTTGATTTTCTTGAGTGTAGAATTTTCGGAGTAGATGAGAGGGTTTGATTTGAAAAATTGATTTTCTACATGTTTAGGGCAATTTAGATGACCTCCTAAGGGTTTTTAGGACTAAAATACCCTTAAATAAATAAATAAAATGATCTGGGAGTCTAAATGATTTTTCACCAAGCAGTGAGGTCTGTATTGGCTCCGAACGCGGAGCCATCGCGGAGCTGCTACCAGGTTTGTGCGTCGTTAGTAAATTAGTAATAACTTTTCAATCAGAGCTCAAAATTTAGCAAACTCGATAACATTGGAAAGAGGAAATTTTCCATATAGTACCTCACCTAACCCATCCTGTACTAGGACTTATGGTCATTTGAAGTTGACCCAAAACTTAGAAGAACTAGGAATGGCTTTAATGTTTTTCTCTTTGGTTCTTCTTGGAACTCAAGTTGTTACATCTAGTGACCATAACACTTAGGAAAATTTAAATTCCTTGGTAAAAACTTACTCACTATGAAGGATGGTTCGAGTCTTAGCTTAAATTATTTTTGTGGTGTTACAGGTCTGTAGTTCCAAATATAAAAAATGATTACGACCACCAAAATGACAATCTCAAAGATTAAAAAATCTAAGTGAAGCAATCTTTATAATTATGGGTGCCAGCCCAGGGGTAAATGTGTAGCATGGGTCGATCCCAATTGGTATAGAAGTGTGGTAGCTCAGGGGCGAAAGCCTAGCATGGGTCGATCCCAATTGGTATAGAAGGGTGGCAACTCAGGGGCGAAAGCTTAGCATGGGCCGATCCTAATTTGTGTAATTATGAGGACAATATCCGACGGGTTAAAATGCCTAGCATGGGTCATCCTCTTCTACCACTAATCATCTCGTTATTTGTATAACATGCCTTATAAATATCATAACACACAGAAAAGTAAAGAAATGAATGAAGCATACATGATCCCACAGGAGTAGCAATGGTGGTTGTATTCTGATCTGTGCACTTACATACATATACTTGATGTCATTTGAGCCTTGTTTTACATATGTAATTGTCTTACATATTCAGTACATTTGTCTATACTGACGTCCCTTATGGGGACGTTGCATTTCATGCTGCAGGCACAGGTACTCCAGCCAGTTGACTACATTAGTAGGAACACAGGTACTCAACTGCTATTGGTGAAGCTCTAGGTTGATTCGAGGATTACCGAATCTTTAGCACCTATTTTGTGGCTGTGTGATAGTTAAGGGTAAGACGGGGCCTTGTCCCGCCCTAAACTAAGGTTTTCTGTCTTAAAGAGGCTTTCTAGACTAATGTATATAGTTTAGTTACGTCTTGTCTCTTAACAAGTTGTGGCCTCAACAGCCAATTCTTGTATATAAGTTTTGGGTTTGCTTATATTGGTTCATATCCATGCATCCTACGTGAACTAGGCACAACCTTAAGATTGACATAATTATATGCATAGTAAGCATAGGTTACATGTTGGTTCTCTCGATCCTTTAGGCCATCGGGTGCTTGTCCGTCTTAGTGGGAATTGAGGTGTGACAAAAATGATATCAGAGCAGGTCATCCTAGGGAGTCCACAAAGCCGTTTCTGTGTAGAGTCTTGCTTATGGATGTGTTGTGCACCACATTTATAAATACGAGGCTATGGGACATGTTGGAGTTGTCTCTTTTCTTTTTATTTCTTAGATCGTGCGATAGAACCAGTGTTGTAGGTGAATCATATCTAATTTCTAAATTGTTCTATTACAGAAAATATGTTGGTTATGAGAATGAGTAAAAGTATTAGTAAGCGAGTAGATGTGGCTGCCCAAGAAGGGACCAGCCAACCACCCCCTAGTCAAGCTGTTCAAAGTGAGGCACAAGATGAGTCTCTATTACAGACATCCCCGACCCCTCTATCTCCAGAAGATCTTAGGAGGGAAGCTGCACCTCAAGAACCCCCTATTAATGCTACCAAGAAAGAATTAAGGAATGCAGTCCAATTATTGACTCGTATAGTTGCTGGCCACAACCAAAGGCAAGAAAGTCCGCATGCAGGCACTAGTGGAGTAGATAGAGAAGCTAGCATGCGGATACGTGATTTTCTTAATTTGGAACCTCCATCATTCACTGAGTCAAATCCTAATGAAGATCCACAGGCCTTTATAGATCAAATCCAATACATTTTGTATGTTATGCATGTAAGTGGTAAAGAAGCACTTGAGCTAGCAATATATAGATTAAAGAGTGTGGCTATATTGTGGTATGAAGCTTGGAAGCAATCTAGGGGAACATTTTCAGCTATGTGGAAAGAGTTCAAAAAAGCATTCCTTGACCATTATCTGTCATTGGAGATCTAAGAGGCCCGTAGGGATCAATTATTAAATCTCCACCAAGGAGGTATGAGCGTGAGAGAGTACAGTCTCAAATTTAATTCCTTAACCAGGTATGCTCCTAATGTAGTAGCTACTATGGAGGAAAGAGTTCATTGATACGTGGATAGATTAGATTCATATCTGGTTAGAGATTTTACCATTGCTTCGTTGAATAAATATATGGATATAGCAAGGATGCAAGCTTTTGCGCAAAAGTTGGAGGATCAAAGGCAAATAATAAGGACACAAGAGTCGAAAATAGGGCATTCTAAGAGGGCCAGATCCACTGGGCAGTTTACACCATCCCAACGTGCGTTTAGGCCTCGGTTCTTTAACAGACCGCCTAGACCATCATCTTTCTACTTTACAGCTAGTGCTTCACCACGGTTTCAAGGGTTCAGGGGCAATCAGTTTGGGAAAAGAAGTAAAAGCCAAGGTTCACAAATAGCGGGCCATCAAGAGCAGGGAAGTACGAGACAATCAAGACCTCCTTGACGGTTTTGTAAAAAATGTGGAAAAAATCATTTAGGTGCATGTCGGTTTGGTACAAATGTTTATTTTCGGTGTGGTACACCGAGTCATATGATGAGAAATTGCCCTCATAGGGGTGTGGGTGGTGTGACACAACTTACTAGATCAATTGATGCATCATTATCATCATCACCTTCTTTAGGTAGGGGACATATGCCTACTGATCATGATAGAGGAGCCAAGGGAGTAGCTAATTCTAGTGGAGTTCATAATTGCACATATTCTCTAGGGGATCGACAAAATTTGGAAGCCTCATCAAATGTGGTTATAGGTACATTGTCCATCTTTTCACATATTGTATATGCATTAATTTATCCGGGGTCTACATTTTCATATGTTACTCCATTGATTGCTGGGAAGTTCAAAAGAACACTCGAATTATTAGTGAAGTCATTCGAAGTGTGTACATCGATTGGTGAGTCTATTGTAGCTAGAAGGAGGTTTATCATAATTGCATTGTATTTGTTTGTGATCATGATACATTGGCTGACCTTTTTGAGCTAGAAATGGTAGATTTTGATGTCATAATGGGTATGGATTGGTTAGCTTCTTGTTATGACACGGTAGATTGCCTAACTAAGATGATGCATTTCCATTTTCCAAAAGAGGCAGTCCTTGAATGGAAAGGTAATATTGGGGCAGCAAGAGGTAAGTTTATTTTGTACCTTATGGCAAAGGAGATGATTTCCAAAGGATATGTATGTCATCTAGTGAGAGAAAAATATAGATATGGAGTCACCAACTCTTCAATCCATTATACTGGTAAATGAATTTCCCGATGTATTTCCTGAAGATCTTCCAGGTTTGCCTCCAAAACCAGAAGTAAAGTTTGGTATTGATGTGATTCCTGATACTCAGCCTATCCCCATCACTCCATATAGAATGGCCTGACAGAATTACAGGAGTAGAAGGAACAATTAAAAGACATGTTAGAAAAGGGATTCATAAGGCCTAGTATGCCCCCATAGTTTTGTTTGTACGTAAGAAAGATGGCTAGTTGAGAATGTGCATTGATTACCAACAGTTGAATAAAGTAACAATTAAGAACAAATATTCCCTCCCTAGAATTGATAATTATTTTGATCAGTTGCAAGGTGCTAAGTGTTTTTCAAAGATCGACTTGAGGTCGGGTTATTACCAAGTGAGGGTCAAAGACAAAGATATTCCCAAGACAACTTTGCGGGCACGATATGGTCATTTTGAGTTTTTACTTATGTCATTTGGGCTAACAAAAGTACCAACAACTTTTATGAATTTGATGAATAGGGTGTTCAAGCCATTTCTAGATGTGTTCGTGATAGTATTCATAGACGACATTTTAGTGTATTCAAGATCGGAAGAGGACTATGTTAATCACTTGAGGCAGGTTTTACAAATTCTTCGTGATCGTAAGTTGTATGAGAAGTTCTCTAAATGTGAGTTTCGATTGAAATTTGTGGCATTCTTAGGTCAGATTGTATTAGACGAATGAATAAAGGTTGATGCTCAAAAGATAGAAGTCGTGAAGAACTGGCCAAGAACTACGACTCCTACGGAGATCCGTAGTTTTCTTGGATTTGAAGGTTATTATAGAAGGTTCATTGAAGGATTCTATTCCATTGCTGCACCCTTAACAAAGCTAACACACCAAGAAATTAAGTTTCAATGAAGTGATGCATGTGAAAGAAGCTTCGAAGAGTTGAAGAATAAATTAACTTCTACACCTGTATTAGTGCTTCCAGAAGGAACAGAAGGGTATGCCGTGTATTGTGATGCGTCAAGAATTGGCCTAGGACGTGTATTGATGCAACACGGTAAAGTAATAGCTTATGGCTTAAGGCAGCTGCGGCCACATAAGAAAAATTATCCAACTCATGATCTAGAGCTAGCAACAGTTGTATTTGCTTTGAAGATACGACACCACTACTTGTATGGAGTTCATGTTGACATATAAACTGATCACAAGAGTTTGCAATATATCTTTAAGCAAAAGGACCTAAATCTGAGGCAGCGAAGATGGCTGGAGCTATTAAAATATTATGACATTGATATCTTGTATCATCTCGGGAAAGCAAATGTAGTAGCTGATGCTTTAAGTCGTAAAATAATGGCAAGCACTTATAGGCAATCTGTGGAAAGACAAGGAATAAATAAGGATCTATGCCAACTAGCTAGCTTGGGGGTTCGCCTTCTTAAATCTCCAGACGAAGGGGTTATTGTGCAAAATGCAGCAGAATCCTCATTAGTAATGGAAGTGAAAGAGAAGCAATATATTGATCCTATTCTATTACAACTTAGGAGAATGTACAACATGGTATGACAAAGTCATTTTAGCTTACGCAAGAGGGAGTACTTCGATGTCAAAACAGATTGTGTGTACCTAATGAAGATGAACTAAGAAAGAGGATCATGATGGAAACACATCATTCAAGATATTCTATTCATCCGGGGTCAACTAAAATGTATCATGACTTGAAAGAAATGTTTGGTGGGGTGACATGTAGAAGAGCATTGCGGAATTTGTTGCTCAATGTCCAAATTGTCAACAAGTAAAAGTAGAGCACCAAAAATGCTGGAGGTTATATGCAGCGTATAGAACTTCCAATTCGGAAGTGGGACATGATCAACATGGATTTTGTCACTGGTTTTCCTCGTTCATTTTGAAAGTTTGATTCCATATGGGTAATAGTTGACAGTCTCACCAAATCAGCGCACATTTTGCCGGTGAAAACTACTTATACAGCCGAAGATTATGCAAAGTTGTATATTGAAAAGATAGTTCGACTATGGAATGCCAAACTCTATAATATCTGATAGAGGAGCAATTCACTGCAAATTTTTGGAAGTCATTTCAGAAGAGTTTGGCCACACAAGTGAATTTAAGTACAGTCTTTCACCCTCAAACAGATGCTCAGGCAGAACGTACAATTCAAACACTTGAGGATATGCTGCGAGCTTGTATAGTAAACTTCAAGGGTAGCTGGGATGATCATCTCCCACTTATTGAATTCGCTTATAACAATAGCTACCATTCTAGTATCCAAATGGCACCTTATGAAGCTTTATATGGGAGAAAGTGTAGATCCCCACTTGGCCAGTTCGAAATAGGTGAAACTGCCTTATTTTGGCTAGATCTTATTCATCACTCTATGGAAAAAGTCAAAGTGATAGAACATCGACTAGAAACAACTCAAAGTCGACATAAATCATATGCGGATGATAGAAGGAAAGGACTAGAATTTTCTATAGGGGATTGGGTGTTCTTGAAGGTGTCTCCAATGAAAGGGGTAATGAGCTTTGGTAAAAAAGGAAAGTTGAGTCCCCGCTATATCGGGCTATATAAGATTATTCGAAGAGTTGGCCAAGTAGCATATGAGTTAGAGCTACCACAAGAGATTTCATCATTTCATCCGGTGTTTCACATCTCAATGCTTTGGAAGTGTACAGGTGACCCATCTCGTATTACTCCTACTAAAGATGTACAAGTTATGGGAGATCTCACTTAGGAAGAAGTACCCATTTCTATTCTAGATCGACAAGTTAAGAGGTTAAGGAATAAAGAGGTAGCTTCTGTAAAAGTATTATGGAGGAACTAACAAATAGAATAAGTTACATAGGAAGTAGATGAGGCAATGACATTGAAGTATCCTCATCTCTTTCAGATTGATGAGAAGGATGAAAATGCGTATTTGAGGCATTGACAAGTAAGCATAAGTCTATACGTATTATGTGATTAATAGTAGTACTAACTTAGGCTTGAACCTGTTTGGGCGGGATAAGCATGCTAGAATTCGAGGAAAAATGTTTTAAGGGGGGAAGGATGTAACAACCCGTATTACGAATATGTTTGTTCTATTATTGTGATACTTGACATAGCCTTATAGTATAGGTGAGGGACCATGTTACTTATATGATTAGTGTTGGTTTAAACTATCTCGAAAGGTGATGTGATGCCTCGCACGTTTTAGCATGTGTACTGCAAGTTCTAAATACAACGAAAGTATTTAAACTCGAGACAGTAAGGTGGTAATTGAGCTTAAAGCTCAAATTTAAGTGCTAAGTTAAAGAAAAAGAGATTAATATTTAGGAAATGGAATACAATAAGTGAGATGCTTGCTTGACATAACTAAGCTAGTAGGTGACAAGTTGGTGCATCACCTACTTTGACTTATTGACCAGATCAAAGGACCAAGTAGGTGTATCACCTACTAAGACATAACTAAGCTAGTAGGTGACAAGTAGGTGCATCACCTACTTTGACTTATTGACCAGTCCAAAGCACTAAGTAGGTGTATCACCTACTTGAGCTATATGGATCTAGTTAAAAGGACCAAGATTTATGGATCATATTTGGGCCTATGCTAATGGACTCACTTAAGGCCTAAATTAAGTTAAATAAGATGAAAATGAAATTAAAAACTAGCAGCCAAATTTGCCAAGGCCCAATGTAAGTTGAGCCCAACTAAGGAAAATGAGAACTAGGTGAATCACCTACTTTGACCTTTTGAGCCGCTTGATGTACATAAGCAGATGCATCACCTACTTAACCAATTAGTGGCTGAAAATGAAGCTAAAAAGATGGAAAATTAACTCCAGCTCTCTCTCTCTCTCTCGTTCCTCTTAAGGATTAAAACAACAGCCTTAAAGTTCTTCTAGGGTTCTTGAAGAAACCCTCATCTCTGCAAGACAAGGTAAGTGAAAACACTTATCAATTTAGATTAATTCTGCCATAGATGATTAGGAAAACATGTTATTGACGCTCAAGTATAAGTATATAGGGAGAATATTTCCAAAAGCTACTTCCCACTTAGTTATTAAGATACTTTTCTCTTTTTCTTTGGTTTAAGTGTAAAGGGAAGTTGAAGTTTTTGAAGATTCCAAGTAAAAAGGGAAAGTTGCATAAATTAAGGTAGGGTGATTGCTCCTTTTTTTTCCTCCTTATGCATGAGTTTGGATAAGCAATTACATGTGTCTTGTTATTAAGAACGCAAGGGTGGTGAGTTTAGTATTGGTTACTATGATAAGGAACATTTTGGGTTGTTTAATGTGTATATGTGGGGACTCAAGGGTTGATGTTGGGGAAAGGTGTGAATATTTTATATGGAAATATAGGAGGGTGTGGTGATACACCACCAAGCTGAATGTTGTGTAGGCTTATACTCACTCCACGTTGATATGTGGATATAATTCGAGGAGAAGTAATTGAACAACGTCCTTGATATGATAATTTATGGGCCCGCTACCGGGCTACCATTTTTGTGAGGTTAAGTTGCCAAATGTGTTGATTAGCTACTAATAATAGTTTTATTTATTTCATTGTAGATTAATAATCTGAAAGGAAGGAGGTTAATTCCTTGTAATATCTGAGTTATAAAGCAAGGTATGTAAGGCTATTTGATTTCAGATTCTTTGGCATGAAATCTAATACTTACGATTAATATCAATGAAGTGAATTTCCTAAGTTTTATTCGTAGTAAAGGAAACATAGTGGCAGTGTACAATCTCCAAATAGCTAACAATACTTTCCCCATCTCCTTAGTGTGTAGAATTACTTCATTAAATGTTCATTACTCTATATTTGTATAATTGTCCTCCTATGTGCTAATATAGAAATGGTATTTGCAACAACAAGCTTGGTAAATTATCCTCTTAGTTAATTGAAGTCAATTGTGTCATTTAAGCTCACAAGTAATGCATTGATGTTACATAGCACCTTATTGCACTGTTATTGCCTTGAAGTATTATTTTCATGTCTTCTACTACTAGTTTGTAGTTCCAAATATCAAAAATGATTACGACCACCAAAATGACAATCTCAAAGATTAAAGAATCTTACTGAAGCAATCTGTATAATTATGGGTGGCAGCTGATATGCTCAAATTACACCTCTTTTCAGAACCATAAGCGATCGTTATCATGTAAAGAACCCAAGTTGTAGGTTGGGGTCGATCCCACTAGGAATATGGTTTAGACTTAAGTTCAATAATGATTATATTCGTTTAGCCAATGTATTTTCGAGACAAATAAGTAAGGGGGGGGGGGGGGGGATTTGTGTAACAAATTTTGGAAATTATGAAAGTAATTAGTAAGCAAGATCCAAACTTTTGTTGTTATCAAATTAAGAAAGAAACTAGGGTGTACGTGTCCCCCATAAGCTCATAACTTCGTAATCCTAGTAATAGCAATCCCTTCCTAGTGTATTACATGCAAAGCAATAAGTTATATATCTCTAAATCCTTGGTCCGGCATCTAGAGAATTTCACCTCGCACCTTGATCCGACTACGTGTGTATAATTTACTAACCCTTACCGTTACCTCATATTAGACGTCACATTGATGTATGACTTAGCTTTCACCCTCGCACCAATTGACATTAATTCTATTAGATAGTATCACACTAAATCTATGTTGATAATTCTTTTCTTATTAACTACCTCCTTGGTCCGGCAAGTAGCAACAAGGCAAGTTCTAACGTTGCGCACCATTAAAAAGACTTCTAAACGAAAGAATTATCAATGCATGCAGAACACTATTCGGAAATTACTTAGTTACTATTCATACTTCGTTAATCGCTCATGGTTCCCACAACCCTAGTTGTGGATTTAGTTACCCATATTAGTAAAAACACAATTCATATTTTTAGAAGAAGAAATCATGAACTTACGTAATAAGAATGATAAACCTAGAATTTCAACTTGAATTTCCAAACCAAAATTTTCAAAACAAGCATAGGAAAGTAAGAATTGCTAAAGTTGCAAGTTAATCTCCAAAGCCAATAGAACTAGGACAGAAGTAATAAAGTCTAACCCCTAAAAATGAGGTTTACATGCCCTATATATAGAAAAATAAGTCCTAACTAAAAAGGAAATGAAATAAGAAAATAATGTTTCAGGACGAGGTTTCGATTAACGATACTGACCTACGGACCGTTGATTAATCTACAATCCGTAGGTCCCTTCAGTGACTCAGGACTTGGGCAAATTTCTAACTTCAAAATCTACAAATCTCTTAACCAAATGACAGAGCACCAATACGGACCATGGATTGATCTACGGTCCGTGGATCCTCCTCTGTAGCTCCATACTTAGAATCTTCAAAATTAGGTATTGGAGCCCCTCTCTGAATCATTTGATGGATCAGCAGTATGGTCTATATATTAATATACGATTCGTCGATTGCAACCGTGGTTCCACACTTGGTCAAGAATTCCCTAATTTTCCCTTAAGCCTTGTCTGCCCATCTACAAAACCCATCTATGGAGCGTTAATGGACCTAAAGTCTGTGGATCACCTCTGTAGATTCCCTTTTCCGCACATCTTTCAGTTGTGTCTCTTAGTTTCCATGCCTGAACATATTTCCTACAAATATGAGAAAAATATATAAAAACCAATAACAAAATGGCCCTAGACACACACAACTCTTAAGTGAAATGTATTAAAAATACCTTAAACTCACAGTATATCAACACCCTCTACTTAAATTTGTTGTTTGTCCTCAAGCGATGCAGTAAAACTCTAAACGACACTTTGTATAGAAGAAAGCATTTCAAGCACAAGCAATTACATGGCTCTATACCCCGACTCTCTTCTTGAGTGAAAATATTTTCTCTAAGACTCAGCAAGCTAACTTGTGCGGATCCAAATATGACAAAGACTGACCAACTAACACACAAAATACATTGTTTTACTATAACCAAGGTACCAACTTTCTGACAATGTAACTAGTGCCCTTACTTCAAACGAAATCCCTTTTTCACACAATAAATTTGATTTTAAGTACAAGGATTTATTCAACACTCACACTCAGAAGTAACTTCAAGTACAATTACTACTCAATACCATATGTTTTCCTTTATTTTCACTGCTTAGACTCTTCAAACTAGGTTCTAGGATCACTATAGGACTTTCTTGGCTTGTAACGTAGGCTCAGGGTGAGGTGTGGTACATTTGGGTACGTTTTAGTGACTTTCTGCCCTCCTTGACATTACATTAGGCATTCTACCTCTTTTTGCCCTATTCTTGACATCCTACCATTTTACCTTCTTTCCCTTGATTCTCTTCAACCATGGATGTGCCTTTAGACTTTGTAGCTCTTTATTTTTCACTTTCATCTTTTTCTTGCACTTTATTCTTTTCTTTAGCTTTCAACAAGTCACATCCTTTTCTCTCTTTTTTTTTTTCTCTTTTTCAACATCAAACTTTTTTTATACCTATTTTTCTTTCGGTTTCCTATTTCATAGCCACCCTTAACTTATGGATTTTCTATTGGTTGAGGTGCACAATACCCGATGTTGGATCAGGGCCAAGATTGAGGTTACTTTTTACATTAGCCACCCTCAACTTAGGCTTTTGGCCTAAGTCGAGGTGCACATGTCCAAGGAGGGATCGAGGCCAACATAGTAGAATATGGGAAGGTGAGTTAGGGGTTTAGAAAGAAATGGTCTAATTTAGGCTCAAAGCATTTGGATCAAAGGGAGCATTTATTTCATTTGGTTGGATTCTTCTTTTAGGAAATTTGTGGACTTATCAGAACAAGGGCCTATGATCACTTCCTAGCCTCTAGAGTAGATTGTCTTAGCAGGACTAACAGGGCAAGTTCTAGATTGGCACAAAACTATTTGAACAATCAACTATTCTCACACACTTTTGGCACACAGTTTCATTAACAGATTATCAGATTACCCAGTTCAAGTTTTAGATGAAGTCATGCCATCAAGTTGGTTCATTATCATGTCATACTCAGAGCCAACACTTTCAACTCATTCTTGCCTACAGATTTTAGCACATATCACAAAAGTTTTTGGACGGGTATCATTTCTTTCAAAAAGTTTCATATTTTTTGCCATCATGATTCATTCTGTCTCATGCTTATACACATTCAATCCTAACACATGCCGGTTCAACAAAAATTAAGCAGTCTTTTGGGGGAAAAGAAGACAGGCAAGAAAACCCCAAGAGAGGATTATGAGTTGAGTTAATCAGACTTCACCCTATCACTCACAATCCATTTACCCCACCCCAAACGAAAAATAGGTGCAATTCTCCCCAATGCACACAAAAAATAGTAAAAATTAATGGATTTGGGTGAAGCAAACCTGACGCGCTCAGCGCTGAAGAATCATCAACAAGCGGGTGGGTCCAGTTTAGCTAGGGATGGACCTACGAGACCACGCTTACGATTCATAGATGGGGACCGTAGATCACCTTCACACTTTGTAAAATTTTAGACACTTACTTAGGATTTACAGACGCCATTTATTATCCGTAGAATGAACTACGGACCGTCGATAGGGTCCGTAGAACTCTGCACCAGACCATTTTCTACAGTTTTTCCCTTGCACACCTGCACATATAGCAACCATTAGGCCATTCTTTTTACATTTTCTGAACACTTTTTAGACACGGACCCTATGTTATATCTAGCTAGCACTAACCAAGAAATTAGAGCACCTATCTAATTGAGTACGAAGACGTAATTAACCAAAGAAACTACTAGACGCAAAACAAAACCTATAGTTGGCTAGATTGTACTTATTGGGTTGCCTCCCAAGCAGCGCTTGATTTAACGTCGCAGTACAACGCAGGCCCCTTGATTAGTCAAACTTCATCAAGATGCCATGCCTCTATAACTGCATGTACATTCTTAGAATTTCCCATGTAGCTTTTTATACTCAGTTGGTTGGATTTGAACTTTGTCCTATTCCTTTTCTAGAGTTCAACCACTCCATGTGGGGACACTTAGGTCACTTTGAATGGTCCAGTCCACCGAGACTTAGGTCTGCCCAGAAAATAGCACAACCTTGATTTATACAACACCACCAGATCACCAGGATCTAGTTTGTGCTTTTATATCTTTTGAGCATGGCGCTTCTTCTCCGTGTACAAGGCTACATCTAACTTTTCCTTACTAAACACTTCAGCACCTCTTTCGAAAGTGTGACTCACCACCAATACTGATTTAAGATCACTTTTCTGCTTCATAGACTTACAGACGTTAAATGCCACCTTATTTAGTCAAAACTTCATATGCCCTCTCTCCATATCAACTAAGGCATGCCCTATAGTAAGGAATGATCTCGCTAAGATGATGGGGACCTCAAAGTCAACCTCGCAATCAAGTATAACAATGTCTATTGAAAAAATGAATGGCCCCACTTTCACAACAACATCTTGAAGCACTCCAATGGGATTCTTCACAGTTCGATCAACCATAAGTAAACGCATCACAACTGGTTTTGGAGCTCCTAAACTCAACTTCTTATAAATCAACAACGGCATCAAGTTAATGCTGGCACCCAAATCACACAAAGCTTTTGGAAAGTGCATCTTACTGATAGTGCATGGAATAGTGAAAACTCCAGAATCCTCTTTCTTTTGTACCAGTGACCTCATAGAAATGGCACTACAATGATGCAACCTCTTACCATTCTCAAAACTGACAGCCCTTTTTTTGGTCACCAAGTCCTTCATGAAATTTGCATACCTAGGCATTTTCTCCAAAGCTTCTATAAAAGGGATATTGATGAAAAGTTGTTTCAACATAGTTATGAATCTGTAGTACTTTCCTTCTTCAGCTTTCTACACTAACCTCTGGGGCAAAGGAGATGGAGGTCTAGGCATGGGGACGATCTTTTGGGTTTTCTCCGCTTCTGTCTCTGTAGCATTCTTGGACTCTCCAGTCACCTCAATCTTATCATCACCTTTTTCTACCACTTCAATAGTCTACTTTTCTCTGTGAGTCGTGATTGCTATACAATGCCCATTATTCTTTAGATTCTGGGTGGTGTTGCTAGGCAATGTGCCCGGTTGGCGTGTATTCACAGTAGCAGACGCTCAAGCTGCTTAATCGACATTGCATGGGCATAAACTTTCTAGCCAATTCTGAACAACTCATTTCACATCTCCTTCACATTCTCATCAGTCGCGTCAAACCTTCTCTTTATTTTCTGCATCATATCCTCAATATGTGACATATTACCTCCAGCTTTCCTAGGAGTTGAATCTCGATTTTGAGGGGGCAATAAGGTCCAGCCCAATAATTTTTGTCTCCATAGTTGATCCACTTGTAATTGTTGTCGCGATTGTAGTTCCCATCCCGGACATATTGACCCTCGCGGTTGTAATTGCCATAGTTCCAACCTTGGTTTCCCTGACCTTGGCGCCAATTATCCATGTTAGAACCTTGGGCGTTTGGTCGAAAACCCCTCGTCTGCTCATTCACCGCGTAAACATCCTCTTCACAATAATACTCCTCTGTCGGTGGTGGAGTTCTAGTTAAATAGTTCACATCATTTGCCTTCTCCGCTCCTCAGTCATATGCTTTAACATCAACCATAGTTCATTTCTCATCTACGCCATCTCCTTATGAATCTCATCTGCGGGCTGGTTGTTTGTAGCTTGAACGGCAAATGTGTTCCGCCCAATGTCTGACTTTCTAGTGCTCCAAGCTTTATTATTTTGAGATATCTTCTCCATTTTCTCTGTAATTTGTCCAAAAGTGTATTCACTGTACGAACCTCCCACAATAGTATCGAGCACTGCCCTACCATTATCATCCTATCCTCTGTAGAAGTACTGCTTCAGCGACTCATCATCAATACAGTGATTCGGGACATCCCTTATGAAGGCGGTGAACCTATCCCAAGAACTACTAACAGACTCTCCAAGTAATGCTACAAAGTTGTTGAGTTTATCATTCTTGTTCAACTTCTTGGACACTAGAAAGAATCTTGCTAAAAACACTTCTATCAACTGCTCCCAGTTATAGATTGAGTTGTAAAGGAGTTCATTGAACCACACAGCAGCATCTCCGGTCAGTGATAGGGGGGAACACACGTAACCCAATGATGTTCATATCCCAATTTGGTCGACCTATACAACTTTTGTAGACATGATTAAGTTTGGCTATGTGAGCATGTGGATCATCCGCTGGCCTGCAAACAAGTCCCTCGTTGTAAGCATCTGCATCAAGCTACTGGTCACCACAAATGTATGCCCCTGAAGTAGAGGCGGTAGGATAAGAGGTCCATTAGAATTAGAAATATTAAGGTTAACCTTGAAATTATCATGCAGATGAGGTCCTTGTGGTTCATGTGCCCTCAGTGCATCTCCCAATCTATTCTCAACTGGGGCCTGATTATTCGCATCAATTACCCTCGGAGGGTGCAATTCAACACCTTCACCTAACTCTCCCCTGATAGGGTTAACCAAAATTCCTTGATTATTCATTCTCTGCAAAGTTCTATTCAGTTCGAGATTGTAGGGAGTAAGTGGTTCACCTTGGCTTCATTTACTTGGCATACACTAGAGTAAGACCCTGAGAAAGACAAAAATAAAAGAAAAAGTAAAATTAGGAAATATTTGACTAAAGTTCAATAATGCAATCAAACTTAATCTAAAAGCCTTATTCCCCGGCAGCGGAGCCAAAATCCGATACCCTCAAATTACACCTCTTTTCAGAAGCATAAGCAATCATTATCACGTAAAGAACCCAACTTGTAGGTTGGAGTCGATCCCATAAGGAATATCGTTTAGACATAAGTTCAACAACGATTATATTCGTTTAGCCAATGTAATTCCGAGACAAATAAGTAAAAGGGGGGGGGGGGGGGGGGATTTGTTTAACAAATTTTGGAAATTATGAAACTGATTAGTAAGCAAGATTCAAACTTTTGTGGTTATCAAATTGAGAGGGAAACTAGGGCGTACGTGTTCCCCATAAACTCAAAACTTCGTAATCCTAGTAATAGCAATCCCTTCCTAGTGTATTACATGCAAAGCGATAAGCTATGTATCACAAAATACTTGGTCCGGCATCTAGAGAATTTCACCCCGCACCTTGGTCCGGCTACGTGTGTATAATTTACTAACCCTTACCATTACCTCATATTAGACGTCACATCGACGTATGACTTAGTTTTCACCCTCGCACCAATCGACATTAATTTTATTAGATAGTATCACACTAAATCTATGTTGATAATTCTTTTCTTATTAACTACCTCCTTGGTCCGGCAAGTAGCAACAAGACAAATTCTAATGTTGCGAACCATTAAAAAGACTTCTAGACAAAAGAATTATCAATGCGTGCAAAACACTATTCGAGAATTACTTAGTTACTATTAATACTTCGTTAATCGCTCATGGTTTCCACAACCCTAGTTGTGGATTTAGTTACCCATATTAGTAAAAACACAATTCATATTTTTAGAAGAAGAAATCATGAACTTATGTAGTGAGAATGATAAACCCAGAATTTCAAGTTGAATTTTCAAACCAAAATCTTCAAAACAATCTTAGGAAATTAAGAATTGCTAAAGTTGCAAGTTAATCTCCAAAGACTAAAAACTAGGATAGAAGTAATAAAGTCTAAACCCTAAAAAATGAGGTTTACATGCCCTATATATAGAAAAATAAGTCCTAACTAAAAAGGAAATAAAATAAGAAAATAATGTTTCAGGACGCGGTTTCGATCGGTGATACTGACCTATGGACCGTGGATTGATCTACGGTCCATAGGTCCCTTCCGTGACTCAGGACTTGGGCAAATTTCTAACTTCAAAATCTGCAAATCTCTGAACCAAATGACGAAGCACCAGTACAGACTGTGGATTGATCTACGGTCCGTGGATTGATCTACGATCCGTGGATCCTCCTCCGTAGCTCCATATTTAGAATCTTCAAAATCAGGCACTGGAACCCCTCTTTAAATCATTTGACGGATCAGTAGTACAGTCTGCAGATCAATCTACGATTCGTTGATTGCAACCGTGGTTCCACACTTGGTCAACAATTCCCTGATATTCGTTCAAGCCTTGCCTGACCTTTTACGATACCCATCTATGGAGCGTGAATAGACCTACGGTCTGTGGATCACCTCCGTAGATTTTCTTTTCCATACATCCTTCAACTGCACCTCTCAGTTTCTACGTCTGAACATATTTCCTGCAACTATGAGAAAAATACATAGAAACCAATACAAAATGGCCCTAGACACACACAACTCTTAAGTGAAATGTATTCGAAATACCATAAACTCACGGTATATCAACAGCCTAGGGATAAATGCCTACGATGGGTCGACCCCAATTGGTATAAAAGGGTGGCAGCTCAGGGGCGAAAGCCTAGCATGGGTCGATCCCAATTAATGTAATTATGAGGACAACATCCTAGAGGTTAAAATGCCTAGCATGGGTCATCCTCTTCTACCACTAATCAGCTAGTCATTCGTATCACATGCCTTATAAAGATCATAACACACAGAAAAGTAAAGAAATGAATGCAACATACATGATCCCACAAGGGTAACAAAGGTGGCCATATTCTGATCTATGCACTTACATACGGATACTTGATGTCATTTGAACCTTGTTTTACATATTTTATTGCCTTACATATTCAGTACATTTGTTCATACTGACGTTTCTTACAGGGACATTGCATTTCATATTGTAGGCACAGGTACTCCAACCAGTAGACCTCGTCAGTAGGAGCACAAGTACTCAGTTTCTATTGGTGAAGCTCTAGGTTTATTCAGGGCTTACCGAGTCTTTGGCACCTATTTTGTTGCTATGTGATAGTTAAGGGTAAGGCGGGGCCCTATCCTACCCTAAACTAAGGTTTTCTCTCTTTTAGAGGCTTTGTAGACTAATGTATATAGTTTAGTTGTGTCTTGTCTCTTAACAAGTTATGGCCTCAACAACCAAGTCTTGTATATAAGTTTTGGGTCTACTTATATTGGTTCGTATCGCTGTATCCTACGTGAACTTGTCACAACCTTAAGTTTGTCATAGTTATATGCAAAGTAAGCACATGTTATATGTTGTTTCTCTCGAGCCTTTAGGCCATCGGTTGCCTATTTGTCTTAGTGGGAACTGAGGCGTGATAGAACAAACTGAACACACCCAAAGCATCATTCCTTTCCTCTAAGACACTCACCCGGATAGTTCTTACCACTCTTTGGACAAATTGGGTAGGTTCTGGTGCCTGAAATACTCCCATGAGACTTAGAGGTTGATGCTCTACCTTTTTGATCCTGTCAAAACTTGGAAGATGGAACACTAGCTGATGAAGGTGCTGGAGTTGAAGAATTTTACTGAAACTGTGAGTGCTTTCTACTGCATATTTTCTGTTGAGAATACTCATAGGTACCTTCTCTAGCTTTCTTATTATCCTTAGCATGTTCCCTAAGCTTATCTCATTCAACCTGTTGAGCATGAGTCATAAGCCTAGAGATGTTCATATTTTCCAGCAACATAGAATTCCTACACTCTGTTTTCACTAAGTCGGATACCTCATACAGAAACTTGATCATTTGAGTCCTAGAATCGGCAACCATGTAAGAAGCATACCTGGAGAGTTGGGTGAACTTGAGTCCATACTCTTGGACTACATGTTACCTTGCCTCAAATTCATAAATTCCTGAGCTTTTTCCCTCAACTCTCTTGGGAAGAACCTGTCCAGGAAAGTCTCACTAAAGCACTCCTAAGTGATAGGAGTTGCATCTGTACCCTGTTTTCTTTCCATTGAGTATATCAGATGTGAGCTACATCCTTAAGCTGGTAGGATGCTAACTCCACCCTATCATTTCTAGTCACTTGTATCACTCCAAAGGTCCTCTTGACCTCATCTATAAAGTTTTTTGGATCCTCACTAATTTTTTATCCTAAGAACTCAGGTGGATTAATCCTGAAAAAATCACAAACCCTAGCTGCCACTGATCCACCACTAGTATCTACAGGAACTGGAACATACTGGTTGTTCTGGTTGGTCACACTCTGAGCCAAAAGCTGAATGACGTTCCAAAACTCAGCATTCAAAATTTCCTGATTTGGGACTGGAGGAGTTGCATTAGCGTTGCGTGCATTCACATTGCTTCTGTAAGCTCTATGAGGAGGCATGATCTAAAATACATAAAAAAGGATAAAAATGAGGAAAGTGGATCATACATCACTCATAATAAGAATATCAAGAAAATAAAGTTTTGCTAAAACACTTCGAGGCCTCCTTCTCATTAGATATGGTGCACTTCACAACCATGAAAAAGACTCTACTTTGTACGGTTTTTCAGACATCCTAGGACTCGTAAACCTAATGCTCTGATACCAAGTTTGTCATGCCCCGAAGCCACCCTCGGGACACGGACATAGGACCTAGGATTTTTAGTGACCCCAAGATAATCCTACTAGCATATTACAAGCATACTTAAAGATTTACTGAAATAGATATAATGTGCAGAAGCTAGAAACATATCATAAAATGAAATGATAGGGAATACCCATTAATATCTTAAAAAATAATCTGGGAGTTTAATGACAACTGAAATATCAAACTCTGAAGCTAAAACTGAATCTAACAATGCTTGAAATAAAGCCTCTAACTAACTACAAATGTTGGGACATGCCCCATCTAGATCTGGCAAAAACCAAAACTAAGGATTGAAAGGAAAAGAAATAATTGTGTCAATCGTCCTCAAAGAATAAGGAATCACCACTAATGATGTTGAACTGGAGATCGTGAACCGATCTATGCATGATCTGAATGCTAAGACCTGAACCTACATCACGAGAATATGTAGTTCAGAGTATGCGTCAGTACTTGAAAGGTACTGAGCAAGCAAGATTGAACAAAGCTGAACAATATGCTTAACTGAACAAATGGTATAAGATAAGCATGATACTATACTGAAAAATACTGAACATGAACTAACTGAATGCATTGACCAAGTTTAGAACATGTTAAAACTGAATACAGAACTGTAACTAATAACCTGGTCAATACAATAGAATTTGCTGTGGGAGCTACTAATAACCAACATAAAACCACATGAGCTAAATATGGAGTCCGATCTATATGCCTCTGTAACATCTCGCAATTTGAAATAGCTATGAAGAACCTTAGAACTGGAAATAGTCATTTTTTGAAATAATGAAAATCTGGAAATTTGTTTAAGTTAGGAAAAGTTGAATTTTTGGTCAATTTCAAATGGCCATAACTTCTAGATCAGGATGATTTGGAGGTACTTCCAGATATGGTATCAAAAGCTTTTGGAATGATCTTTCCAACGCCATTGATTTTGTGCGATTCCAAGTTTGTATGAGTGAGTTATGCTGTTTGGAAGTTGGGTTGTTGGAATAAGAAAAGTCCAATCCAGATTTTGAAAGGGTAGTTTGGTCTTTTCCTTACCCTATTATTTTAATTCGTTTTTGGTAATTACTTAGGGGTCTAAACTGAACTTAGTTAGTTTACGCTTTTAGAAAAAAGAATTAGGGTTTTAAGAGAAGAGAAAAGAAGAAAAAAGAGGAGAAAGGAGAAGAACGTTCAAGATTGTCAAGACCATCGAGTTTAGCTTGTGGATTTCGTTAAGGGTGATCCCTATAAGGTATGTGAGATCATAGAGCATTGGTTTAGTTCACACACATGCCAATCATGATTCAATTTCAACAAAGTTATTAGATTTGAAAGTAAATCCTTGAGTTCTTGATGAAATTTGTTTGAATTCTTGTGGGTTGTGTTGTGGGAGTTTTCTTGAGATTGATTTATGTTTATAGTTGTGTCATTTTGAGTAGAATCTAATGTATATCAAGGGTACAAATGATTCTAAGTTTTTGGGGAAAGAACCATTGAAGTTTGGAGGGTTTTGAGATGAAAAACAAGCAAGAAAAATCGGGTATTTTCTGGGCAAGGGGTTGGGGCGCCGCGCCTCTCAGAGAGCCTCACTTCAGAGTCTGAAGGTTGAGCTCTAGGGCGACGCACCAGCTAGAGTGCCACAACTGCAGCCCTAAATTTTGTGCTCTGGCACCCCACGCCTCTCAGAGCGCCAAGGTCATCAGTTCTTCCCATTTCTTCCCTAATCTTTCGTACTTGTTCCTTATTAATGTACCTATGTTTTCTAGTTGATTCCAACACTCTAAGGTACATCTAAACATCATGAAATCATCCATAAACATGATATCATGAACCTTGAATCCATAATCTAATTCAAGGAAAGTTAAGATCAAAGTCAAGAGAAGTTCTTAGAGTTTTCCAAATGTTTTAACTTTGTTTTAGGACTTAAAGTTCAAGTTGAGTAAAGAGTAAAGTTTGAAGTTCATTTCTTCAAAGAAATATATGAGACTATGTATTCCCAAATAGTTTAAAATGTTTTCACATTTAAATTAGAACAGAAACTGAGATATCCAAAGAGCCTTTTGGCTAGTTTTTAAAATAGAGTAATCGCTTTCTAAATGAAGCAAAAGAGGAAACTTCGATTTTCAAGCTAGCCTTTGAGCTAAGCTTTTGAGCAATTATCTCAAATCACAGAAAGACGTATGTTTTTAAACATAAGAGCTAATATAATATTTTTTGGAGTTGCATTGAGCACCGATATGGGGGAGAGTTCAGACAACTCACAACCCCCATAAACCATGTAGCCATCATGGGTAGAAAAGGGTCATACTTTTTAGATAATTCATTTAGTTATTTTTAGCATAGACTAGTGGATCCACTTACTAGTTCAGGCTCTATACCCTCGACAAGGTATAGGACAGCCCTGGCAGTGTGAGGCAAAATGTTGTATCATCATAATATCTCTTACTTGATGGTTGTCGGTTAGAAAAACTCCCACAAAAGTAATTGTATTCTAAAATACGCAGTTTATTTGTATTATTACATACATCTTAGAGTCATATGTATCTTTGCATACACAAAGAGTTGACATCATGTTTTAAACAAATTTTCTTTATATTGTAGTTGTTTTAAATTGCTTTATATTGAAATGAGTTAAGCTATGTTGAGTTGAGTTGAGCCAGTTAAGCTTTTCAGATTCTTTTCAAGCCTATGTTGTGTTTAGCATTCCGACTTGCATACTCATACATTTAATGTACTGATGCCAGTTGGCCTGCATCTTATTATGATGCAGACTTAGGTAACTAGGATCGGCATCCAGGGCATCGTTGATCTAGTGAGCACACCAGAGTCAGTTGGTAGGCCTCTTTGCATTTCAGAGGGCTCCTTTTTATTGCTTTTCGGTAGTTAGTTCATTAGGATGTCGTGGGCCTTGTCCCGACATCCATCTCAGTTATTAGAGGCTTCTTAGATAGATAGTCAACTAGTTTATTTGTCTTTATCTTGTTATTGAATTATGTTCAGTTTTAAGGGTCCATTTTGGCTAAGTTAAATGTTTATTTCTAAAACATTATGAGTTTAGTTTGAGACATTTATGTTATCTTGCATTTGAGTTCTTTTCTTAATGGTCAAAGTCTTTTGCTGAGTAAGTAAGTCAGGCCAAGGATTTGCTTGGTGACAACAATGGTTCTCGAGTGTCGGTCACGTCCAGGGTGTAGGTTCAAGGCATGAAAAAATTAGTATTAGAGCACAGAGTTCAAGAGTCCTAGGGATTCTATGAAGCCGTGTCTGTAGAGTCCTAGTTATCAATGTGAAGCACGCCACATCTATAATTAGGAGGCTGCAGCACTTAGGAAAATTGTCACTTCTTTCACACTCATTTCGTACGTTAGAGTTTGATCTCTAAAACATTTCATTCTAATTCATACTTGCGTGTGTTTTCAGATAATCATACCTCCACGAAGAGCTGTCAGAGGTCGTCCTGTTGGACATAATATTGAGGAACAAGAGTTACCAAATGCACCTAAAGTGCAACCTCAAGGAGAAGTTACCAATGATGAGTTCAGGGAAGCAATTAGGATGCTAAGTCAAGTTGTGACCAACCAAGATGGGCAACAGAGAGAAGCTAGACAGGAAGTGGTTGATACTTCTAGGATCCGAGAATTCTTGAGGATTAATCCTCCAAGTTTCACGGGTTTGAGCACTACTAAGGATTCAGAGAATTTTATTATAGAACTGAGGTCATGCAGGTTGCTGACACTGAGCGGGTTGAACTAGCTATATATCAACTGAAGAATGTTGCTAGGACTTGGTTTGGTCAGTGGAAAGAGGGTAGAGCTAAGGATGCACCACCTGCGAGTTAGGCTTATTTTGAGGAGGCTTTCTTGGGACGTTTCATTCCCTGAGAACTGAAAGAGGCTAAGGTATTAGAGTTCCTCACACTCAATAAAGATTCTATGAGTGTTCATGAGTATGGGTTAAAATTCACCCAACTATCCCGTTATGCTCTGAAAATGATTGCGGACATGAGGAGTAGAATGAGCTTGTTTGTTGCTGGGTTGGCTCGTCTCTCAAGTATGAAAGGTAGGGCTGAAATGCTTATAGGTGACATAGATATCTCAAGGTTAATGATATATGTGCAGCAGGTTAAGGAAGAGAAGCTAAGGGATAGAAAAGATTTAAGAATAAGAGGGCTTGACAAGGAATGAGTTTAGGCAGCAGAAGAGTAATGTCAACCGGTCATCCTTCCAATAGAAACATAAAGGACCTGCTCCATCATCTGCGAGTGCACCTGCACCTAAGAACAAAGGTGAGTACAATAGTCAGAATTTCAGAGCTAAACCTGTTTATTCTCAGGGTAGCATGGCGAAAGGAGGTAGTAAGCCTCCTACCTGTACTAAGTGTGGTAGGGACCACTTAGGTACATGTCATGAGAGCTCCATTGGTTGTTTCAAGTGTGGTCACAATGGTCATTTCATGCGAGAATGTCCAAAGAACAAGGAGGGTAATGGTAATAGGGGCAATAGAGCCCAGTCTTCTTCAGTTGCTCCACCAGACAGAGATGCACCTAGAGGGGCTACTTCCAGTACTGGTAGAGGAACAAAC
The DNA here is from genome assembly GCA_037074985.1 of Solanum bulbocastanum. Taxonomy (NCBI): domain Eukaryota; kingdom Viridiplantae; phylum Streptophyta; class Magnoliopsida; order Solanales; family Solanaceae; genus Solanum; species Solanum bulbocastanum. The sequence continues at coordinate 35,854,471 of CM073601.1, forward strand.
CATTTGTATGCTATCAACAGTCGCCAAGAGCAAGAGGATTCTCCAGATGTTGTCACTGTTATGATCCAAGTCTTTGACTTTACTGTTTATGCTTTGCTAGACCCAGGAGCGATTTTATTTTTTGTAACTCCATATGTTGCTATGAATTTTGATGTTATTCCTGAGCAATTTAGTGAACCATTCAGTGTTTCTATACCTGTAGGTGAGTTTATTCTAGTAGAGAGAGTCTATAGTTATTCTCCCATTTTCGTCAATCACAAGAGTACCATGGCTGATTTAATTGAGTTACACATGGTAGATTTTGATGTCATTCTTGGTATGGACTGGCTTCATGCCTGTTATGCCTTAGTTGATTGCAGAACTAGAGTTGTAAAGTTTTAGTTTCCAAATGAGCTAGTCTTAGAGTGGAAAAGTAGTTCAGCAATGCCTAAGGGTCATTTCATTTTGTACCTTAAGGCTAGGAAGTTCATTTCTAAGGGGTGTATCTATCATTTAGTCCAATTTAATGACTCAAGTGTTGAGATACCTCCTATTCAGTCAGTTTCAGTAGTAAGACAGTTTCCAGAAGTTTTTCCAGATGATCTTTTCGGAGTCCATCCTGAAAGAGAGATAGACTTCGGTATATACCTTCTTCCAGATACTCATCCTATATCTATTCCGCCATATAAAATGGCACCAGCAGAGTTGAAAGAGCTTAAAGATCAGTTAAAGGATCTCTTAGATAAGGGCTTTATTTGACCAAGTGTCTCACCTTGGGGCGCTCCGATCTTATTTGTGAGAAAGAAAGATGGTTCCCTTAGGATGTGTATAGATTACCATCAGCTAAATAAGGTTACCATCAAGAACAAGTATCCTCTTCAGAGAATTGATGATCTTTTTTATCAGCTTCGGGGTGCTTCTTATTTTTTGAAAATAGACCACAAGTCTGGCTTCCATCAGTTGAAAGTAAGGGAATGTGATACTCCCAAGATAGCATTCAGGACTCGTTATGGTCATTATGAGTTTCTGGTTATGTCGTTCGGTTTAACTAATGCACCTGCAGCATTCATGGGCCTTATGAATAGAATTTTTGAACCTTATTTAGATATGTTTGTTATCGTCTTCATTTATGACATACTAATCTATTCAAGGAATGAAGAAGGTCATGATAGCCATCTCAGAATAGTTCTTCATATTTTGAAAGATAAGGAGTCATATGCTAAGTTCTCTAAATGTGAGTTTTAGCTTAAGTCTGTGGCGTTCTTGGGCCATATAGTCTTCGGTGATGGAATTAGAGTTGATACCAAAAAAATAGAGGAAGTGCAAAGTTAGCCTAGACCTACATCTCCAACTGATATTTGGAGTTTCTTGGGCTTGGCTGGATATTATAGGATGTTCGTAAAGGGGTTCTCATCTAGTTCTTACCCTTTGACCAAGTTAACTCAGAAGATAGTGAAGTTTCAATTGTCTGAAGCTTGTGAGAAAAGTTTTATGGAATTGAAAAAGAGGTTGACTACTGCCCCAGTTTTGACCTTACCAGAAGGTACGCAAGGCTTTGTTGTCTATTGTGATGCGTCTAAAGTTGTTTTGGGTTCCGTGCTAATGCAGAATGGCAAAGTCATAGCTTATGCCTCTAGACAATTAAAAGTTCATGAGAAAAATTACCCAACCCATGACTTAGAGTTAGCTGCCGTAGTATTTACTTTGAAGATATGAAATCATTATTTGTATGGTGTTCATGTTGACGTATTCACTGATTGGAAGAGTCTTCAATATGTGTTCACTCAGAAAGAGCTTAATCTCAGACAAAGGAGGTAGTTAGAATTACTCAAGGATTATGACATGACTATTCTTTGCCATCCAGGTAAGGCTAATGTTATTGTTGATGCTTTAAAAAGGTTGTTTATGGGTAGTACTACCCAAGTTGAGGAGGAAAAGAGAGTGTTAGCGAAAAGTGTGCATTGACTTACACACTTAGGAGCCCGACTAATGGATTCCACAGAAGGAGGAATAGTGGTGATGAATGGGGCTGAATCTTCATTAGTGTTAGAAGTGAAAGTAAAGTAAGACCAAGATCCCATTTTTCTTGAATTGAAGGCAAATGTTCATAAGCAAAATGTATTAGCTTCTGAACAAGGGGCAGATGGCGTACTGAGATATTGTGTACCAATGGTGGATGGACTCCAGGAGAGGATCATGGAGAAGGCTCATAACTCTAGATATTCCATTCATCTGGGTTCCACAAAGATGTATCGTGATTTGACAGAGCTGTATTGTGGAATAGTATGAAGAAGGGCATTGCAGAATTTGTTGTTAAGTGCCCATATTGCCAACAAATTAAAGTAGAGCACCAAAGACCCGATGGTTTCGCTCAGAATATAGAACTTTCAAAATGGAAGTAGGAGATAATTAATATGGACTTCATTACAAGTTTACCAAGGTCTTGCAGTCAGCATGTTTCTATTTGGGTGATTGTCGACAAAATGACAAAATCAGCCCACTTTTTGCTGGTAAAGACTACTCATTTGGCTAAAGATTATGCCAAGTTGTATCTTCTCAAGAGGTGGTAAGACTTCATGGGTTCCAGTCTCCATTATTTTAGATAGAGGTGCGCAATTTACTGCACAGTTTTGAAATTCATTCCAAAAAGGTTTGGGTTCAAAGGTGAACTTAAGTACGACCTTTCGTCCTCAAAATGATGGGAAAATAGAGCGCACTATTCAGACCTTAGAAGATATGTTGAGGGCTTATTTGATTGATTTCAAAGGTAATTGGGATGACCACCTACCTCTTATTGAGTTCGCTTACAACAATAGTTACCACTCTAGCATCCAAATGGTTCTATATGAAGCTCTTTATGGGAGAAGATGCAGATCTCATATTGGATGGTTTGAAGTTGGTGAAGCTGGGTTGATAGGACCAGATTTAGTTCATCAAGCTATGGAGAAGGTAAAAGGGATTCAAGAGAGGTTGAAAATGGCACAGAGTCGTTAGAAATCCTACACTGATGTTAGGAGAAGGGTGTTAGAGTTTGAAGTAGATGATTGGATATATCTAAAAGCTTCACCCATGAAGGGTGTTATGAGGTTTGGTAAGAAGGGGAAGCTTAGTCCCCGGTATATTGGACCTTATCGAATATCCAAGAGGATTGGCAATTTAGAGTTGGAGCTACCACAAGAGTTAGCCGCGGTTTATCCGATGTTTCACATCTCCATGTTGAAGAAATGCATGGGTGATCCTTTATTGATCATACCAACTGAAAATATTGGGATCAAGGATAGCCTATCTTATGAGGAGATTCTTATTCAGATTCTAAATCACCAAGTCCGTAAGTTGAGAACAAAAGAGGTAGCATCAGTCAAAGTCTTTTGGATGAACCAATATGTTAAGGATGATATTTGGGAAGCTGAGGAGAATATGAAGAAGAGATATCCACATCTCCTTGAATCCAAAGAATGTGCAGACCAAGGTACTAATTTTCTTCTTAGTACTCTTTAAATTATGAGTGAGCATGTTGTTTGTTTGCATTTGCTTGTTGAGTGTTGGAACTTGATGTTACCACCCTTAGCCTAGTAAGAGTAATCTCATTTGAGGATGAATGTTCCCAAGGGGGAGATATTGTAACATCTCGCAATTTGAAATAGCTAGGAAGAAGCTTAGAACTAGAAATAGTCATTTTTGAAAATAATGAAAATCTGAAAATTTGTTCTAAGTTAGGAAAAGTTGAGTTTTTGGTCAATTTCAAATGGTCATAACTTCTAGCTCGAAATGAGTTGGAGGTACTTCCAGATATGGTAGGAAATCTTTTAGAATTATCTTTCCAACACCATTGAGTTTGCGCGATTCAGTGAGTTATGCCCTTTGGAAATTGGGTTGTTGGAATAAGGAAAGTCCAATTCGGATTTTGAAAGGGTAGTTTGGTCTTTTCCTTACCCTTTTATTTTAGTTCATTTTTGGTAATTACTTAGGGTCTAAACTGAACTTAGTCAATTTACGCTTTTGGGAAAAAAATTTAGGGTTTTGAGAGAAGAGAAAAGAAGAGGAGAAAAAAGGAGAAAGGAGAAGAACGTTCAAGATTCGTCAAGATCGTTGAGTTTAACTTATGGATTTCATCGGGGGTGATCCGTACAAGGTATGAGAGATCACATAGCATTGTGTTAGTTCACCCATGTGCCAATCATGATTCAATTTTAGCAAAGTTATTAGATTTGAAAGTAATCCTTGAGTTCTTGATGAAATTCGTTTGAATTCTTATGGGTTGTGTTGTTGGAGTTTTCTTGAGATTGATTCATGTTGTTAGTTGTGTCTTTTAGAGTAGAATCTGATGTATATTGAGGGTACAAATGGTTCTAAGTTTTTGGGGAAAGTACCATTGAAGTTTAGAGGGTTTAGAGATGAAAAACGAGCAAGAAAAATCGGGTATTTTTTGGGCAAGGGCTTGGGGTGCCGTACCTCTCAGAGCTCCTCACTTCAGAGTCTGACGTTTGGGATCTAGGGTGGCATGCCAGCTAGAGCTCCACAACTTTAGCTTTGAAGTTTGTGCTCTGACACCCCACGCTTGTCAGAGCGCCAAGGTTGCCAGCTCTTTCCATTTCTTCCCCAATCTTTTGTACTAGTTCCTTAGCAATGTGCCTATGTTTTTAGTTGATTCCAACACTCTAAGGTACATCTAAACATCATGAAATCATCCATAAACATGAGATCATGAACCTTGATTCCATAATCTAATTCAAGGATCGTTAAGATCAAAGTCAAGAGAAGTAAGAGTTAAGTCAAGAGAAGTTCTTAGAGTTTTCCAAATGTTTTAACTTTGTTTTAGAACTTAAAGTTCAAGTTCAGTAAAGAGTAAAGAGTAAATAGTAAAGTTTGAAGTTCATTTCTTCAAAGAAGTATATGGGGACTATGTATTCCCAAATAGTTTAAAATGTTTTCACATTTAAATAAGAACGGAAACCAAAGAGTCTTTGGGCTAGTTTTCACAAAAGAGTAATCACTTTCTAAATGAAGCAAGAGAGGAAACTTTGATTTTCAAGATAGCGTTTGAGCTAAGTTTTTGAGCAATTATCTCAAATCACAGAAAGACGTATGATTTTCAACATAAGAGCTAATTAATATTTTTGGGAGGAGTATTGAGCACCGATATAGGAGAAAGTTTAGACAACTCACAGCCCCTATAAACCATGTAGCCATCATGGGTTGAAAAGGGTCATACTTTTTATATGATTCATTTAGTTCTTTTTAAGCATAGACTAGTGTATCCACTTAGTAGTTCAGGTTCTATACCTTTGGCAAGGTATAGGACAGCCCTGGCTGGGCGAGGAAAAACGTTGTATCATCACAATAGCTCTTACGTGATGGTGCTTGGTTAGAGAAAATCCCACAGAAGTAATTGTATTCTTAAATACACAGTTTATTTGTATTTTTACATAAACCTCAGAGTTATATGTATCTTTGCATACACACAGAGTTGACATCATGTTTTAAACAACTTTTCTTTATATTGCACCAGTTTTAAACTACTTTATACTGTAATGAGTTCAGTTATGTTGAGTTGAGTTGAGCAAGGTAAGTTATTCAGATACTTTTCAAGCCTATGTTGTGTTTAGAATTCCAACTCACATACTCGTACGTTCAATATATTGATTTCAGTTGGCTTGCATCTTATTATGATGCAAAAACAGGTAACTAGGATCGGCATCTAGCGTATCCTTGATCTGGTGAGCATTCCAGAGTCAGTTGGTGAGCTTCTTTGCATTTTGGAGGACTTCTTTTTATTGCTTTTTAGTATTTAGTTCATTAGGATGTCGTGGGTCTTGTCCCGACATACATCTCAGTTATTAAAGGCTTCATAGATAGACAGTTGGTTAGTTTATTTGTCTTTATCTTGTTATTGACTTATATTCAGTTTTGAATTGTCATTTTGGCTAAGTTAAATGTTTATTTCTAAAACATTATAAGTTCAGTTTGAGACAGTTAAGTTATCTTGCATTTGAGTTCTTTTCTTAATGCCTAAAGTCTTTCGCTGAGTAAGTAAGTCAGGCTAAGGGTTTGCTCGAGGCCAGCAATGGTTCTCAAGTGTCGTCCACGTCCAGGGTGTAGGCTCGGGGCGATAGCCCCATCGGGAGGACCAATATACCCTGCCAGAGGTATAGAGGCATGATTGGTGTGATCACTAAAGTGATGCCCACAGAGGGGACTTATAACCTACGGGGGCACGTAGTTCTGGGAGTTGAGGGTGACTGACCCTAGTCTACTCGGTATTAAGCCTAATCCCAATTGATTATGTAGTTAATAATTTATGACTGAATTTCTATAATACTAGATAGCTCAAAATACTAACATGCTAACTGAAAATTCAACATTAGTGTACTAATAATGAAACATTTGAATCTGAGGCATGTATATCTGAAATAACTGACCTAGCATGTGTAATTCATGAACTAAAAGAACTGCATAACTAGGGTTCTGAGTTTATGAAGAAATCTATATAAAACAATACTAAAAACATGATAATCTGATTAGGAACATTAAAGTAACTAATTCATAAAAAATTGTTGAAATTCTAGAAACCCTAGGTCTAGATAATATGAAGGGAATCAAGAATCTGACTGAATTATAGGAAACTAATAGGTGAAAAGAACCCACTAGTGAAATCTCAATTACCTGGTGATAAATTTCATGGAGAAATCTTTTGATTTTGGGGCTGGAACTGATGAGAACTCGTTGTGTTCTTGAACTAGGTCGCTAGACTTGTCCTCTGAATTTTACACTAATGTTTGCTTTATTTTGGTGAATAATTGATTAGTTTAGGTTCTAATTAGTTTACTAGGCTAAAACCAACAAAGACTAAGTAGTTTAGGGGTTAAACGACGTAGTTTAGAGGTCCAACGCATAAGGAAAAGACCAAACAACCCCTGACTTAAAAGTTGTTGAAGCCACCGACAGACCAGACTGATGGACCGTGGATGGACCGATGGTCTATTCTGGTCGGCCATCGTTTGGCTTTAGAGAGTGGATTATGGGGCCTCGATCTATGAAACAGGACCATGGCCTGCGGCCTGACCTACAATTTGTGGATTCGACTGTGGGTTGACCCTTTGATGATTTTCTGGGAAGGGTTGTAGGTGGTGAACCACGGGCCACCAGGACGGACTATGGGTCACCCTACGGTCCATGGGTGGTGCCCGTCGATGGCACCTGAAATTTCTGAAATCTATATTTTGGTAGTTCTAGCATGTGAGGTGTTACATTTAGGATTGACTAACTCGATATATCCTATTTTAGGGTGGAAGAACCCAATATGTCCTATTTGAGGGTGGATTAACCTAATATATCTTATTTTAGGGTGGACGAACCCGTTATGTCCCATTTAAGGGTGGACTAACCCAATATATCCTATTTTAGGGTGCACGAACCCAATATGTCCTATTTTTGGATGGATGAACCCAATATGTCATTTTTTAGGGTGGACTAACCCAATATGTGATGCAAACTTACAAATATGAATTTTATTGTTGCTTCAAAATTTTGCATTTAAAGAAAAATTATGAATGAATTTGATTCTTGTTAATGTTGCACCATCTGAATCTTGCAAATTCTGACTTGATGTTAAGTTTTGTGGTGTTATTATTCAAGGATAACTAAGAATCATCCTCAACATTTTTCAAACAAAACCAGTTATTATAAAAGAAAATGGTTGTCTTGCATTGAACAACGATGTTTTGGCTTTGAATATGCATTTTTGTTGCTAAGACATTGAACCAATATGATGGCGAATATGGTTTGTGATCTAAACTTCTTCCTTTTTCAAATAATTATCGGATATCTACAAAGTTTTCCCAGTCTTTCTTTAGGGAGGAAAACAAAATTTTATTATATTGAGATCGAACCCAAAATAGGTGCCTATGTATCCCACTACTAGCAAGAATCAGGTCACATGTAGTTCATTACAAAAGTTTAGAAAGGATTGCAAAAGATCAAACACTCCTAAAAGAGGAAATGAAGAATGATATTCTCAAGTTGCAAAGACATTGTCCTTATTAGTCTTCTTGACTGATTGCACACTTTATTTTCAAATGCTTTGGTGCTAATTTTGATAGTCAGTGTTCGATAGCCAAAGTTTGTGCAAGAAAGAAAGTTCATTTTACATCAAAAGATGTGAGCACGTTAATGTTCCTAGTGGAAGCAAGACAAAAGTAATAATAATAATTTATAACTTCTCTTGCAAGCAAAGGTTTGTATTATTAATATTATAACTTCTCACTAATAATTTAGCATAGATACAAGAAAAACGGTAACTAACGAAGGGAAAATTGGTCCCTAAAAGTAAGATTATGGTCCTTAAAAGTTAGTAGCGACCAGAAAATCTGGTCGCCACCTTGTCCTTATAAGCTTCTTCGCTAATGGTCTTTGGGGACGGGATCCAATAGCTGGTCCTAAGTAGTTTTTGCTACCCAAATAAAACTGGTCCTTAAAATGTTTTTTGGGACCACATTTATGGTGCCGAATAGAAGGTGGTAACCTTGAAAATCTGGTCCCTTACCAATTGCGACCACCTTCTTCTGGTTCTAAAAATAATTTAGGGACTACATTTTTCTGCTCCTAAAAAGATATTTTAATGGCTGAAAGTCTAGTCTCTAAAAGTGAGTTTACTTGTCCCTAAATCATATACAATTCGCAAGTAGAAAGGTAATAAGAGGACACTGTAGAGATGATTATTCTTTCATATATATGTAGAAAAAATTAATTACAAAAACTAATCAACATCTAGCACCATACATCAACGATGTAATCTATATTATTACAATATTGTACACATAACTCATAGCAAAAAATTTATATTTTTAATATCTCTAAATTGTAATACAAATTTCTTCAACAGTCCTAGGATAATAATACGTCAATTGGTATATCTTCAGAAACCTGCTTGTTTTAATGTTTAGATTCCATAACCTATCAAAGTGTTAAAACATTCATTTAGAAAAAACTACACAAATCAATTGAAAAAATTGTTAAACAGCAAACCAATACATCCAATATATGTACACTAAGTAACTACTTAATTACCTTAAAAACAAACCAAATTCATAAAATCCGTCTGCACTTTACCGATAAAACAACAATGAGTCATACACCCTATCGTGATCAAATTAAAATTTCACAAATTATACAAAAAGGAAAAGAGAAAGAAGTTTAAGACGAATTCGTGAAGTTGGTTAGAGGTTTAAACAATTGAGTTGCCGACCACCTGAGTACCTTAGTGGTGTCACTCATAGATCAGCAAATCCGCACATTTGAAGTCTTGTCGAGGATTTTTTCTGATGTTGGATGAAGCAATAGTTAATCTCTAGTTCTGGTGATATTGCACAAATTTTATACCAAAGAAGAATTTAATATCATTTTTTGGAGCTTTTATATCTTCACCTAATATAATAATTTATCCATCTCTATGCTCTATTTCCAAAAGTTTTCAATAGATCTAATCCAACAAAGATACGAGTTAAAGAAAAGGCATTAGATAACCTTTCATGAAAACTATTGTCTAAGATCTAATATAAATGTGTAGACTGTAAGAAAAATAAAATTAATTGGACATACCATATTAGCTACTAAGAATGATCTTAGATTAGCTATCAAAAGGCACAAGTTACTATTCAATCAAGAGAGATATCAAGTCTAGTTATATAAGTAGAAATGTGATGTTTGTTGTCGGAAACTCGACAAAATTTCAACAACACTTTTTTCGTCACAAATAACATTCTAGGTACGAGAAAATTTCAGCAACACTTCTGCATTATTTGTTAAAATTTCAACAAGCACACAAGTTCCATAATCAGCTATAGGAAAACAAGTACCATAATCAAATGCCATATTCAGCAAGTACACAAGTATCATAACAAGCGGAAATTTCATAGGTGTTATTGGTCATTCTTGGGTGACACAATGCTAAAGCAACAAAATTAATGTCTTCTAACTAAATCTCCAAGGAGTACTTACAATCCGACTGTGCTTTTGAAGAAGCCCATTTGATGTTCAATTACGACTTATTGTTTTTCTCCCCCTGGTACTCAGGAAATCATTTTTTCCATCATCTTTCCATCAATAGATTCTACGTATACTATCAAAAAGAGAAAAAAAACAAAAATAAAAACAAAGAATAATTCTATATTGAGTTCAAAATGAAAGTTAGAATAACATTTTGACTGATAAATGAAATGAATGCATGGCAAAGCCTCATGTGATCTAGAATTATCACTCAAAAGATGCAAATAAAAGACTTTTGATAATTATCATTATAACTAGTTCAATTTTAGGTGATTAATATTTTACTGCTTCGGCTAATATGTTTGTCTAAACTATACTCTTCTATTTATTGTTCCTTACAATCTGTATACTTATAATATTTGCATAATAAATTTAACAGAGGAATGGATAAACAACAAATGTATCATACCATAATTGCAATGTGCTTCAATTCCTCTAACAAAATTTACCAATACTAGAATGCAAAGAATGAAAAACTTCTGGTAGAAAATCAAGAATTAACTTGGAAACATACAGCCACACTAAATTGAGAGGTATTCTTTTAAAAAAAATTCTTCACCTTTCATGATATATGTCAAGATAAATGTTATTCTGCAAGCAAGGTTTCTAGCTAAAATAAACAAAGTCCATAAGTCATGAGAAAGGAATCCTACTGATTAGAACAAAAGGTCATAGCTGAACAATATAATATATAACCCTAATGAAGTGCTAATACCTAATAAATAGCTATGTTTCTCCAACTCTCCTAAAATGCTCCCGCACCCGTGTCGGATCCTCCAAAACTGCACTTATTTTGGAGGATCCGACATACACCCATTGACATTTTAAAAAAGTCCAAGCAACATAGATAGATAGTATGCATTTTCTCCTTAAAGGTATATATTTATACTTCAACTGACTAAATGTGGATCATTTCATTCTAATAGGTCAGTGAATTCACTAGTGATGAAACATATAGTGCACAAAAGAAGGAAAAGACATTGACTGTATTGTTATGTATGAAGTTCATCCATTTGATATCTCCTATTTATCATAAAGTAAGTTATCAAGTCCTCATAGTATGTTTTATGCTAAAATAACCTACTAATAAACACTATAAACATTCAGAGTTACAGAAAAATTCAAAACATTGACTGTTATTTTTCTCTAGCATATACAAAAATCCAGCAGTAAGTTCATCAATGTAAGATGCATGTTTCCTTGCATCTATTTTTTTTAATGTAAGATTACTTAAAAAGCGTAAAAATTTGCTATACAAGTTAAGAAGAGCATAAAAATTGATAGTTAAAGTACTGAACTACATCATCTAATATGAAAAAATTGAAGACATCCTATAATTTTTTTCTTGGACCATCAAGTTGATCTCCAAAACAGTTTTTTAATACAAATCACAGTGATAAAAACCCCACCTAAGCAGTCAAATTTCTCCTTCTTATTATTCGAGCTCTAGATTTAAACCCAATAATAATTTTTACTCTAAACAAGTCAAATGCCGAATCTTCTTTAGGTTTTAGGCTAAGCCTTTGTATGATTTCAATTGAGAGGTAGAACTTAATCAAACATGAAATGTATGAGGCATATTTTTCAAATGTCACTCAAATACGGAAGACATGGATGAAATCCAAAAATTGTAGGAGTGGGAAAGAAGCATACATATTTCTTCCTAGCGGAATATTAGAAAGTTAAAAAACAAAAAAAAAAAAAAAAAAAAAAAAAAAAAAAAAAAAAAAAAAAAACATTCTGCATAAAGCCATAAACATACAATAACATTGTATGTTACATCATACATGGAAAAATATGTTTAAAGATCCAATATTTCATAATGCAATCAACAACAAGTCTTTGGAAAAAAGTCATTGCACACAAAGGTGAAAGAAAGATCAAATGACATAACTTGTCATTAAGGATACCTCAGAAGAAAACATTGAGGCTGGATGCTAAAATTCAAGTACACGTGGTTCAAAATGATGCAATTCAAGAAAAAAGAAAAGGAACATAACATCTCCTAAAGTTCAACAGTTCGAAAAAGAAGAAAGGGCAAAATGTGGATTTATACAATAGAAAAAGAAGGAGGAAACAATGACAGCCCAATCAAACAATCATATAATCTAACAAAATTAAATCAAACCCATAATTGAACAAACTATAAGAACAATTTCAACTTTGAAACCATGTCAATGTTAAAATCAAAGGATCACACTAGTGTATTGAATCTAAATTCAAGAATAGTACGTAGCTCCATTCTCATTATCAAAAAATAAATAAAAATACAAATGAAACAGGTTACAAGGAATACTGAGACCAAAATCTCTGTACAAACTAACAACCAACCAACGATGTTGGTCTTTTCAAATGTATTTAAAACTTACAGCAATGATTTCTTCATAAGGTACTAGCGTTGATTTCCCTCATAACGTGGAATGGACTTTGTGAGTGACATTGCAACTCTTGAGGAACTGAAAAAGGACAAACACAAGAGCTTGCAAAATAAACCAAAAAAATAATCACGAGAAACAAATAGCATACAAAAACAAGAGATAAATCATAAAATTGGGGCTCTATGAGTCCTTGTAGATGAGCTCTTTGTAGATTGAGTGCAATCGAGAAGAATCAACCTCTAGGATGACAAACCCATCAAAAATTCGATGGTGGGCACAACCGATAGAGACCATCAATCGAGTAGTCTTAGACAACTAATGAAGATGCTAATGTCGAGACCAAGTTCTCCAGTTGCGAATTGTGAGTTATGAGAAGTAGGTGTGAAGCTTAGGGTTTCAAAGAATAGGAATTTTTTTACTTGAGAGAAATGAAAAGATATATATTTTAATAGCATACAGTTTTAGTAATTCAAGAATTTTTAGTTTTATATATTTACTATGTTTTTAATTTTTTTTGCTATTTATTTAGTGGAAAAGTGTAGTAGTGCTGATCTATCTAGCTTATTGAGAGCATTAAGGACTAGATAATGATAATTTTACAGACTATATTTCCTTTGGCTAAAATAACAACTATGATTCAGAATTAGAGATCAAAAAATTTTATTGTCCCAACAAATATATTTTAGATACCAGATATTCAACTCATCCCTGAATGTTGGTCTTTAAAAAGACTTTTTCTTGTAGTAAAAATATTGACTTATAACCAATTTAACAAGTAAGAAACTTAAAATAAGATAATAAAATAATAATAATAATAATAATAATAATAATAATAATAATAATTATTATTATTATTATTATTATTATTATTATTATTATTATTAAGATTTTATTAAAATATCTTAAATATTTTTCAATAAAAAATAATCTATAATTCAATCATATTTAAGTAAAGAAATAAAAACCCAAAACCTCAACCTAACTTCCAACTCTAATCTTAGCTGAGTCATTCTCTTTTTTGTCAATTTTTTATTGGTCTTGACAATTGAATTTTTCTACGAAAGGAAAATTGGTGTTTCATATTGAATTCAATAAAATTATTAATTCATATCTTCATTTTCCGTGAAAGGAGAATGAAAGCATAGGTTCACTACCAATAGGGGATCACTATTTTTTTTTTTTATGATTTGCACACCACAAATATTTTTTTTACAAAAAAATCAATTAATCAAAAAGGTTAAGTGTCATGCTTTTCAAAAAAAAAATTGAAATCATTTTTTAAAAAATAAAGAAACTTAGGATTTTGCAAAATTTCATACACACAACAAGCCTTATAAAAGAATTTAAGAAGTTTTGTCACTCACAAGCTCTTGATCAAATAATCCAAAAAGATATGAAAATATTAAATCATTACAATTTGTGTTCAGTACCTTTGCTCTTTCCATTCTCTACAGTTCTTATAGTCACTCCTCATTATGTCAAAGGAAAATATATTTGAGGAAAAAAACAAATAAAGGAGTTATTTTTTTCAAATATTTTTATGAAGTAATAGAAAGAGAATCGAAACGAAGGAAAAAGTTGAAAAATTCAATCCTTTGAAGAATAAAATAATTTTTAAATTAATTTATTAGGAATTCACCTGATTGTAGATTTATTGATTAAAAACCTGAGAGAAAGAGATACTTTAAAGTATTAAGAGTATCAATAACATGGAAGTTGAAAGTGGCAAAAAAGTACTACGGTTAAAAATGACAACAGAAATCAACATATTTCGTCAATATTTCTACAAAGAGAAATCAGTGAGTTTAATGGTTCAGTTGGCAAAGGCGTAAGTATTAGGGTCCAACTTACAAACGGATCAAAGTACAAGGGTCTCCCAAGTTATTCTGCATTATATAAAATGAAGTATTTCACTACTCGATATGCACGTTTGATACAGATGCAAAGAAATAAGTATAATTACAAATGACATAAAAGCACTACTCTATAAGTTAAAATAATTAAATATCTAAAATATATAACATAAAAAAATGCATGACAAATGGCTGTGATGACATGTGGGGCGGAATGATCAATGAAAGTTCACTAAAAAATATAGCGACATTGATGAAATCTCTATTATTAATTATACTTTTTGAACTCAAACTTTGAAAAATGAATTTTGTTTTACAATTAGTGTTTTCTCATTTATAAGCTCTTACGTCACATAAATACAAATAAATACGTCACTAAGTATAAAATATTGGATGATCATCAAGAATCTCAAAAGAGTATAAAATCTATTGTCTTTTTCAAAACCAGGTACCTTTTAGCCGCTTTCAACTACAGTGTTGTTGATAATCTGAAGAATTTCAAGTGTCTGTTTATTTCAAGTTTATAATCAACAAATCTAAAATCAGGTGTGTTCTTAATAAATAAATTAAAAATATTCTATTCCTCAAATGATTGAATTTTTTAACTGTTTTCTTCGTTTCAATTCTCTTTTTATTACATTCATAAAAGGATTTGAAAAACTAACTTTTTATTTCTTTTATTCCCTCAAATCTTTTTTTAATTGACAAAATAAGGAGTGACTATAAGAATGATAGAGATTGGACAAAGCAAACCTACTGGACACAATTTATAATGATTCAATTTTTTCAGATTCTTTCTAGAGCTTTTCATCAAAAACTTGTAAGTGACTAAGCCCCTTTAAATTTTTGACGAAGCTTGTTATGTGGATGAAATTTTACAAAACCTTAAGTTCTCTTTGATATTTTTTTATGAATGATTTTCATATTAGTATATATTTTAAAAAAAAAGAATGACATTTTTACATTTTTGATCAACTGATTTTTAGAAAAAATAATTATGTTGTACAGATCATAAAAACATAATAAAAATAGAGATCTCCAATTGGTAGTGAATTATTCTTCCATTCTCCTTTTACGGAAAATGAAGAGATGAATTCATAAGTTGATTCAATTCAATCTGAGCACCCATTTTTCTTTTGTAGAAAAAATTAATCGTCAAAACCAATTGAAAAAAGCGGCTAAAATGAAAATGACTTAGCTGCGACTAGGATTGGAAATTACGTTAGATTTTCATTTCTTTATTTAAATATTATGAAATTATAAATGATTTTTGTTGAAAATATGAATATATTAAAAAATCACAATATATATATATATATATATATATATATATATTTTGTAATTTTTTTCTAGTTGCTATGAACGAGCATTGCACGATAATGTTGTGCCAATTATTAGCAAGGGTTTTGAATGAAAGATGCTTGTAACATGCTAAAATTATAATTTAGTAATCTATTGTAAATTTGCATATAAACAAATAATTCAATTCTGAAAAGCTTTGGTCCTTAAAATTATTATTCATCATAGTATTTCAATCATGAATGCAGGTTGCACCAAAAATAATTTACAAATAAACTTACCTCATAGTGTACTTTAATTTTACAACATATATATTATGGAAAAGGGTCAAGATTACCCTTCAACTATTCGAAATAGATTAAGTATACTCTTAAATTAACTTTCGGCTCAAAAGTACCCTTTCCTTCTTACTATTGGACCAGACTTACTCTTTTGTTTAACAGAAGAGCATGTGGCATCCCATATGTGTATTAATATGCCACATAGACCTTCACATGTGCACTCCCACCCCCACCCACCTCCACATAGACGTTCTAAGAGTCCTAATTTCACCATTTTCTCATATTTCATCATTTTCTTAAAAAAAGACCCAAAGAAGCTTCCTTTCACCAAACCTAATTTCACTCTCAAGATTTACACAACACATTATTTAGAGAATAGTATCAACAAATATGAATTATAAACAGAAGGGTAAGTCTGGTCCAATAGTAAGACAGTAAGGGTTCTTTTGAACTGAAAAATAATTTTAGGCATATTTAATCTATTTTCAATATGTGAAGAGTAGTTTTGACCCTTTTCCATAAATATTATAATAAAATAAAGAAATTAAAATAAAAACTAACAGACCAACAAATTATTATTTAAGAATATTGATAAGTCCACGATTTGGACTCTTTTAGGGATTTATTTTGATAGATTTAGTGTCCTCAAATGCATATTTTATCTCAATAACTGATGAAAAGCCTTGAGTTTCAGGTATTTGGAGTTAGCGGCAAAGCATGGACACTAGTGGGATAAAAAGGAACAAGGCAGCTGAAAAGATGAAGAAAAGACGGCCTAAGGATCGCCTAAACCATTAGGCGAGTCACCGAATGGCTATGGTCTCGCCTAATGCTCCAGTGTGCCAAGCTCTGAAGGAGAAAATTGAGTCGACGAGATAAAGGAGCAGTCGGGGAGTTGCCGAACGATTTCGCGATGCAGTACTCCATCACCCAACATTACAGAACCTGAATTTGATGAAAACCAATGCAGAAAAGCGACGGACCAAACCAAAGGGCGAATCGCCGAATAGATCAGCGATCCCGACTAACTGCGCAAAAGTGGTCCTTCGCAACACACTTTTTGACAACTATAAATACTTGTTTGAATTTTTAGTTTAGTATGCAATCTATAGCGAATTTTTAGAATGTCAAACATTATTCTCAGTTTTTAGAACTTAGTTTTGGAGACATTGTTCTTTAGTTTTGAAGATTTGAAGATTTCCAACTCTAAGCAATTGGAAGTGGGTATTGAAGATTCTTCATCTTAGACATGTGTAAAAATAATATGTATCGTACCAACTTGATGGAAACACTTTTTGGTATTGTCACAACCCAGACTGTTGTAATTGGCACCCACACTAACACTCTGGTGGGAGAGCCACTGCTACAACCCAAACCAAGCAAATAATCTAAAAACTAAGGCATTTAAATCAAACACTAAGGAAATAAAAATAGAGTTCCCATAAACTCTAACAAAAGTCTAACAATAATAGCTAACAATGCGAAAGAATAACCTAGAAGCTGAAAGTCAATGTACCAAAACATTCTAACAATGAACCAAGTCTAAAAAAAAAAGGGAATCAACCCCAACGAATGAACTAACCAACTAGCTAAAACAAATGTCTAAGTCCAAAAATGGTGGACATGAACGATAGAGAATCCCATGATAGCCCGGAAGAATTGTCTCACCCTTGAATTCAAATGATCACTGATCACCTAAGTGAGGTCTATCAGTAGCCGATTGAAGATGCCCTGTACTCAATAAAAATAAGAGCAACTGTAGTATCAGTACACAACCACAATGTATTGGTCGGATCACGAGGCTATCCAACTAGTGCAAAATAAACAAATCAAACAACATTATAATCACATGCATATATATCATATACAATATTATCAATATTCACGAACAACGAACAACTTCATATTTATTAGAGAGAAGTTGAAGACTGCCCAAAGTCAGCAAAATTCCTAAGCTGACAATAGAAGGAATGATCTTGAATTTGAGATTGTTGATTGGGTCTACTTGAAAATATCACCTATGAAAGGGGTGATGAGGTTTGGCAAGAAGGGGAAACTTAGTCCCGGGTATGTGGGGCCATACCAAATCTTGAAGCGTATCGGGAAAGTTGCTTATGAGGTGGACTTGCCAAATGAGTTGGCCCCGGATCACCCTGTGTTTCATGTTTCCATGTTCAAAAAGTGTATTGGAGATCCGGTTTCTATCCTACCTTTAGAGGATTTAGGAGTTGATAAGAACCTTTCTAACGAAGAGGTCTCGCTTGAGATTTTGGACTGGCAATGAGAAAGTTGAGAAATAAGGAAGTAGCCTCCGTTAAGGTTCTATGGAGGAATCACTTAGTTGAGGGTTCTACATGGGAGGCCGAGGCTGATATGAAGTCCCGCTATCCTCATCTTTTTTTCTTCTACTCCTATTCAAGCTTGAGGTAAATAGTTCCTTTCAAGTTTAGTGTTTGGGAGTCATGTGAGTGGTATGATCTTTCTCCCTATGATTTTCCTATGTTATGCATGTTCTAGTGAGAATTCATGTTTTAGCATATATTGAGTTTTCATGATGTCTATGTTCCTCATGTTGATGTTCATTTTTTGTATGATGATTGCATTTTTAACTCCATGAGATAAAATGATCAGCATGCTTAATCTTGTGTTGTTGAGATGGCACATTAGCTCTATATTAATGTGTTGAGCTTATTTGAATTGGAGAATTTAGATCCTCCCATGTTATGTGAATTGATGAGTTATATGCATATTGAGTTGGTAGAAGTAATTCCTACTTTCTTGCATTGGATTGACCATGTTGTGAAATGGAGTTGAAGTTTCCTCCTTTTGAGTATTGTATATGGTGAACAGTGTATGGTGAGTTTTAATCATTTTTGATGTTTCATGCATGGTGGGCTGCTAGTCTAGTGTTCCTAACTTAGTTGGTGTCATGGTCGACATTCGGGGATGAATGTTCCCAAAGGGGAGATAATGTAACACCCTATATTTCTAATGACCTAAGCTAGAGCCTAACGTGTAGTCTAGTAGCCTAATGAAGTCTAATCCTAAGGTTAAAGGCCTAAAATAAGTTTCCTAACTTAATATTATGGTTCTAGTGCCTAAACATCAAGGGAAGGTCCAAAAAGTTGTCCAAAACAGCCTCATCCACGAAGAGGCAACTGACGAGGCGTAGGTTGAATCATGCCCCGTAGGTGGGGGTCGTGAGTCAACACTTGTTTTCTACCAAGGACCCTCCAAACTGCATAGCCACTATCCTAATCCACGAGTGTGCAGTACGGAGCGTGGAGTGATTCACGCCTCGTGGATTGGTCTCGTGAGTTGAGGCTTAGTCTCCTCACAAAACCCTCAAGTCACCCCTCTCTGATCCAAACCATAAGTGACCAGTACGGTCCGTGGCTTGGACCACTCCCCGTGAACGGGGACTCATGGATGGGAGCTTGGGTGGACTGCCTTAGGTCGGCTAAGTCGGGGTAGTTTAGTAACTTCCTAATTAATTTTTTTAAGGGTTAGGACGGTTACAATTAGTTATTTTAAGTATTTTTAAGTATTAAAACAAGTCTTTAACCCCTCACAACTCACAACTCAAAATCAAAACCCACTTCCCTCTCAAAACATTCTCTCTCTAAACTCCATTGAAGAACCAAGAAAAAGCTCAAGATTAGGGTTCAAGCTCCAAGCTTTTCACTCCAATTTTGTGGGATAACATCAATTAAGGTATGGGAACCTTGATTAGTGGAAGATCTTTCTCCATGAAGCCCTTCAACTCTTGATTTCGAAATTGACATATTGTTCAAAAACTAGGGTTTCTATTCCAACCATGGGTTCTGCCTAAAAATGATTCTATTATGTTAATTGCATTATATTATGGATGATTAGATGTTTAATGGTGATTTTCATTGTAAAATTCCCCTTGAACCCATGAACACCCCCATGACCCTAACTTCAAGTATTGTGATGGGTGTATTGATGCAAGATGATTACTATGAATGGTTTCTATGTGAATGTAGTTATTGAATCTTATTTTATTCATGCCTATTGTAGTATCTTTGGGTGTAATTGTTGGACATGATTTATGACCTTAAAAAGGGGTAAATTGGTAGGGTTTGTACTTGTGGATGCAAGATGTATATGACTTATTGATTCACTTTGAAAGTAATTCTCCTATGACTAAATGTGTAAAGTATGGTATTGTTGAAAGAATTGATCTTCTCTTACCCTTACATTCTATGATAAATGAATAGTCTAGGATGATGATGATGCGTTGTGTTGATTGAAAGTCTATTTCTCATGAAAACACTATGAATGTCATGTGAAAGTCTTACTCACACACTAATGTTGATTCTAAGGTGGAAAGTGCATCCTCACCTTTAATGAATTTATGAGCTAAATTGATGGATTGTATTGAATGAGGGAAGGATCATTCCTTCACACATGTAAATGCAATTCAAGACTAATTATGTCTAATTAGGACATAATGCTTAGCACCGAGTGGATATGAACAATGAGGTAAAGACCCTCCCACCAATGCAATAGTGAGGGTCATCCAAAGTGAACTCATGAGATGGAAGCCCCTCCGCCAATGCCATAGGGAAGGTTTCTAGTAGCAATCTCCTTATCCCATAACTATGTGCCAACATAGGATTTAGATAGTGGATCCACCTAGACTCCATACACTTAGTCCTACCTCAGGCAAGTAGGACACATTCTTCTGTGTGGGGTTACACGACACCGAATTCCATGTAGCTCACATGGCCTATGTCGGTTGTGTTAGTCTTCCCTAAATGACTGATAATGAATAAGACATGGACTATACTATGATTTGTTGGTGAGTTAACTTAGTAGGAGTGGGGATATGGGTCTTCACTCCCACATTGCACAAGTGGACTTGGTAGGATGTTGTAGGATGGTTCCTTAATATTGTAATGAGATACTAATGCGTACATATATCTGGAATGGTTAGTTATTATGAATGACTTTCCTTGGATTTAAAGTAATGTTCATGATTATTTCCTTGTCGGTGACTAATGATTATAATGAGGTTTGAATATGATATGCATGACCAAGGGAACTTTCAAAGGGACACTTGGCAGGGTTGGTATCATGGGACGCTAATCATCCATTGCACACAATTATTCCTTAGAGGTTGCTAAGGTGTTCATAATACCATGTAGTGAGTATAAATATGATTATGGCTTGTGTTTTACATTGTAAATGCATGTTGGTTTCTAATCTTGACAAAGGCATACTTTTCTAACAAAAATGTCGTTTTTATCATATTTAAGGTTTTTATGCATGTTTCCATACTTAGTACATATTATATTCTAACCCCTTCTTCCTTCTACATCTTAATGAGTGTAGGTTCTGGCTAGGTGACTTTCACTCTCTCCTTTGAAGAAGACTTGGATTGCTTTCTCCAAGTAGTGGTGAGTCCTCAAATTTGAGGACGGGATTTCCTATCTTTTAGTTATATTGTACTTCTCATGTTGAGACTTTTATTGATGTATAAGGGCGAAGTCCTAAACTTTGTATTCCTATGTTTTAGATGGTGGTATGAGACAAAGTCTAGAATTCCTATTACTTTCTTTTATGAAAAGTAAAGTTGAACTTCAATTGTAAAATTTTAAATTTTCCGCATTATTTCAATATCTTATGTAATGATGATGCTAGAGGCTTGTATGACACCCCTTCGGGGTCAAGTACACCATGTTAAGTCTAGGGGATACATGGCGCGGGAGGGTTCTCATTCACAGGAGAATTCTCGACAAGAGCCCCCTGTCCAGCAGGTGCTACTCTTCCACGACCTCGACCCCTAGCTCTTCCCCTACCCTTGCCTCAATTGCGACCTCTCGCTACAGATTCCTTAGCTGGAGCATTGACGGAAGCTATGGACCTGACACCATTATATCTAATGTAAACCATCAGCGGACAAAAGAGTGAAGGAGGTTAGATACCAATTTGAATCGTCAGATACCAATTGGAAACAAGTCATAGCACGAAAGGAGACAAGAGAAAACAAAGAGATTTTCAAAAATCTTATAGCCTCTCAAAGAAAAGTAAAGGCGTCCCTATATCATTCCACAAGACTCTACTAGACTCATTTTGGTACATCGAGATCAATGAACCTAGGCTCTGATACAAACTTTGTCATGACCCAAACCGTCGTGATTGGCACC
Organism: Solanum bulbocastanum; assembly: GCA_037074985.1. Lineage (NCBI taxonomy): Eukaryota > Viridiplantae > Streptophyta > Magnoliopsida > Solanales > Solanaceae > Solanum > Solanum bulbocastanum. The sequence continues at coordinate 35,876,478 of CM073601.1, forward strand.
TACACTAACACTCCGGTGAGAGAACCACTACTACAACCCAAACCAAGCAAATAATCTAAAAACTAAGGCATTTAAATCAAACACTAAGGAAATAAAAATAGAGTTCCCCTAAATTCTAACATAAGCCTAAGAATAATAACTAACTATGCGGAAGAATAACCTAGAACCTGAAATTCAATGTACCAAAATATTCTAACAATGAACCAAGTCTAAACAAGAAAGGGACACAACCCCAACTAATAAACTAATCAACTAGCTAAAACAAATGTCTATGTCTGGAAATGGTGGACATAGATAAATGAGAATATCATGGTAGCTTGGAAGAATTGGATCACCCTTGAATTCGAACGATCACTGATCTCCTAAGCAAGGTCTGTCAGTAGTTGCTTGAAGATGCCATGTAGTCAACAAAAACAAGAGCAAGTGCAGTATTAGTACACAACCACGGTGTACTGGTTGTGTACTGATAGGATCACGCACTATCCCACTTGTGCAACATAAACAAATCAAACAACATTATAATCACATGCATATCTATCAACATATACAATATTATCAATATTCATAAACAACAAAAAACTTCATATTTATATGTCAAATCATTGGTCCTCTCATAGAACCCAAACCCAAACAGTTAGCATGCCGAAACGTAGAAACCAATCCCACATTTATGTCAAAACGTGGCAACCGATCCTATTTTATGCCAGAACATGGCAACCGTTCCAAGTTAGTTATGTCGAAACATGGCAGCCGATCCCATTCACACACCACAGTCTCAATCACAAGTATATCATCAAGATCATACATTTAATTCATGATTTCATGGCAATCATCATTCATATATCTCATTTACAACAAGTGTGATCAACATTGCAACATTCATATATATGCAAGTATCATAATGAAGCAACAACTAGCATAAATCACACAATCATAGAATCACAACCATCACTTACCTCGAAACAAGCTTAAAACCCTTAGAAACTTGATCCTTCCCTTTCTGAAATTCGTTCCGCTTGTTGTTGGTCTACAAACAATCAATATAATACGGGAATCAATAAACAATCATTAATCAAATTACTAACAATTCTATGAACCCTAGATCAAATCCATGATCCCCATTATCTAAATTAGGGTTATTTGCACCATAAAATCTATAACAAAACCCTCTCCCATCAATATTTACCCATTCTATTGCGTTCTACGAATCAAAGAACTGATTCGAGGAGTGAAAAGCTTACCTTTAGCCTCAAGAATGGTGAAAAATAAATAGGACTCGCCGGGAGTTGATCCTTAGCTCAAAAAGTCAAAAAGTGCATACTGAGGTCGTTTAGGTGTTTATTAATGACTTTAATTTGCATCGAGCCCGCCACAACGGCCACCATCCCGCCAAAGCGGCAAAAACTAGCGCCAAAGCGAATTACGCGAGGCAGAGAGTTAATTAAGGAATTCTAAATTTCCCATTTCACAACACAGCTCCAAACCACGACGCTCAAAAATTACCCTTTACGCTAAGACCGATTTTGAGAGTTCTACTTGCTCGAATTCATTTTCGTAAAGTCGTACAAATTTCTTAACGAATCATATAACCACTTATGCAACTAAAATCATAAATAACTCACCCGATTGTTACCAGATTACCCTACACCTCAAAGACTCTGATTTCATCCAAATCTGAACTAGGTTGGGAAATTTCAAGATGCTACAAACAAGTTTTTCGACCCAAAAATTTTTCCCCATTGGTTTTTCTATAACGACAGAACACGATCGTTACAAGTATCTATTTCTATCTCTTTACTATGTCTAGCTAAAACCCTAATTCTTGGGGTGTGATTATGTGAATATGGGTTGAATTTACTGGTGGGTATTACTAATTGATAGTTAATTTGATGCTTAAGGTTGATTTCATTCAGTAGTTGTGTTTTAATTTAATGAGATTGTAATTGCAAATACAATTTTATCTTCGTGTTTTGGCTTGCTCGAGAGAGAGGTTTTAAAACCAAAACTACTGAATGGATAGTCAGTAGTTATTGGGTTGTCGTGGGTTCAGCTCGAGAGAGTGAATCCTAAACCCTCTCCCACACAATCAGCTTGAGAGAGTGAATGGACTAAAGTGAAGGTTGTGCTAAATTGCTGCTTATCGGTGTTCGAGAGAAATTGATTTGATTTGGGGTAAATTGTTTGAGAGAAAATTTACCCCCACTAAAGTCTAGCTTAGTTACCAATTTACAGTGATTTACTATTAATAACAATTACACGATTGTTTATTTTATCCCATAATCCTATCACATCCCAAGAATCCCGTCTCCATATTCATATTTCATATTAATTGTTGGTTTAGTTGATAATTGATTACAAAATCCCCCTTTGATACTTGACACTTGTGTCACCCTTTAATTTATCATGTTTTTTTGGTGAATGTTTATAGCTATAATTAACTTGAACACATTTATGTTTTTCTATTGATTCTCGATTTCAAATCGCTCCCTTGGGACTCGACCTTAACTCACTAGTTGGGTTTTATTACTATTGAATGATATTTGATGCTTAGTATTGGATGAAGCGTCATTGATATGTCAAATCAAAATGGCGCCGCTGCTGAGGAGTGGTGCTAATTGAGAATTTTTAATTAAGTTGAATTTTTTTCTTAATAGTTGTAGTTCTACTTAATTTTTAGTTTTAGTTTTTGTGTCACTATTTTGAATAGGAAATTGGAACATGTTTGGTAGCAATGGTGACCAAATGGACCTCTCTCTTTTGAGGATGATGTCTCTTAGGGATAACATCCTAAGTTTTAGACAATTGGAGGGAGAGTCCATCCTCTCCCTCCAAGAGTTATGGTTGAGATTTAAAACAGCTCATAGAATCTCAGAAAGAGTGCTATTGGACTGCTTCTTCAAAAGTCTTGGCCCAAAAAAAAAAGAATGGCTGACCGAATATTTCCTGGGGGTCTCTCACGACTACCATATGCAATAGCAGCCCAGCTCCTTGATTACATGGCCATGACCAACAAGGAGATTGAGAAAGACTATATCTTGGCCACACTGTTGACTTAGCTGGATCTAGTGGCCAAGAAGATCATTGAATTAGAAGCATCAAATAAGAGGAAACACGGTACATTCCACCTCATGAGCGTATAGAGCCCAATGCGAACGAGGGTGGAAAAATAGAGTAGATACTCTCACTCATTCTCCACAAAGTTGAAAGTCACGACAAGATGTTGAATGAGATAAAGGAAAATGTTTTACTGCTAAATGAGATAACTGCTTCTTAATTCATATTTGTTCAGCGACTTGAAACCCAAATAGGTCATGTATTGTCTCGTCTCTACCCCAAAAAATAAATATTAAATGGGAAAGTCATGCCACGACTTTAAATAAGGCACTTCTTGGGAGGCAACCCAAGGTTTTATAGCTTTAAATTGTTATTTTAGAATAATGGTGTGTTGATTGTGCAGGTTAAAGTGTGGAAAATTTTTGAAAAATGCAGATTGGCGAGCTAAGGGTCCAGTCGGCGAAATGTCGAAGAGATCGGCGATCCCGACCTAGACTGTCGTTAGACTCAAGACAACTTTAAGATAGAGTCTGTAAAACTTGGCGAGCTTAGGAAATTATTGGCGATTCATCGATCAAGTCGGCGAGCTCGATCTTGTCCGCCATTTGGATCCCCACATCAACTGAGGGTCCTATAAAACTCTATGAGGTGAGTGATCACTCGATGTGTTGCCGAGTGGGTCAGCGATCATGACTAACGTCGTCAAATGTGCAAGAATTGGATGGTTTATTAAAGGGCCAAAGGTTTAAATTTCAAACTCTTTCAATTTTCCCTCATTTTTCATCTTCCCAAACTTGTACCTATTTCGTATTTTCAATATTTCCACACTCTATAAGTACTTTAGTTGATTGATTGGTGCCTGGATTCGGATTACATTGCCGCCTAGCTTTTCAATCTTTTTTTTATCGGCACTTAAGGTTTGTTTTCGAAATTCCGCATTAATTTTTAGTAATTTATACTCTTATGCAAGCAATATTATGTTGTTGATGTGTGTGGGCCTCTCTGATAGGATTAGAATGATTGAATGCCTATTTATAATTCGATAATCCTGCCCATAATGTTTTCAATGTTAAATTCCCCTTTTTTTGTGTTCTACAGTGAAGTAAATGTTGTGGGATTGTGCTTGCATGTTATTTGGTTTAGTTGGATGAAGTTTGAGTAGCCCGTATTTGTGCCGAACGATGTTATTTATCTAATTATAGAGCGGGTGACCTCGTTCTTAAGGACAAAGGTCATCAAGTGGCCAAATTTGGTAAAACTGGGAGAAGTCTGAGTATCTCGGGGTAATGAGTGTTACGAGACTTGTTTGAATTTGCGTTTTGCATGGTTTGATTTTTTTTTAGAGGGTTGCCTGGTTGTATTCAAGAAGTTAGGTTGAAAATTGGCATGTTTGGTCATTTGGCGAGATAGGTCGAGCTCACCGAACGACTCAGTGGTTTGCCTAATGTCCCCATCTCGCCTTTAATTTTATGTTTTATGTGTTGTTGTGTTCTGTAACTTTCGGCGAGAAGCCTGAGGTCGCCAAAGGCACTCGGTGACTCACCGAAAGCCTTTTAGATCGCCCTTTGTCTACACCCCTGAACCCTTTTTACACTGTAACTTTTGGCGAGCTAATTCTTGATCGCCGAAAGATATTGGCGATTCATCGAAAGACCTCCCTTCGCCGACTTAGCTAGCATTCTGAGCCATCCTTTTGGCAAGCCCGATCTAGCTCGCCAAAGTTATTTGGCGACTCGTCGACTGGTTCGGCGAGTTTATCTGCAAACTGTTTTTATTGTGAATTTGATTAAAGTATATCTAACTTTTACCACTGTTTTGCAGACAAGGCTAGGTATAAAGATGCAGGAAGAAACATGCAATCCCGAGAGAAAGCAAAGGGGATTACACTAAATGAGGATGCAGCTGCATCCAAGGGCAAAACTACGAAACTTTCCACGAGTTGTGGGAAAAGAAAATGTAAAGGCAAAGCACCTGGTCACTGGAGGAAAGCTCTGACAGTGGCGACATCTATGATACTTACCTTACCACCTCTAAGAGTGTGGGTGAGCATCAAGAGCCTCAAATCATGGCATTTGATGATGATGAGCTTGTAGCAGTGTAAAGGACAGAGCTATGATCTAAAAAGTTGAATGATCCGTCTAGGAACTGGACTCCTGAGGTTGCCTTTCCTCTTCCGATTCCAGAGCAAGAAATTGTCCTTGCACCACCAATACAGGGTCCTCCTCCCAAGTTAATGAACAGATTAAAGACTGGGAGGTTGAGGACAATCCTTGAGGAGAAGCATCTATCCACGGATGGATTGATCTATAGGTACCCGGAGATTAAAGATTGCCTGAAATACCACAAGTTCAAAATCTTCACCAAACCCCATGGATCTTATATTCCAAACTGGGTCAGAGAATTCTATAGTGCACATAGTGCATTAATACCCAGAGGAAGAAGCAAGTAGCAACTTTCAAAGCAGTTGACTATGTGGTTGTCATAGGTCAGAAGGTAGATTGTGATAATGCTTCTATCAACACAGTCTTGGGCATGTCCACGTGTATTAATGATCACTGCCAGCACTTGATCAGAACAGAGAAGCTAGAAAAGATGAAGAAGTGTTTAGCCCCACTGATTTCAAATGGTACTCCAAAGTGGTTGGAGGAAAGGGCTCCGATTGAAAAGAAAGATTTGAACGTAGCTACAAGATTATGTTTCGGCTTTATCAACAGCACAATTATGCAATCACAGAATGAGTCAATCCTTTACCTTGCCAAGGCAGCCTATATGGGTTGCATCATACAGAAAACTAGGATAAATCTGGGGATCACCATAGTACAGGAAATACTCATGCGTGCAAAGCAGCACCAAACCTCACTTTCCTTCTCAATTTTGATCACCGAGCTGTGCAGACGGGCTCAGGTACCTAGAGATGCAAATAAGGATGTGGAAGTGATTCCCACATCCTCCACTGATATCCAGAGGATTGAAGCTAAATATCTTAAGGATCAAGCAGAGGAAATGTAAAAAGAAGCCCCGGTGGACCTTTCCTCGATTGTGGACACACACTCCATACCTGCAGAGGAATCTTTCCCTGCTCCGGCCCTTGGGCCTTCAGGTACTCCTTGTGTTGTATCTTCTGATATCCCTAGTTCTTCCGCTACTGCACTGCCTCCTAAACCTGCTGCTGTTGTTGTTTCTTGGACTCCGATCACCTAGGCTTCATTACTTTGGATAGGATAGTTGGCCCATTCTGCTAATCGTCGGGCTGTCAGACTAGAAACCTCCAGTTTGGGCATGATTTAGAGTTCTCTGGCTAATGTTGTGACACCATTAAGCGCTGCCATTGACACCCTTGTGGCAAGGATAACGGTGTGTGAGTGTGACCAAGGGGCCACTAAGGAGGTAACGTCCTTAAAGGCTGGTATAGTTATGTTATGGAGCGATGTGGATCAACTGAAGTCCATCGATATGTCCATGATCTTCGGGATGGTGGCAATCCCAGATGTACCAGAGATGCCTCCGACTACCACCGGAGACGAGGTTAGAGTTGAGGAAGCAGATGATATTGAGTCTGAGGTGGAGACTGATGAGGAGATGCTCGAAGTGGCTGAGGAAACTTCATATGAGGGCCTTACAGAGACTGGAGAGGCCATGATAGATGTTGTTGTGCAGGCTTCCTTAACATATACTCCCGTGGTTGCCCCTAGTGCTACTACTTTTCCTTCTGAGGTGACCCCGGGTATTGAGGCCCAAGTCCAGACTAATGCACTGGGCACTGATGCCCATACACGATCCCTTCTTTACCTCCCTCTCTGTCTTTATTTCTTTAACTTTTTGGATATTATTAATTCGTTTGCATTTGAGGACAAATGTTTTTTATTTGTGGTGGGGTGAGGCTCACTTTTTGTGTGGCATTCATAATTCTTGTTTTGTTTATATATTTAGGCTTTGAGCTAAAAATTGGGTTTTTACACTGCTTTTTTGGATGCTTGATCTTGTGGCTCCTTGCTTTTAATTGTAAATGATTTTTGATCCTTCCAAAAAAATTTGTCACCTCTTGTATGTGTTGAATTTGGCTATTATCTTGCAAATTTGAGTACCGGGTTTTTATCAATATCAATGACTTGAATAGTGTTGATAATTGAACAAAAAATAAATTTGTGGCTACGATGAGGCCAATTGAAGGCGCATAGACAAAATGTGAACTCTTTGCATCTCTGTATGACTAGCCAAGTATCGAATTGAGTCTCTTGTGATGAACATTGCACACTAGCTAAAGTGTGAAGTCTTGTTTGACATTGATGTCAATGTCTTATGTGATGAGCTTACCATGAACCATGTGTGATGACACCTAGAATTTGCCCCGTTGGTCCGGTTGACTAAGTGATGAAAATTTTTTGAGATGATCTTAGGCAACTTTAAAGAGCGTGAACCAATTTAACATTATACCTCTTTTGTGGCTTACCTTTTCTGAGTGTGTGAACCTTTTTTGAGCACCATTTAAGCCTTAACCTTTTCTTGGAAAAAACTTGATAACATTGCTACCTTTTATTGACTCATTATCCATAATTCTCATGATCTGTGGTTTGTTTGAATAGTCAACTTAGGCCAAAAGCCTAAGTTGGGGGTGTGGTGAAAAGAGAAGGCAAATCAAAAAAATGCAAAGAAGTCCCTTTTGCCCATGTTTTGAGAAAAAAAATGGAACCCCTCCATATATATAAAAAAAGGATTGAAAAAGAAAAAGAAAAAAATAGTTGTAGAATAAAGTTGTGAAAATACAAAGAAAATGGGGTGGGTTTCCAATAGTTCATGGAAGATGAATAAGAGGTGACTTTTGAGCTTGAATAAAAATGATGAAGGTGTTGTTCACATCACATTTCATGAGGATTACAGCCTATGAGCCTAAATGAACATACATTTGCACTCAGCCCTATTACAAGCCTTGAAAAGACATTTTTGATCTTGAATGAGCTGAAGCAAAAGTCGATTGGAAAATAAGGGCAAACCTATGGGTGAAATCATGCATTGTGTTTATCTTTGTAAGTGTGAGTGTGAGTGTAAGTGTTGATCTTGATTCCAAAACTTTAAATGATTGAACCATTGAGTGAATATGGAATCATTCTTTGTGTGAGGGCATTTGTATACCTTTGTTGAGCTTGAACTTGCATTTGAAGCAAGTATAGTGAGCTTGAGATTCTTTGGAAATGGTGAGTCACAACTTGAATCTTTGAATGCACAATTGATCCTTGCACGAGTAAGTTGAATCTTTTTGTGTGCATTCATGATTGAGTCTTGTGTAGCACTGTTTGAGACATCCTTTTTGAACTGCTGAACTTGAGTTTTACTTGAGGATAAGCAAAAGTTTAAGTTGGGGGTGTTGATGAGTCCACGATTTGGACTCTTTTAGGGCTATATTTTGATAGATTTAGTGTCCTCAAATGCATATTTTGTCTCAATAACTGATGAAAACCCTTGAGTTTTATGTATTTGGAGTTAGAGGTAAAGCATGGACACTAGTGGGCTAAAAAGGAACAAGGCAGCTGAAAAGACGAACAAAAGACGGCCTGAGGATCGCCTAAACCATTAGGCGAGTCGCCGAATGGCTATAGTCTCGCCTAATGTTCCAGTGTGCCAAGCTCTAAAGGAGAAAATCGAGTCAGTGAGATAAAAAAGCAGTCGGTGAGTCACCGAACGATTCCACGATACAGTACTCCATTACCCAAAGTTACAAAACCTAAATTTGCTAAAGGTCAAGGCAGAAGGTGATGAACCAGATCAAAGGGTGGATCACCGAGTAGATCGGCGATCCCGACTAACTGCGTTGAAGTGGTCCTTCGCAACATATTTTTTGACAACTATAAATACTTGTTTGAATTTTTAGTTTAGTATGCAATCTATAGTGAATTTTTTGAATATCAAATATTATTCTCAGTTTTGAGACCTTTGTTTTGGAGACATTGTTCCTTAGCTTTGAAGATTTGAAGATTTCCACCTCTAAGCAATTGGAAGTGGGTATTGAAGATTCTTTATCTTAGACGTGTGTAAAGACAATATCTATCATACCCACTTGATGGAAACACTTTTTGATATCGATTTATATCTCTTTACTATGTCTAGCTAAAACCCTAATTCTTGGGTGTGATTATGTGAATATAGATTGAATTTACTGCATGGTATTGCTAATTGATAGTTAATTTATTGTTTAAAGGTGATTTTGTTCGGTAGTTGTGTTTGAATTTAATGGTATTGTAGTTGCAAATACAATTTTATCTTCGTGTTTTGGCTTGCTTGAGAGAGAGGTTTTAAAACCAAAACTATTGAATTGACAGTTGGTGGTTATTGGGTTATCGCGGGTTCAGCTCGAGAGAGTGAATCCTAAACCCTCTTCCACACATTCATCTCGAGAGAGTGAATGGACTAAAGCGAAGGTTGTGCTAAAATGCTGCTTATCGGTGTTCAAGAGAAACCGAATTGATTCAGGGTAAATTGTTTGAGAGAAAATTTACCCCCACTAAAGTCTAGCTTAGTTACCAATTTACAGCGATTTACTATTAATAGCATTTACCCAGTTGTTTATTTTTTCCCATAATCCTATCACATCCCAAGAATCTTGTCTCCATATTCGTATTTCATATTAATTGTTGTTTTAGTTGATAACTGATTACAAAACCCCCCCTTTGATACTTGACACCTGTGTCACCCTTTAATTTATCATGTTTTTCTTCGTAAATGTTTATAGCTATAATTAACTTGAACACATTTGTGTTTTTCTATTGATTCTCGATTTCAAACTGCTCCTTTGGGACTCGACCCCAACTCACTAGTTGGGTTATATTACTATTGAATAATCGTTGATGCTTAGTATTGGATGAAGCGTCATTGATACGTCAAATCAAATATCAGAAAAGAATGAGAAGTAACAAAGAATTTGTAACAACCCGAACCGTCATTATTTGGAAAAAAGTAAAAATTCGAGAAATTTTGGGCCACTGTCCCGCTAGGGAGGGCCAGATGCTGCTAGGGCAGCAACGCCACAACGGGGCAAGTAGTCGCCAGGGCGAGATAGAATATAAATAACGTGAATTCATAATTCCTCCTTCTTCCTAAAATACCTAATTTAGACGTAAACCACCCTAGAAACCCCCCAAAAAAGCTGCTCCAAGCTTGGGAAAGATGGAGAGAGAGATTTCTAGCGTAAAAAGGTTGATGGACTGCAGATTTTCGATCAAGATCATTGTCACAAGTTTCGAAAACAAGAATTGAAGACCAAAACTCCATGCAGCTGCTTGGTTCCCATGTAGGCTAGGTTTTACCAATTAAGTAGTTATAAATCTTTGCCCACTGCGTAGTATAATGATAATCAATGGTAGGAATTATGTGTAGGCCTTCATGTACCGAACGTAAGATGATTGAATCATAGGAAAAATCTTGAGATGATGAACTAGGGCAAAGTATGATCGAATTTTGGGTAAGGGATATATGTCGATGAACACTTCATTGTGATGGTCGTGATTTCATAAATCTGTGATATATGGTTGTACTTATTTCCTTATAATATGTGTATATATGGGAAGATTGCATGATGAATCACAATAATCATATATGAAAATAATTGAACGAGGTATGCCATAAATCATGACTTGATTGTATGAAATTGAGAATGTACTTGTGATTGTGATTGTTGCTTGTTGAATGGATCGGGTGTTGCATTTCGACACACTAACTCGGATCGATTGCCACATTTTGGCATAAGTATGGGATTGGTTGCCATGTTCCGACATGAACATTGGATCGGGTACCACGTTTCGATATGCTAACAGTTTGGGTTTGGGTTTCATGAGAGAACCAATGACTTGACATGATTGTATATCTTGTAATGGTGAAGTTGCACGTTGTTCATAAATGATATTTGATGTTGTTTCCTCGAAATTTTAAATGATATGATAACCTATTTATGTTTGTTCTACAATGTTGACTTAACCCGTTATGTATATTGTTGTTGAATGAACCTGGAAGGGGCAAGGGTTCAAGAGTATTAGTGTTGATGAACAAGGGTTGTCCATATGTTGCAAGGGTGAAAAATGGAAGTACGGTGTGTGGTGTAATTACTCAGGCAAGTTTTAAAGGGATTCGGGAGTGGTTAGTACGAACGCTTGTAGTTATAATGGTGGAATCTCAGATGCGTTAGAATGTCTAGGCTACGATAAAGAACCTAGTAGTAGGTTGACGGAGAAGGTGGTTAGTAGTAAGGGTGCTAGTGTAATTCTGAAGTATAATTGAGAGAGGGTAAAGGTGGAGAAGCGGGTGGTCTTATTGCATGATCTTTCTAGTTGATTCCTTATGTTATGTGGTGGGCGTCAGGTTGACCGATGATGCCTACCAATATCTGTGGTTTTGAACTAATACTACCTTGCTATGACTTTTTGGCATAGTCTGGATGCAGGGTTGGTGATGTTTCATTAGATGAAGACGAAGAATTCTCCAGCAGCTTCTACATTTTTTCCACATAGTGGGAGTTGTGTCTTGTATTTATCATGTCCAATTTGTACACTTAGTAGCTCTTGTACCTGTTTAGACTAGATCCTTGGAGGTGTTAATTACTTTACAATTTTTAACCAAAATTGTGTTAAAATTTCTTATTTATAAAATTTCGTTAGTATATTGTATCCATTTTATTTGATTTTCGCATGTTATAACTATTGGGATAAAAGGTTCTCCTACTTAGGTGGTAGTATGTAGGTGCCCCCACGGCCTGGTGGGTTGGGTCATGACAGATTAGAGGAACAAATAGGGGTGACGTCTCGAAGCAATTCAATGATTTTGAGGAGTCACCATATAATAGGTCCAAGTGGTTAAACTTGGACGGTAGAATTGATGTATTTGATGTATGTGTGTTCAACCTTGCTAGTTGAGAAATGAATACACAATCTTGGATGTCAGTATATTTCGTCGAGATTTAGGCAGAGGAAGAAATTTTTGAGGTAATACAATTTAGGAACTTCTCTCTTTTAAATATACTATTATTAGTCGGGAAATCATGAATTTTCTTAGACCATGGTTTTGATGACTGGATATGTTGGATTGTTATAGTGCATTGTTTCAATGTCTTTGATGTGATACTGGATTTGTTGGATTACTTTTTTAGATCGACTAGTTGTCTTATCTTAATGTGTCCTTGATAATGTTATATATTGATAGAAAAGGTGCTCAAACATGAGTTAGAGCAACCATGTGACTAATTCATCAAGACCTATTTTAAGAATAGTCCTTGACTCTTTTTCTTCCCCTCTTTGTTACGCTGTATGAATACCAAGCCTTTCATGTCACCATTTTCTCAAATGTGTCCCTCATATATTGTTGTCATAGAATAACACTGACTATGTTTTGAAAAACTAGTTTTGCCACCTTCCACCAACAACAATTATCAGATAATTCTGCCCATTAAGGATAGTACATATGAGAAGAATTACCTAGTATATTTTGTCTACGCTGAGTTAGAAACATGAGACCTCGCGGTTCTCAATCATTTCATTGACCATTAGGCCACATCCTTTGATGTTGCGCCATTTGAATTTTTAAAAGCCACACTTTGTTGTTTGTTGGCCTAAATACTCGGTAAGCTTTCCATTATTCAAAATCAACATTCAAAAAGAAGAAACCTTCAAATACACCATCAATGTTAGTTTTCTTTTATTTTTGGGTAATCAAGTTTAACATTTTGTAGTTAAATAGAATAGAACCCTAAACTTCTTTGAGACTCAACAAATATGAATTATATAAAAATATGACAACTAATAGTAGAGCAATGCGGATCATATATGTAAGGATTCGTAACAACAACAAAGTGCAGAGCATTGTGATATTGGCATAACTCATCCCTTCCATGTATAAGACAGTGTTATAAATGAATCTAAAAGTGACACATATTTTGACAACATGGACTGTAAATAGCGGTAAAAAAATATCATACAAAAATGAATACATGAGAATAGCTCATTCCAAAAGAAATTCCTATTTAAGGACTCAAATTTGAGACATCAAAAAAACTAAGTGTTTAGTAGCATATTTCTCTAAATCTAAACATTCCCAATACAAAGGAAAATAGCTTAAACTCATATGCTCACATAAGCACTATAAGTGCTGAGTAGCATATTATCAAATATATAACAAACTAAAAAGACAGAAATTAAAAGAGAAAAGGCATAAGTATCCCCCCCCCCCCCCCTCAACTATACGTGAAATTCTAGCGACACACCTTAATTATACATGAGTCCTTATACCCCCCCCCCCCCTTGAATTGTTTTCAACTGTAATAACATACCCTTAGCACAACCTAAACCCTATATTTCATTTTTTTTAAAAAAAGAAATTTAATTAAAAAGATATCAATTTAAGTTTTAATGTTAATTAATTATCTCTACTAATTAATTATAAAAATATCCAATTAAAAATGAAAATTGTCCATATTAACCAAATTTTAATACCTTTTTTCGTATCTCACATGCGTCTAAAAGAGTGAACACACTCTTTGTGCCACCTCAACACGGAATGTTGTGTTTATTACACTTTAAAATAATTTGGGGGGGGGGGGGGGGGTGGTAATAGGACTAATGTATAATTAATTGTGTCGCCGTAATTTCGCATATAGTTGAGGTGGATACTTGTGCCTTATCCCAAATTAAAATGAAGAAAGAATTTCATATATGCCCTCGGCTAAAAGCAGTTACATAGACGGATAGGGGTTTGCTTCTATATATTAGTACTTTTCTCCCTCTCTTTCTAATAACAACCAATTATACGTCATCCAACACATACTTTAACTCATATTCTTTAGAGTACATCACATAACTCTTTAGCCATTAAAATTTTAAAAATTTAAGAAATTAAATAAGGTAATATTTTCTTGGGGATTAGACTCTAATTTCTCTTCTTCATTATTTCTCTCTTCTTTTTTTCATTCTCTTTGTCCATTATTAGACTTTGACAAGGAAAAATTAAAGTGGAATACAACGATAAGAAAACACATGGAAGACAAAATAATTTTCTAAATGTGAATTTTCTAAAACTTCAAAAAATAAAGTGAAAAATTATCTATTTGGTTGAGGAGAACCTAATGTTTTAGTTAATCGATTGTTTCAAGAGGGTGATAAATTTTCTAAAAAAATTCCAGCAAATCCATTATCTACCTGTACTAAAAAAATACAAGTAAACATATCTTAGAGCAATGCAGTTTGTTGAACATGAAATCCGTTATCGTCCAGCGGTTAGGATATCTGGCTTTCACCCAGGAGACCCGGGTTCGATTCCCGGTAACGGAACATTTTGCGTTTTCTATTTTTTCTTATTTTCGATCAATAACAATAATATATTCAGTTTGTCAAATTTTGTCAACTGCACTTTGTTTTTCAAAAGTCACTAAACTTTGTCAAATTAATTTTTATGATCATTTTTGAAAATATAATTTTTGGTACTTATTTATTGACATGACACTGACATGTGAATTTTTAGAAAATAAATGGGGTCATAGTGCTTTTGTAATTTGTAGTTTAGGCATATGAGCATGATATGGTACGATATGAAAATTATGATTTGATAATTTAAAGTTTTGATTTTTGAAAATGCTATTCAATTACTATATAACTTATAACTCATTATGATTTAATATTTTTACGTTTAATTTTGATATTTAATCTATTTTTTCTTATTTTCGATCAATAACAATAATATATTCAGTTTGTCAAATTTTGTCAACTGCACTTTGTTTTTCAAAAGTCACTAAACTTTGTCAAATTAATTTTTATGATCATTTTTGAAAATATAATTTTTGGTACTTATTTATTGACATGACACTGACATGTGAATTTTTAGAAAATAAATGGGGTCATAGTGCTTTTGTAATTTGTAGTTTAGGCATATGAGCATGATATGGTACGATATGAAAATTATGATTTGATAATTTAAAGTTTTGATTTTTTAAAATGCTATTCAATTACTATATAACTTATAACTCATTATGGTTTAATATTTTTATGTTTAATTTTGATATTTAATGGTAAAGTAAATCGGTAACATAGTTTGGTCAACTTCAGCTTATATATAATAATAGAAAATTATGATTTCGACTTTTCAAAAAATATATTAATTATATCATACTAACACCATATGTAGAAATATTTAAAATAAAGTACGAGTACTGTAATTCGTTAATCAATCTTCCAAAAAGGACATTTTAATCAAGATAGAGAAATCAAAATTTCAACGTATAAATAATCAATTTTATATTAATATTATTTTATATATTTTATAGTATTACGATAATATATATGATTTTATACATATACCTTAGTATGATATTTGATATTTCAATTTTTTTTATTATAAATATTTAATACCATATCACTTATCAAACTTGTAAAAATGCATTGATTACTTTCTGACATCTGCTGTGATGTCCACTTTTAAATTAAACTAATCAAAAAGATAATGTTATCGTGCTATTAGATAAATCACAAACTTATCAACTCTAAAAAAAAATTCATTATACAATAAAAGGCCACATTCATGCCCTTCATGGGAATCTAGGAATTTCCAAATTCCACTTTCTTTTGTTTGTGAGTATTGATTCCATGATACTCCATCCGTCTCTATTTTATAATTTAATTGTCAAATATTGATTTGACATACTGGCTGATATAACGATTTTATCACTTTATTTCTATCAATTGATAGTGTCCCAAACATATTTATTTACTATATTTTTCAAAGACATTAACTCAACATTAATAAATTGAGGGTATAATAGAAAAATATAAATTGTTCTTTCTTAATATATAAAAAATGACAGATAAAAAAAAATTAAATTAAAAAACATTTGACAAGTAAATATGTACAGAAGGAGTGTTATGCATGGTTTTATGAATTTGAATTCCAACAACCATAAAGCCATTCTTTTAATCCTAAAAGTTCTTTCTTCACTTAAAAAGAAAGAATTAAGTAATATTTCTTTGTTCTAGATTTTTTCTTTTAAATCCATTTTAAAAAGTATGATATCAATAGGAATAATTCAAAATTTTAATTTTTTTTAATCTTTAATGAAATGTTTAATAATCACAAAATTATGTAAAAGTTATTTAAACTATAAATTTTTAAAATTTTCATTTTTTTCTTGAACATCATAATAAGTCAAACATGCTATAAAAGTTATTTAGATCATAATTTTTTCTTAAAGAAATCATTTTTTTCTTAAATATCATAATAAGTCAAAACGTGTCATATAAATTGAAATGAAGAGAAAGTAAAAACAAGGGAACAATGAGTGAGAAAAGTATAAAAATACTCTTTCTTCGTTTAAATTTGTTTTATCATATTTTGACTTAACATAAAATTTAAAAAAATAGAAAAATTGTATTTTATAATTTTAAATTAAAGATATCTTAAACATATTTTAATTTTATAATATTAAACAATTTAAGTAAAAAATTATAATTAAAATTAAAAAAATTATTTTTTTCCCTTTTAAAACAGACAAAAAAAAAACAAATTAGCATTAGCAAATAGAACAAGGCCTCATCCATGCCCCTAGATTTAGAACAAACAAAAAGAGTGGTTTTTGTAATTGTTTTCCAATTGCAAGGGCAATTTTAGGAACAGATGAGTACTAAAACAATGGCATAAAGGCAACTGAAAAGCCTCTTAAAATTTCACACTTTGATGATTCAACGGAAAGAGGAAACAAAAAAAAAAAAAAAAAACACCAGAATAGTAGAATTGCTTAGTGACAAGATTTTTTTTAAAGCCATGGCTGCAGCAGCAACACAAGGCAAATGGATCAAGGTTTTGGCTCTTTTCCCTATCAATTTCTCCTATTGCATTCTTTGTGAATCTTCTTGTTGTAGTTAGTTCTTTTCTTTTTTTTTTTTGTATGGATGGAATTAGAATTTTAATTTTATGGGTACTGAATTTTAGAATGATAAAGTTACTGAGTTTGGCTGAACATGTATATGAGTTCTTAGTAAAAAATTGAGATAACATAACTTATGCTGGTAAATTGATAAAGGTTTAGGTGGTGATTTCAGCCTGAATGAAAAGGGGATAAGTTATGTGATTAAGAATGTATGGAGTAAACGCACCTGAATTGTCCCAATTTATTCGTCATAGTTTGATTTGACACGGAGTTTTAAAACCAAAAAAAAAAAAAAAGATTTTGAAATAAGTGATAGTTGTTTGTGTAGCTATAACTCAATTTATTAAAGTACAATGGGCATTTGAGTTAAATTGTTATTAAATAGAGGAATATATCATTCTTTTTTAAATTGACTAAAAAGGAAAGCGTACTAGCTTGACAACCTTTTGTTGAACTTAATTTATTCTAAACTCGATTAATGAACACATAGGTGGTCATTTTGGTTTATATTTTTAAAAAAATTGGGGTTGGGGAAGTGGAAATGGGGGAGGAGATTGTAAGATGGGGAATCTAATTTTCACCAAGATCAACAAGGTAAAAGTTTGGGTTATAGTTAGTTAGCCAATTGAGCTACTAAGATAGTTTCAAGAAAAAATATTTCTTCTGTTCTTTCATATAGAACTAGAAATAGGATGTGATACAAGTATTTACCTTGAAAAATGCTTATGTTATTTGGGATTAAGCTGTAGTTTAACCTATCTTGTGCAGAATTGATGTCAATTGATGCAGAATTGGTGGTCACATTCATACTTTAGCAATTGCACATTTAGGATTACCATAGTTCTGGTTTTTTTCAGAAATGTAATTCTCTGCCTTAATTATGAATTGTTTCTCTTGATGGTTTCTACTAGATAAAGTACCTATTTCTTGATTGTTTCAGTAACCCTTTTGTAGTCTTTATACTTTCAAGTTGATGTCATGATATTGTTACATAGACTTAGAATGGTGTTTGTTTCATTCTAGTAAACGGGATAATATTTCAATTTTCCTTCAAGTTTCTAGGCTGTGGAAGCGTGTGACCAATTTTAAACTTCTTGTTGGATTCTTATTTACATTGACCCTCCAAATGCAGCTGGAGGAAAAAGGCTCCGGACCTGGGGCAAGAAGCTCACATGCCATCACTATTGTGGGGCATAAGGTCTATTCCTTGGGGGGTGAGTTCACACCTCGTGTCCCTGTTGACAACAAATTGTATGTGTTTGATCTCAATAGCCAAGAATGGTCCGTGGCTGATGCTGCTGGGGATGTCCCTCCACCTCGTGTAGGTGTCACTATGGCCACTGTAGGGGAGACTATCTATGTCTTTGGTGGCAGAGATGCTGAACATAAGGAGCTTAACGAGCTTTATTCTTTTGACACAGCTACAAACAAATGGACCTTATTGTCTTGTGGTAATGATGGCCCTCCTCACCGGAGCTACCACTCGATGACTTCTGATGAAAGGAGGATCTATGTATTTGGTGGTTGCGGAAATGATGGAAGGCTAAGTGATCTTTGGGGTTACGACGTTGTTGATAAGAAATGGATCAAATATCCTGTACCAGGGGAAAATTGTAAACCAAGAGGTGGACCTGGTTTGACAGTGGTCCTAGGCAAAATATGGGTTGTCTACGGATTTTCCGGTGATGAGCTTGATGATGTGCATTACTTTGATACAATTGAAGAAAAGTGGATGCAAGTTGAGACAAATGGTGAAAAACCTACTGCTAGGAGTGTATTTTCAACGGTTGGGATTGGGAAATTCATTTTTATCTATGGTGGTGAAATAGACCCTAGTGACTTAGGTCACTTAGGTGCTGGGAAATTTTCGGGTGATGTCTATGCACTCGACACAGACACACTAGTTTGGAAACGGTGGATGGATTCCGGTGACCATCCAGGGCCACGAGGGTGGTGCGCCTTTGCTGGTGGAAAGCGAGATGGCCAAGAGGGGCTGCTGGTTTATGGTGGCAATACACCAAGCAATGATAGGCTTGGTGACATTTTCTTTTTCACTCCTCTGGTGGAGATTTGAGTGCTGGAAATGACATGTTTTCAATGTTGTAAGAAAAAATAATCTGTAAGGTGAAATTTGAGTTTTTAGCCTTGTGTTGGATAAGGGTGGAAAATATGTTCAGTGACTGTTTATTGATGTTTTAGTAAAGGTTTGTTCAATTTGTTAAACCAGGGTATGTGTTGTTGAAATTCTTGGTTTGGATCACTAGTTTTCTCTGTTCAAATTCAGGCATAATATATAAATATAAATATGTTCTTTCACTTGACTTCAACTCACATTTATGCTTAATGACTATAGTATAAGAAAAAATGGAATAGATATGAGTTACAAAAATGAAACTTGTTTCATACTAAAAAATTAAAATGCCCAAAGAAACATCTTTCCAGGTATCAGTTCTCATAGAATTAACTTTCTATGACACAAAATCAGCAACATGTTATCAAATTGACAATGAATCTGAAGTTAGTTTAGCAAAATCTTTTCTAATAAAAGATTGGAATACTAATAAAAACAACATCTCTATGATAGGGATTATTGTAACTTTTCTAATAAGGTACAACTAGCACCTATTCATACTACTATTTGTTAGCTATAAACAAAGGGGTTTTCTCTCACTTTTAATTTTAAACTACAATATTTTTAAAGTTTTGTACTCTTCTTCTTCTTCTTCTTAAAAACTCTTAAGGGTTATTTGCAACAATTGATTAAGCTCAAAATTCAAAGAAATTCGAGGTATCACATAAGAAAGTAAACAAATTGTAGCAAATCATTCAACAATTAACACTTGTATTTTTTCTTATAATTTTCATGAGTTAACGGTGACAAAAAGTTGTGGAAAACACTATAATAATAAATAACTATGAAAAAAGTCACATGATTTGGGTAAGATTTTTTTTTTTTGTTTTATTCTTTTACCCTCAAATGAAGGAGTTTCTTTCTAATTTTTCTAAAACAACGGGCATCAACGCAGTCCATTGAATTATTAGTTTTGATGTTAAATCCACTATTTCAAAAATAGATTTTCAGTTCTACTTATAATATGATAATATAGCCATGATAATAATTATTTTAATAGATACGTAAGTAAAAATGAACAGAGAAAGTAAAGTGTTGGTGGCAAGAGATTTTAATTAAATGGAACTGTCACACCCCAAGCCTACACCCTGAACGTAACTGGCACTCGAGAATCATTACTAGCCCCAAGCGAACCCTTGGCCTAGCTCAATACTCAGCGGAAGACTTACTCAACAACACATGAACTCAACTGCAAAGATTTAACCCAACTGTCTCAAATAAATAACTCGGAATATATAAGAATATTCAATTGGCCATAAATAGGCAACTCATGTCTTTAAAACATTTAACAAAAAGAAATGGAAAAGACTCCTCAAAACACTACTATCTATGAAGCCTCTAATGACAATGATGTAAGTCAGAACAAGACCCACAACATCCTAACAAAACTAAAAAGTAAATGGAAATCATTTGAAAGCAAGGAGGCTCACCAAAGCAACTCTGGAACTGCACGTGGTATCAACGGTGTGCCTGTTGATGACCTTGAACTCCTGTATTTGCATCATGAAAGATGCAGGCCAAATGACGTCAGTACATGGAATGTACGAGCATGCAAGGGGAACTTTAAAAAAGAAGGACATCCTCACCTCATTTCAACTCAACTCAACTCGACTTGACTCAACTCAACTCAAGGATACTCAATAATACTCAAGCTCAGAAGTACTCATCTTAGTTCAATATAAAAGCAACAATAAAGATGCATTATAAAGAAATCTTTTAAAACAGTAGATAATAGCTCAATGTATGTAAAAATACGATAATAACTATTTTACTCTTATTTGGGAAATTCTCTAACCGACAATCATCACTATGAGCTATGTGATGACACATCGTCTCGTCCAGGCTGCAAAAATTGTCATATACCTTGCCGGAGTAGAAGTCATCCTCAACTGAGTGGATCCACACACACGTATAAAGATAAAACATTGAAATATTTATGATAATCCTTATTAGTGTCTTACACATACAAAATTTCAAGTATGAATATTGAAGAAAAAAATTATACTTAAAATGGTTTCCATCATTTATGTTCATAACCTCAAGAGGGAAGGCTATTGGTGACATTTTTTGTATTGATATTTTTTTAAAATTTTGTTGGTTAGATTTATTTACAAAATTGAGTGAAGTAAAAAATAATACTACTAAAGAAATGTCACTTTCTCCCCATATTTAAACTTTGAATGTATTTTGAAATGTTTCAATGATATCTGGTCATTTTGATCTCAAAATACAATTAACTCTATGGAAATTTGTATTAATCATCTAAAAGCATATATCCTATGTTCTTTCATTTATAATTATTTACTAAAAAGCTTTAATTTAGTAATAATAATTTTATTTTACAACATCGTATACTATATATACGATGAACACGTGCAACACACATGTCATGAAACTAGTAGATTTTAAAAAGTCAAGCTTTAGATACTTTTAAGTTTAAAAAAAATGAAAAGTAAGGGAGTACCTACTTTTTAACTTTCAACTTTTTAAAGTTATTTTTTAACTTTACCAAACATTCTCAAAAGCTAAAAATGACTTAGAAATAGGTTTGACCAACTTTTAAGTCAATCTAAACAAGTTCTAAGAATCATATATCAACAAGGATCAAAAGTTTTTTTGAAACTGTTCAACTGATTAGACATTAGACAATTTTTTTGCTAAAAAGGAATGTCACTTTTCATAATCAGAAACAATTCATTTTTTTTAATATAGTCATACAAATATCTAAGATTCATTTTAGAACACAAATTTCGAAAGTCTATCCTTTTTTTTGGTTAACCTTTGTCACATAAGTTGAAACGAAGTCACACGAATTAAAATGAAGGGAGTAATAAATATCAACTCATGGATAAATTTCAAATCCTGAACACTTGATAGATCCCATAGATATGTCAATCTCTATCGGATTGTCTTCTTCATTCATGCAACTTATATCTCCCAGCTAGTAATCACTAGGCTAAGCTGCATGAAGATGGACTAGGCTATGCTGCATAAAGATGGATTAATGGGCTTTTAAATCTTCAAATACTTGTTGGTAGTTAGTATCTTTTTCTGGATCAAGAAAGTGCACATATGGAAGGGATTATTTCAATTAGTTTTTCCTCATCAGAAATTGTACAATCACAACAATGTGGGCTCTCTCTTTGCTATGATGCCCAAACTTAAGACAAGGAATCCACGTCTATAAAAACATAGGAGAGATGTTGTGCATATAAGTAGGCTGACCTTATTAACTAGTGGCGCATTTTAAAACCGTATATACTTAAGACCAACACAAACAATATAATATTACTAGCGGATTGGATCGTTGCACTTTCTCACCTAATGAGAAGGACAAGTGAATATTAGAATCTTCACTCGAACATGATGGGCCATCAAGACTCTCACATTCTGAATAAAAGACATGATTTTCTACTTCCTCTTTTTGGATTGATTTCTCCAACATAATTTACTTTTTTTTAAGTATGTGAAAGCTATAGCAGATGCAACCAAAACACAAGATATGATGGAAATAGAAAGAAAACCTGTAATGATCATTTTTGGTTGTTACGGGTAGACCAATGGTGAAAGAAGTAGGTTAGAAAACCTTTTGGGTAATGACTTGAAAATCTTAAGCTAGGCCAGTTTCATGCGAAATATGAGTGAGGTGCGATCTAAGGCAATCTTCCATGGATTGAGTGGTGTTTCTAAGCTTGAATCTTGTTTTGTAGTAGCTAAGACATTAAGGAATTCATAGGGCCTATCAAAAGTAAATTCGGGTATGTAGAACTCACGATATTGCGCTTGGAGGAAGGGTTAGTATAGAACTTCAAAGTTCAAAGGTGTGTGGTGAAATGGGGCCTTTGGGGAGGATTTTTGAGTCTCTGCCTCCATGCAGGTCTCTACAGTGGGTGTCATGCTATGCCGATATCACTATAGTGGGGTTAGTCATGTTTTTGTGTAGAAAAAGTTTCAAACTTCTTATTTTCTACAACTTCATTTTTGGGAAAAGGAAAGGCGATTTAGGGAAACTTTCCCCAATATTTCCTTCAATTTCTTTAGTAAAAATAAGTTAATTACTCCCCTTACTTATATTTTGATTTTTAAGCCTTAGAATCGAGGGTGTTACTCTTGGGGGAGTGTTTTGACTTGAATTAATGGTGAGAAAAAGCCCTGATTTGGATAGAATGATCATGACATTGGCCTAGGATTAGGATAAATAATAATCCGAGTTTAATGAGGCCATTGGTCATTGATTGTCGTGTTTTATTATTATTTTAGATCAAGAACAAGTCAAGAAATTACAAAAGTGAAAGTTCGGGTTCTTAAGAGTTTTCAATACTTGATTCGAGGTAGGTGATGGTTGTTTTTTTTCCTCAATTTCACCTAAAAATTGGTATGGACCAGATTTTGAAACTTTTAAAAAAAATTGATTAATCATGAACAAACAAATCTTTTGAATTTTATTTTTATTTTTTTGTAAAATCTACGGTCCAAGAGTTATGGCCCTATAGAAGCTAAATTTGTGGAAGATGAGATTTTTCATAGTCATTTTTTAAAGGGAAAAATGTCTGAAATATATTCGAACTTTGACCAAAATTGTTGTAATGATACCAAACTTTGAAAAGGATATTTTACCCTCTGCACTATTTAATAGTGTATTTTAAAGGTATATATGTGCCCACGTGGATATCATAAATATTGCATAATTATAAATCGTAATAATATGTCCACGTGGGCACATATATACCATTAAAATACACTATTAAATAGTGTAGGTGGGTAAAATGTCCTCCAAAAGTTTGGTATCGTAACAGCAATTTCGGCCAAAGTTGGATTATTTTTCAGATCCTTTTCCCTTTTTTAAAAGTAAACCTTTAACTACAGTTAAGACACTTTTAAGTTAAATTTAATTTGAACCCTTAAAATTGATTTTAAAAAGAGAAAAGACATTAAGTGACATCTGTAGTTAGGGGTGTTCGTAGTTTGGTTTGGATCAGTTATTGATTAAAATCAAAACCAAATCAATCTAGTCGATTTTTAAAATTTCTAAAATCAAATTAAACCAAATGAAAAAAATTACCGCCAGTTTGGTTAATGTCGGTTTGGTTCGATTTGGTTTAGTTTTTCTAATTTATCCGGTTTGAAAGTAATAATATTTTTTTAGGACTTACATCAATGGACAGAAACATCTAGCACATGAACAATCCACAGAAAGGCTATTGTCGGTTCAATTAAGCAGTACTAGAATTATCATTACACGAAAAAGTGTTTCAATTAAGAGAAAATATGACTATTTTATGCGAAGTAGGGTATGCAAAGACTAAAATGAATTTTAATGGATTTGGACTTAGGATTGTTATAGTTGGGCTAAAGTGTTGGGCTTGAGAAAATTGTAAAGTTAAAAGACTTAAGTTAATTAAAATTTAATAAAATATTTATATTTTATTTATGAATAATATGCAAATAATTATAAAATTTATATATCTAATTTATCGGTTTGATTTGGTTATTTTTGCGATTTTTTAAATAAAATCAAAACCAAACCAAATAATATCGATTTTCAAAATTTAAAACCAAACCTAAACAAACCCAACCAAATATCGGTTTTTTTAATTGGTTTGGTTCGAATTGCGGTTCGGTTTGGTTTTTTAACCATAACCATGAACAATCCTATGTGTAGTTGTCCCGAATTTTCAAAAAGACACATTAATTATGCAGACGTCCTATTATCCTCCTAAACAACTTGAGTTGGTATTATTACATTATTTTTTTCTCACCTAACATAGATAATGTATCCACTCTCTTTAAAGAATGTGATCAACCTAAAATAATGAATATAACTTTATTTTTATGGGTATTTTGCTATAAAATATAGTTTCTTGTTTTTTGTATTATTTTAAATTTTTTTCTCTGTTATTTTTCCTATTTCTTTCTTCTTTTTTCTTCAAAAACTCATTGTCATCTCTATTAAAACTCCTCACTTTCAATGTCACTATTTTACAACAATTTTGCCCTTCTTTTTTTACTATTATTAGTTTAAGTCTCTTCAATTTTAAAACTTTATCTAAATTTTTCTTTTTTTTACATTTCGAACAATTTGATAAACTCAATAGATTTCAAGATGATTAGGTGGTATCATTTAGTCTTTTTGCCTGAATTTCAATTAAACTCTTTCAATTTAGGGGCAATTTATTGATTCTTTCAAAATTATTATTTCTTTTTGAAGTTATATGAAAAGAAGATAAATTAAATGATGATACCTTCAAAATTTTGACTTTTCTTAGAAAAATAATTAATTTTGTTATCACTAACTCAACAAAGTTTAGAAAATAATATGATTCTTTTAAAAAAAAAATCACTTAATGAATGAAATTTAACTGAAGAAGAAAAAAAAGAAAATGTGGGGGGCCGCAACTTGACGTGGGTGGGGAAGGATGGGAGTGAGAGGTGAAGAAGAAGAAAGAAAGAAAGAAAATGAGTGAGGAGATCAACTTGAAGTGGGGGTGGGATGGAAGGTGAAGTGAAATTTAATGTGAAAGCAAAATAAAAGTAATAAAAATAAAGAGATAAGTGTCAAAAACACACATAAACTATTCCCTTTTTTGAGTTTCATATATGAACTATTGAGAATATGAATTTCATATCTAAACTATCACTTATTAGTTTGAGAAACACACATCAGTGGTGTGTGTGTTGTTCTCTCTTTTTTTTGAGAAAGCATTGACATATGACATTCCACATGAATAAAATATTTCATATTGACAAAAATTAAATAATAAACTATTAATATTGATTAAAAATTAAAGATTAATGTATTACTATCCCCCAAAAATGATTTTTAAAAAAATATAATTTGAATTATTTTTCTGACCCCACTCCACCACCACCTCCTCCCGACAAACCCCCATCCTTTTTTTTTTTTTTTTAATTTCTTTTATAAAATATTTTTATTGAATTCATACTTCCCCCTCCCCCTCCCCCACGCCCACCCCCAAAAAACTCACTCATTCATTTCCTAAAAAAATTGAAAATAAAAATTCTACCCCACGCTCATTAGTCCTCCACTTCTTTTTTTTTTCTCGTTTTGTCTTAGATATGTACATATATTTTATTTTATAAGAAAATAGTGTTTTTTAATCTTTAATTTTAACTAATACTTATAATTTTGAAGTGTGATGTGATAATTTTTTAAAATAAAAGAGAAAGTGTATTACACACACCATGACGAAAGTGTTATAAAAGATTGATGTGTGTTTCTTAAACTAATAAGTGATAGTTTAGATATGAAAATCAATCTCTCAATAGTTTAGATATGAAATAAAAAAAAAAATAGTTGTGTTTTTACACTTATCTCAAAAATAAAATAAATCAAAAAGTAAGAGAGGGAAAAAATTTTTAAATGAAAAAATTATATTTTAAAATAAATAAACACATGTCACATAATGATTGGTGTAACGATCCGAACTGTTGTGATTTAGGAAGAGCAAAAATTTGGAAAAAATTCTAGGTCATTGTCCCGCCAGGGCGGGTAAGATGCCGCTAGGGCAGCGGCGCCATGACGGGGTAAGCTGGTGCCAAAGCGGGATAGGTGAAACAGAATGTAAATAACGTGAAATCTTATTTTCTCCATCTTCCTAAAATACCTAATTTAGAGGAAACCACCCTAGAAACCCCCAAAAAACTTCTCTAAGCTTGGGAAGGAAGGAGAAGGAGATTTCTAGCGTAGGGAGGTTGAGGGATCGCGAATTTCCGGTCAAGATTGTTGACACCCAATTTTGGCCTAACATTTTCAAAATTCGTAACTTTTAAGTTTTATTATTTAATAGTTCAAGATAATTTTTTTATAATTTTAAATAAGTTTATCGATAATTATTCTTATTTATCAAAATTTAGGATTTTTTTTTATTAGTTAATTTTAAAATTGCATTTTTACATGTCATTAGTTACATTTATTATATTTTTTAATATTGATTATTTTAGTTATATTTGTTAATATTCATTTTGATATTTTGCACAGTTTAAAAATTCATTCAAATATAGACAAATTTTTGTATACAACTATTTTATTAACTAGTGATTTCAACCCATGATTTTTAGATAATGATATTGTACAATAGATAGTTTTTAATTTTCTATTTAATCTATTTCTTAGTCTTTACGTGGGGTATGGAAAAAAATTCGTAAAGGGTAAAGCCTAAGATTTTTTCTATCATATTCCCCACTGCCTCCCCTCTCTCCCACCACCAAAGTCCAACTCCAACACCAAAACCCCAACCTACAAACGACCAGCTGCTCTAAGCCAAGACCCCATTCATTTTTCCTCCTCTTTTCCGGCGAAACTAGCTCAAAACAACCACCTCAAAACAGAGCAGCCACCACACTCTTCTTCTCCAAGATTCAACCACCAAACAACCAACTGAAACAGCTCCTAAACCTCACCCATTTCCAACCAAAATCCTGACCCAAACCACTGCCAAACAGCAGCTCCACCACGCTGCGAACTCCAAAACCCCCCTTTGTTTTCCCCCCTTTTCCAGCGAGCAAACAACCATAGCGAGCCACCAAACCTCTCGACCTTCAAAACTCCATCTCCGACGAGAACGGAACACAATCAGTGAGCTATGAGCTCCGACAAACAATGACAAATCAACCGTGGAGACAACCAGTGAACCAGCGAGCTTCGAAGCTCGCACAACAACAATTCCGTCGGTCAACAACACCAACAACCAAGGGTGAAACATTTGATCTTATCGGAAAAGATTTGAATCCCCAAAGCTCTGTTTGTTCTCTTTTCTTCATTAATATCATTTTATTTGTTCTTCTGTTTCTCTCCAGCAAGTATATAAATATATTAATTCTTTGATACTTTGATTATCTTATTTATTTTTTCTTAAGCGGTTGGGTTCTTGTTTAGTAAAATATTTGTGCTTTTAATGTATTTTTCTTTTTTTTCTCTTTCTGTCTAATTCAGAAAGTAATACAGCGAGTAGATCGTTCTTTCTATTCATTCATTATTACTATTGCTTTTAGTGTTACTATTTTATCATTTATGTTAGGAGAGAAGGATAGTGTTTTCATTGTTGTTGTTACCTAAATTTTGTTGGTGGTTGTTAGTCAATATTGCTAATTTTCCATTAATCTACTAAGTTGTTATTGTTATTTGATTATGAGTTTTTGAATGTTTTTATTGTTATTGCTTGATCAAACCAATTTACGTCTCACAGTTGACATCTTTGTGCCTATTATTTGAGTTATTTTGTTCGTTGTTTTGATACTTCCACAATGTATTATGTATAATTTTTATTATTTTTGGTCATTAATTATTTGGGGTTTGAGATATTTTTCTTTCATTTTCATGTTCGATTTTATTACTCATATAATTTTTTTTTTTTTTGCAAGTGTTAAAAATTTTCCAATAATGCTTTGACTATATATGAGGTTACTTTATTGATGTTTTTAATTATTTACTTTTAATGTTGCCATAAAACTTTCTTATTCACTGTTATGGTTTACTTGTTATAATTTTATTATTTATTGTTAATATTTGTTGGTATACAAAATTGCACTTGCTGCTTATGTTTTGTTATTATCATTGTTAGTCTTTGTTTTTTTTTAAAAAAAATTATTTTAATATTTTAGTATAGTTGTTGAGCTCTAAATCCAATGAAAGTTGTCTTTTGTTGTTGTTGAGTCTTTCAGAGTTGTTATTTTGCTTAAAACAAATTTAGTGTTGTGATACGTCTTCAGGTGACTTGTTCACTGTAATTAGCTTTCAATCGGAAAAGATTCGCAATGTCGCTATTAGGATTATTTTGATTATTTCTTATTTTTAATTGTTTTGTAACTTAATATTGAGCAAGGTATGTAAAATTGACCAATGAGAAAATCTCTCCATCGGTTTTGGAGGCCTCCTCATTATTAAATACGAAAATTTAGTTTAAATTTATACATTTTATTTGTTAAAAATGGCCGATAAAGAAATTACCGTCGATTTTTAAGGCCTTCCATGTTAATAAAATGGGTTTTATTTTTAAATTATTATTTGAGTTATTCATTTTTACTCATATTTATTTAGTGCCAACACTTGCACTAAGTGTTTTTACAGGTACACGAAGCTGTTTTCCATTTAGCTATTTGAAACGGAATTCGAATTATAATTTTTATTTATCATTGTTCACTATTATTGTTTTATTTTATTACTTGTGTATATTACTTGCTTAATATACTTGTATATTTATTTTTAACTTCTCCTCAATTTGAAAAAAGTGAATTCAGTCGGGATTCACATTTGTGGATTTTGAAGAATGCCTAACAAATTTCATTCGGAATAACATGAACCCCTTATCTAGAATTTAATAGTTTTGTAGACATATTTAATTGATTTTCTAGTTTTTTTTCTTAAAATTTGGTGGCTACTCCTTTAAAACTCTTTTTTCTTGAACTTCTTTTAAAATCGACTTATTCATTATTTTTTGAGTTACCGTGATGTTTCGCCCTATTTGAATAAAGTAGGGATGTAAATAGAATAGCGATTCCACTAGAGATATAGAGCTTCTAACCATTATGAGTTCATTTTTTTAAATTGAGGAGACTTTTGTTATATTGTATTAAATCTTGTATCTTGTATATTTTGTTGATTGTTTGTATATTGTACTTTTTGTTTATTCATTATTCATTTAATTGTATATATATTGTCATTGTATTCATGGCATTTTTCAATTTGTATGTATAGTATATTAAGAACGATTTCTGCATAATCGCAGTCGGGCTTTTTATACTCCACTTTTTTTTGAAATGATCGATAATTTATTGGTACATCATGCGTCCAATGGTTATTGTGAGTTTCAGCCTAAGTTGTCTGCTTGGGTTCTCGGTCTTTCAAAAGCCACTCTTAGTCAACTAGCGTTGAGCGAAATCATATTTTGAATTTAGCGCATTTTGAATTAAGTCGATCCAACACTGAAGGCGTGTTAGGCCTATTAGAAGTCCACCTTGTGTCTATTTGATCTATTTGTCAATAAAGGACAATCATACTTATGTGCTTAAATTTGAAGGATGCATACGACATTTAGCAAATCATTGTCACTCGGGGTTGAGGTTTATTTAATAGCTTACTATAGTCGAAGAAGGATCTTTACAGGTTACCATTTCATCCAAAAGGTGTTGGAATTCAGAGATGACAAGAAGCTCAAGAGGAAGTACCTTCCACCAAGACTTAGTTTAGGATGATACCTCTGTGTGAGACTGATTATTAGTATCCTTTTTTCCTTATTTTGTAATCCTACTTAGGATTTTTTTTACGTGAATTTCGAAGGATGCCTAACACATTTCTTTCGAAAAAACTTGAACCCTTTATCTAGAATCTAATGGTTTCATAAACATTTTTAATTGGTTTTTTGATTCTCCCCCCCCCCCCCCCCCCCCAAAAAAAAATTAGGTGGCTACTCTTTTAAAACTCTTTCTTTTCTTGAAATTCTTTTAAAATTGACTTAATTCATTATTTTTTGAATAACCGCGATGTCTCGCCCTATTTGAATAAAGTAGGGATGTAAAAGAAGATCACCGTCACGAAGTTCGAAAATAAGAATTGAAGCCAAAAACTCCATGCAGTTGCTTGGCGCTCAGGTAGGCTAGATTTCATTAATTTAGTAGTTATAAATCTATGCTCACGCATAACATAATGTAAATCAATGGTAGGATTTATGTGTAGGCCTTCGTGCACCGAACAAAATATGATTAATCATGGAAAGAATCCTTAGGTGCTGAACTAGTGCTAAGTTGGTCGAATTATTATTAAGTGATATATGTCGATGAATACTTTATTATGATAGTTGTGATTTTATGATTAGGAGATACATGTTGTTCTTGCTTCATGATAATACGTGTATATATGCAATGTTGCATTATTGGCCACACTATTTGTAATGAGATAGACGAATGATGAATGTCATGAATCACGACTTGATTTTATGTTTATGAGAATGTACTTGTGATTATGATTGTGACTTGTTGAATGGATCATGTGTTGCATTTCGACACATTAACTTGGATCGGTTGCCATATTCCGACATAATTATGGGATTGATTGCCACGTTTCGGTATAAACATTGAATCGGATACCACATTTCGGTATGCTAACAGTCTAACAGTTTGGGTATGAGTTTCATGAGAGGACCAATGACTTGACATAATTATGTATTTTAAGGATTGTAAAATTGAACGTGGTTCATAATGATAAATGATATTGTAATTCTTCGGAGTGGTTATAGGGTTATGAAGACTTATATCTGATTGTTCTTTTGTGTTGAGTGAACTTGTTGTGTATCATGTGTTGAATGAATCGGGAAGGCCAAGGGTTCAAGGATTGTAATAATTGAGGGCCATGACTGTACGTGTGTTGTAAGGGCGAGAACGTAATGCAATTATTTATGTGGATTTCACCTTAGAGGAATTAATTTGTGGTTGGTAGTTAGAAAGATTGATGTAATGTGCCATGTGGCAAGGGCAGGGTAACTAAGGTTGTGTCGTGGGTGGTTAGTCGGAATGCTTGTAGTTGTATTTGTGGACTCTACTATGTGTTTAGATGGTTAGGCTAGGATCAAGAACCTAGTAAGTAGGTTGACTGAGAAGGGGGTAAGTAGTAAGGGTGCTATTGTAATTATAAGGTACTTCAGAGGGGATAAAGGAGGAGAAGCGAGTGGTTTATTGCATAGTGCTAGTTGATTTCTTATGTTATGCGATAGGCATCGGGTTGATCGATGATGCCTATTAGTACGTGTGGTTTGTGCTGATACTATTCTTGCTATGTCTTTTGGCATAAATTGGATGTAGGTTGGTGATGTATCATCAGATGAAGACGAAGAATTCTCCAATAGCTTCCACTTTTCCTTCTGCATGGTGGGAGCTGTGTCTTTTCATTATTATGTCTTGTCATACTCTTGGTAGCTCTTGTACCTATTAGACTAGATTCTTGGGGTTGTTAATTATTTTACAAGTCTTAACCCGAATTTGTTAAAGAAAATTTTCATTTATAAAAACACTATGATTTCATTTATCTCCGTTTTTCTTTAATTTTCTGCATGTTTAAACTATTGGTATATAAGGGCTTTCCTACTTAGGTGTTAGAGTGGGTGCCCACACGGCTCGGTGGGTTGGGTCGTGACAAATTGATATCAGAGCCTAAGTTACCGGTCTTCTAGTACAAGAGCAAAATGTGAACTAGAATTTTGCAGATTGGTGTGTTGACGTCCACATCTAATTTTCAGAAAACTAGGAAGCATTCTAGGAAATTGTTTCCCTTTGTCTTCTTTTGTGTGAGTGTCGCTTATGGTATGAGTTGGATCTAATTGCTAACTCTCGATTCCAATTGGTATATCAACAAAGTGAATCGGACGTCGTGGTCATGACTGAAGGCCCATAAGCAAAGTAAATTGGAACTGAGAAGATTCTAATTGGTATCTGGCCCTAAGGGTTGCATATTTGCATAGATGACGGGAAATGGTCATCCATGGATGCGAACTAACTAATAATTGGACCTATCTGTGCATTGTATCTTGAAAACTATGAATGTGTGTTTCTTGACATCCAAATTAACTGTGAACGCGTGCTTCTTGTTTTCTGAATCAATTGCGAATGTGAAGTTGTAATTACTTGAATGTGTTGATGTGATTATATGCACTATAAATGTGTGTCTGAACTTTGCTATGTGCAATTTTTTAGCCTAGTTGTTGAAGTTATGTAGGTTGTAAATGCCTAAGTATCGTGAAACTTATTATGAAAAGAAGGTCATGCTCCAGTTCGATGCAAGGGCCTAAATGATTACGAGTTGATTTGTAAGAGAAATCTGGACGTGTCTTACACTTGAGTAATAACCATGTGAGTGCCTAGGTGTAGCCTGGGGATCTGTGGATTGTGGTGATTAAATTAAGGAGAATGAGTTGGATTGGGTATCATTGAGATTGACTTGAGGTGGACATCAACTATCCTAATTAAGAGGAGTACTCTAAAAATGCTTGTGTTATAGATGGGAACCTTTGGGAGAATTTGGAAAAGAAAAGAACCTTAGAAAAATTGTTGGCAGGGGTTCTATTTCCATTATGGCCGTTGGGGTAGGGGTTTTCCCACCAAGGCGAGGCCGTTAGTGCGGGATTCCTCACACTAGAGCGAGACAGAGTCTTGGTCCTATCTCCTCTATTTTTCCTAGTCACAAATTTAGACCCCGAATGGTATCCAAACTAACTCCTGCAAGTCAATCAGTGCTCAACAATAGAACAGTAAGTCATAACCTTAGTATTTAAATATCGACTGTGTCAGACAACAAAAAACTAGCATCTATGTGCTTACAAAACATAAGGAAAGACGACAGTATAAAAATAAAGTTTTGATCTTAATTACAAGCCAAAGAAGGGCGAAGAACCAAATCAAGAACCCTGAGACTGGGAGGTGTTAACATCAGAGTCAAAGTCCTTCGGGGGCATCATGCTAGCCTAGGCCTCATTCAGCATAGGAAAATCCGTGTAGTCCTCTGGCTTGAGTCAGGGAATCTCCCTGTCAGGGGCAACACAAGATGAGATGACCTTAATAGTCTTTCACATTCAGGCCATTAGACGATCCCTATTCAAATCCTTCCTCCTTTTCTGACGCAACTGGCGGCGGAGCATATCGATCTCTAGGGTAGTGCTGGGTGGGACCGGAGTATAGTCAGGATATAAGAGTCCTAATCGTCTCCGGACGGCAACCAAATCCTCCTCCACCTATACACCTGACAATGGGGGCTGGGATCGAGTGGGGTGAGTGTTGTCGCCTCCCTCGTCGTCTATCTCCGAGCCGTCTGACTACTGCTGGCCCGAATTGTCCTCCTCCTCCTGCTTCTAGAAGTAGAACCCTGCCTAATTAAAAGAGGGTGAAAGGGGGGATTCATGGGAAGTACCTCGTCGGTGTCGAGAAGTGGCACTCTCGGCCCACCCGCTTGCATAGAGCAGTCACCAGCCCCAGTAGGAAGAAGGCCTTCTTGTTGTCCCGATAGAATATCTTTCATTTAGAGATAACCTGTGCCCCCACATTTAGCTCAATGCCCTGAATAGCGCATGCTAGCGTCAAGGCCCGAGGAAATGTCACGTCGATGCGATTTCCCGACGGGCGAATCCTCCTAGTAACCAAGTGTAGCTACCTCTTAGCATCAGGTGACCAATCTATGCTAGTAATGCCCTCTGCAGTAGCCCAGTAGACCTGGTCTCAATGTGCTTGATTAGGTTGTCCCTCAACCAACCCAGATCCATCTCTCTTAGCTTGGCCTCGTACTCAACATTTGAGACCTCGGGCACCTCTAGTGTCTCATTAATGGCTGTGGCATTTAGGGGAATGTCAACTCCCCGGATACAGATGATGGGGTGAAGGTCATCCCATCAAACAGTAGGCAGGACAGCGTAGAACTCTCTCACCCAAGTAGAGCGAGCAGCAGGGGGAGCCTCAGTCAGTGGAGCCCAGCCAAACTCCATAGGCCGAGCGTGAAATGCAAGAGCTTTCTCCTCCAAATTCAGTAAGTTAAAACCCTGCTTACAATAGAATTTAGTATTTCGGTGGTCATGGTATCATTCCCGACTAGCAGCATTGGGGAATCAAACAAATGACAAATTTTCCTTGTTGATGCCAACCATTTAGAGAAGCCTGTAAAGAGATTTATAAGAATGTTAGAACATTGAGAGATTAGGCAAAATCTGGTTTGAGGAGAAAATAATTCTCTTGCCTTAGCAGATGCACGCCACTAGTTTGACATATCTCGCCACAACTGCCAAAATCCCGCTAGAGCGGGATGATGGAGGTCGCCATAACGGGATGAAGTTCGCCACAATGGCCTTCATCTGGGATGAACAACAGGCACGATCATTGCACCTCTTCATTCAAAATCCCCAATTTTCACAGAATTTCAGCATATCAGAGTATATAAAGTGCCCTAGTACTTAAATATGCAATTATATTAGCAAATAAACCCCTAAACAGTGTCCAAATATGAGTTCCTATCAATAGACCCTTTAAATTCCCCCAACCGTTTTGGTACCGATTCAATCGTATTTCTACGAAATCCTTACGCCCAAGAAATTGTGGAGATGTTGGGAACGTAAGGGAAGGGACTGTGCTACGTTGTTCTATCAAACAAGCAACCTATGTTCAATTTAAAAAAACTACCCTAAAAACTTATTGTAATCAATCGTTTAATGTCATACAAGCGTAGTTAAGTAAGTAACGAAGTAAAGAGAGCAAGGATCAGAAACCTTACCTTAATTTTGACGTGCAGAATAGGGGGGTTGAGAGGCTTTTTGAAAGTAAAGAGGAGGAAATGAGGAACCCATTCCCTCCCCCCCCCTCCCTCCTTACTATTTTCTATCTCCCACTACAGCGGGAGATTTCTCGCCACAGCGGCCCAGCCTCTGAGGGACGGTTGTCGCTCTGGCGGGGTCAGGCAGTGTAAATTAGGACGCGATTCTTTTCTGGGCGTTGCGTTATGCCCCTAACTGGTACTCCCCGACTCGAGCTGTCGGACTTCAGGGATTTCTCTATGTTGAATGAGGCTTGGAATGGAGTGACACCCCTAGAGGACCTCGATTTAGACATTGACACCACCTAGTCCGAGAGTCCTTGATCAGCTTTCCCTTCGCCACTCTTGGGCTAGTAAATTTAGGACAACTTGTTTTTACTTTTTGACTTTCTAAGTTTTGAAGCACATGGATGCTCGTTTTTGGCTGTTTGATGCAGCCCTATATTTAAGTATGAAGGTTTTATAATATCTCTATTTCTGTTGCTGAACACTGTTTGGAGTTGTAGGGATTTTTTTGAATCCCATTCCGGGCTTGAAATGATTTATGAAGGAAAACAGGGGAGGCTGGGTGAGATTCTGCCTCGCCCTATCCCGCTTTGGCGGAGAAATTCCGATTGTGGCGGTCTCGATATGGTGGGAAAAATCCCGCCCCAGAGGCTCTAACAGGACCAGAACCCAGGTTAATAATTTCTAGGTTCTTTATCACTCTTTTATGTTTTTCCCGAGGTTCCCAACTTAACCAAACAATTGAAGATAAATTCCAAGCTAGTAAAATTATTAACTAATCCGAATCAGTCTTTAAAACATGGTACTCCACTAATTCTCATTAATTAAACGTTACATCCATACATCCCTAGGATACACCAAGACATTATAACTTGCATAATTTACACAAATAGTCAACATATTGCGCATACTACAGGTTTAGTTACACATATATAGTCTAAGAATTCACAAGATTACTAGTTATAGTTTATCTCAACGGATTTTACGATATTCAGGGAATTATACTGCATACTTTAAACAATTCCATCATAAATTTACTCATACAAGTCCAGACACTCCACATTATGTCCTTAATCATATCATATGCACCAACCAAAATGCCTTCACTCCTTCAGAAAATTTAGACAAACAAAGAATACTGCCACATACACAATTAATTCGCTCAACAAGCAGTACACAATCTCAGTTATTTCAGGCAATTAGAAACACACATTCATAGTCTCCAATATACAATCCATAGAAAAATTTAATTTATTAGTCAGTTCATTCCACAGATGACCATTACTGGCCATCCATGCTTCTTACAGCCCCTAAGGCTAGATACTAATTGGAACCTTGCCAGTTCCAATTTACCTTGCTCGTGTTCCTTCAGTCATGACCATGACTTTCGGTTCACTTTGTTGAGATACCAATTGGAATCGGGAGATACCAATTGGACTCAACTCATACCACAAACGATACTTCGCATGAAAGGAGAGAATGAGTGGAAAAAATTCTTAGAGTGCTTCCTAGCTTACTGAAGATTAGATGTGGACATCAACACACCAATCCACAGGAGTCTAGTTCACATTTTGCTCTTGTACGGGGAGACCGGTAACCTAGGCTCTGATACCAATTTGTCACGATCCAATCCATCGGGTCGTGCGGGTACCCATTGTAACACCTGAGTAGGAGAACCCTCATACTCCAACAGTTAAAACATGCGAAAATATTAACGAAAGATGGACATAAATGGGAAACATACATCTTTATAACGACCTTTTTTTTAAAATAAATTCTAGTTAAGACGTGTAAAGTAATTAACAACCTGAAGGACCTAGTCTAAATAGGTACAAGAGCTACTAAGAGTACAATTTGGACAATATAGTAAATGACATAGCTCCCACTATGCAGAAGAAAAAGTAGAAGATGTTGGAGATTCTTTGTCTTCACCTAAGGAAGCATCACCGATCCTGCAACCAAACTATGTCAAAAGACATAGCAAGATTAGTATCAGTACAAAATACACGTATTGGTAGGCATCATCGGTTAACCCGACGCCCACCGCATAAGTATAAAAAAACCAACAAGAAGAACATATAATAACACTTATCGCTTCTCCACCTTCTCTTTCTCTCGATAATACTTTCCACTACCACTAGAATTCAACCTACCAACCACTTTACCGACCAACTCACTAACTAGGTTTTCAATCATTGCCTAACCATCCTATCACATGGAATATTCTCCAATTTCCACTACAACTATCCAACTAATCTTGCCTCCGCTAAACCCTTGCTTCCCTTTATAATTTCCAAACTTGGCCCCTAATTACATCACACCAAGTTTTCCACTAACCACACCTCCTTTTTCCCCCAAGGTGAATCCCACCTAAGTAATTACGTCACGAACACTATTTCCACTTCTTACCAATACCACACACAACACCCTTTACCGGGTTATTACAATTCTTGCAACCTCCATTCCCCACTTACCGTACCACGTCATGATTTGGATATTCCCCTCTTGAATAACCCAACATCAAGCTACCTATCCCGTTACTCAGTATATAAAATCCATAGGGCGTAAAACTTCCTTAACTAATAACATATCATGTAATTACAACATCTATTATCACATACATAAATCGAACATATAATATGATGCCAACATACTCATAATATACCATTTCTCATTCCTCAAACTATCACAATTACATCATGTCATTGGTCCTCTCATGGAATCCATACCCAAACTGTTAGTATACCGGAACATGGTATCCGATCCAAGTCAGTATGCCAGAACGTGGCGACAGATCCCATGTTTATGCCAGAACGTGGCAACCAATCCCATATTTATGCTGGAACGTGACAACCGATCCCATTCACACACCACAATCACAATCACAATTACAATTACATCATCAAGATCATACATTTACATCATGATTTCATGGCAATTATCATTCATGTATCTCATTTACATCAAGTGTGATCAACATTGCAACATTCATACATATACAAGTATCATAATGAAGCAAAAACAAACAAACATCACACAATCATAGAATCACAACCATCACCTACATAATACCACCAATCCGCCTCATGCAACCCTAATTCTGCCATACACAACCCTAAATCATTGCCTAAGGCTTCTTTCTAGGGTTTAAATCATAATTCTTTCGATGCATAAAGGCCTACTCACAAATTCTATCATTGGTTTACAAATATTACATGGTGAGTACAAATTTTAACTACCCAATTCATGAAAACCTAGCCTACCGGGGTGCCAAGCAGTTGCATGGAGTTTTTGTCTTCGATACGAGTTTTTCGGGTTTCGTGACGGTGAATTTAGCCAAGAATTCGCAAAATTTTTCCATCCCCACGCTAGAAATCTCCTTCTCCTTCATTCCTAAGCTTAGAGCAGCTTTTCTGAGGTTTTTAGGATATTTTATGACTTATTTGGGTATTTTAGGAAAAAGGGAGAAATAATGATTCACGTTATTTACATTCTGCCTTGCTTATCCCAAATAACGATGGTTCGGGTCGTTACAAAAGGCTGGAGTTCTCATCCTTTGGAACTGATCCAAGAAGACAAAAGTTTTGTTTAAGATTTTTGTATCTCACGTGAGTTGCACATCTCTATTAAATTTGACAGAACTCTTTTGAGTAGTTAGGGTTTTAAGGTGAAACACTAAATTAATAAGTTTTTAACATAGATAAAGGACCTTTTCCATAAGCTGCATATATGAGGGACCAAATCAATCTAAGTCCATACATTAAGGACTATTTTGATCATTTTCTCCTAAGAGTACACACTAAAACGAACAAGTCGCCCATTTATGAATGAACTACAATTACCATTTTTAACGTCGTAACCCCGTTAACTCCAAATTTATCCAAACTAATATTATACAAATCTTTTTGTTAACCCCTAACGTAAATCTATATCTCTTTCTCGATTCGTGGAAGATTAGGTTTTTCATAGTCATTTTTTAAAAGTAAACCTTTAACTACGGTTAAGACACTTTTAAGTGAAATTTAATTTGAACCCTTAAATTAATTTTAAAAATAGATAAATGTCAATCATCCTAATATGCATTTGAAAAAATGAATGAGAAAGATGATTCAATTAAGGCCACGTTTAAATCATGACTAAAATAATATACAGTATATTTTCATATATAGCAATATATTTCCTCAACCACAATATATTAAAGATAACTACCGCATTGAAACAAAAATTTCTAGTAGAAAACAAAGACGAATTTTATTATTATTATTATTATTATTATTATTATTATTATTATTATTATTATTATTATTATTATAGCAATAACAATAACAATAACAATAATAATAATAATAATAATAATAATAATAACAACAATAACAATAACAATAACAATAACAATAACAATAACAATAACAATAACAATAATAATAATATAATAATAATAGTAATAATAATAGTAATAATAATAATAATAATAATAATAATAATAATAATAATAGTAATAGTAATAGTAATAATAGTAATAGTAATAGTAATAGTAATAATAATAGTAATAGTAATAGTAATAATAATAGTAATAGTAATAGTAATAGTAATAATAATAGTAATAGTAATAGTAATAATAATAATAATAGTAATAATAGTAATAGTAATAGTAATAATAATAGTAATACTAGTAATAATAGTAATAGTAATAATAGTAATAATAGTAATAGTAGTAGTAATAATAATAGTAATAGTAGTAATAATAGTAATAGTAGTAATAATAGTAATAGTAGTAATAATAGTAATAGTAATACTAGTAGTAGTAGTAGTAGGTTGTCAACATCCGAATTCAAAGAAATAGATAATTATTTTACCCAAGCAAGGAGTCTGTCAAGATTTGAATACGTATTGTTATTGAGCCATGTATCTGGCAGTTCTAACCGGGCATAAGATGCCTTACTTATCAAACTCATTTTTTAAGGCTAAAACCAAGTCAAGAAACTATATAGAAATTTATTCATATTTAGATAAAGTCTAGATCTTTCATAGAAGATATAAAAGTGAAATTAGATATGCGACATAGATATGAACCGGACATAGTCACGGCTCTAGATCGGAGAATAAAAAGGAGAAGAATAAGTAAATAAATACCTTTGTAGCACGGGCCAACACCAAGGCCTATACAAAATTGAAAGCTTTATTTATAACTCTGGTGGATATATTCCGGCAAGCACACTTACAAACTTAAGAGATTACAAGAAGAGAGAGAAGAGAGAGAAGGGGTTTCTCCAAAACCTGCCCCTTTAAAACTACAACTGAACTTTATTTATAGGGAAAGACAAGCATCTATGGGTCCTTATCAATGGGCCCTAGTAACAATATATTTACTGTACATGAACAACGATTCTACTGTAGATGAATAGTGTTTTACTGTAGATGAACAGTGTTCTATTGTTGTTAGTGCTTATCACTATTCTTGACAATCTTGAGACTAATCTTTATACTTTGTCTTTTTTCTTCAGTTGTCGGAGGAAATCTTCCGCCTCGGTTAACACATTTGTCGTCGCTGGATTTTCTTCCTCAAATGGCTGAACTTCCTGAATATCTTCCCGGACATCATCGCTTGTTTCACTCCTCATAGAAGTGTCAGATTTTGCATAACTTGTGATATTAAGGAGTAGACTTTTCTTAACGTCTGCCAAATACTTATTAATCATTTCTTCTTGATCTCCATCTTGATTGGAGATTCTTCTAGCCATGACCTTTACGGAACTATCAGCAATTATTCCTTTGTGCGGAGAAGCACTATATTCGTGGATTTTTATTGAGATAAGGTCCAAAAGTTCTTGTCCGTATAAGGACTTTGTTTTGGGATCTTTCTTCATTAATTTGTCCCAAAAGTTGTTATAATAGGTATGATATAAACATGGAATCTGTTCTTCGGTAAAACCTACTTCTGGAGTCCACTTGTGAATCCATGGAATATAGAATTCTATGAAGAAATAGATTTGTTCAATTTTTTCAATATAGCAGATATGATCTGCATGATATAAATTATTAAGATCTGGTGAGAAATTAATCCATTCTTTGTATAATTTTAAAAATGGTTCAGGCAAAATCTTCACCGTCGGACCGTGGTATGACCACTAGTTTAAAAAGCAATTTGGGATTGGTTCGGTAAATATCTTTGAACAAACCTTAACGAACCAAGTATGTTTGTGCCTCTCATTGTTGTAGTAGAGGACTTTACTGAAAGCATTAATGTAATCCCAATAAGTGAAATTTGTAGGGACTTTATTAAGGCTGATCTGCTTTTCTTTCATTGGGAAATACCCCAATCTTCAATAGATATAATCTGCTTGATAATCATTTTGGAGAAGTTATAAACATTCTCGTTGGTATTATATCCTGAGAAATGTTGAAATTCAACACTTCCTGTGCTCATCAGGATAGTTTCATAGTATGAACGGGTTTTGTATGACTCACCCAGAAAATATAATTCATTAACCAAATATCGTTGGAATATCTTCCAAGGTTCCTCTTTTCTCTGAATCTCAGAGTTTTCCAAAAGAAATATCACTTCTTTCTTTTCCACCTTTTCGTATGACTTAATATCATCAATATCATCTTTAGCAATGGAGGTAAAGGTTTCACCTTTCTTTTGAGAGAGATATTCCTGTAATTGTGCGTATAACGGATTGTTTTCTGGAATATCATCTAGATGAATAGAAGAAACTTCTTTGGAAGAACTTTTCAAGTTCACCAAACTCATCCCATTTCGCTGTATAATAGGAGCATTAGATGAAGAGGATCCATATGAAGATCCTGATGTTCCTGGGGATGATCTTCCCCTTCCTCTGGTATAACCCGATCTTCCTCGAACCTTGGTCATCCAAGGATGATCCATCCTACAAAAAAAATATTTAGTTTTATTCGATGTCAATGTCATAATAATAACTATAGAAATCAATAGTTTCTTCACAAAAACAAATTTCTGTAATGATGTCTCTTATCATGGCATCCACAATTTTGTATATAATTATTCCTTGTACATCTCTATTAAGAGGTACAACCTTTGTGATAGTAATCAACATCTTATCTGAAAGCAAAGGAGATAAAAGTCCCATTTAAGACGATAAGTATTCTCGGGATAAGAAATCCGGAAGAGAGTTATCACTTCCCTTTTTATAATGAATATCAAAATCAAAAGGAGCTAACTGGGCCTGCCACCTAACAAACATTAATTTCGAAGCATCATGTTTAAAATCTTTGTCAAACATGTATTTCACGGATTGAGCATCTGTTTTTATTAAAAACTTTTGATTGTATAAATCATCTTGAAATTTTCATACACATTTAACAATGGTTAGCATTTCATGAGCTACTGTGGCATATTTTTTCTGAGCATCGCTCCATTTTCCTGAATGAAAACGAATCAAATATTCTGTTTTATCGTGAGGATTAATCTGTTTCAAAATCCCACCATAACCAATATTAGATGCATCGGTTTCAACTATTTTTTCCCAAGCCGGGTTAGCAAAAGTTAAGCAAGGTAAAGATTGAATACGAAGTTTGATATTTTTTACCAAAGTGGTATGACTATCAGTCCAAGGCGATTTATGGTCCTTTTTTAACTTGTCATATAAAGGAGCCAAATCTCTAGATAAATTTTTATAAAAGGGAGATATATAATTTAGACTTCCCAAAAATCTTTGCAATTGCGTCCGATTTGTAATAATATCAGGAAATTTTGAGGCAAAATCAATAGATCGTTGAATAGGGGTAACTTTTCCCTGGCAAATAAGATGTCCTAAAAAACGAACATTGGTTTGGAATAAACTCATTTTTGGTTTAGAAATTACCAAACCATTTTGTATGACAATCTTTTTGAAGATATCTAAGTGTTTAATATGCATTTCTAGTGTCTTTGAGAAAACCAGAATGTCATCAATATAAACAATAATGAAATCTAAATATGGATTAAAAATATCATTCATTATTTTCTGAAATTCAGAAGGTGCGTTTTTCAGACCAAATGGCATAACATTCCACTCATATTGACCAAATGGCACATTAAAAGAGGTTTTATAAGAATGATCCTTAAATATCTGAATTTGCCAATAATCGGATTTTAGATCAAATTTTGAAAAGATATTAGCCTCATATAATCTTAATAGTAAATCTCTTTTATTTGGAATAGGATACCTAATCCATTTTAAATATTTATTCAAAGATTTATAATTTATCACCAACCTGGGGGCACCTCGTTCTTTTTCCGTTGCATTGTTAACATAGAATGTAGTGCATGTCCAAGGAGATTTAGAAGGTTTTATCAAGCCTTTTTGTAATAGATTATCAATTTCCTTTTTGCAGAATTCTACTAATTCAGCGTTCATTTGACAAGGATGAGATTTAGTGGGAATATTATCCTCCGAGAAATTATCTTCATAGGGAAGAGTCACAATATGCTTTTTGCGATTCCAAAAGGCACTAGGATAATCGGCACAGATATCAACAACCATCTGTTCGGAAATTAATTTAATCTTTTCCTGTACCTTAGTGGATTTCAGAGTATCAAATATATTCATACTAAATAATTCTAATTGTAAAGAGTCAACATGCTTTTGTTTCATATTAATTAAAGCATTACTATCACGAGAGATAGGATCAGTGATAAAAGTATAACTAATATTCTGATTTTCATACGTAGCAGAAAAACCTTTAGCAGTTATGCTAGTAAAAGGGTATATGGCGTTAATAAATG
Organism: Solanum bulbocastanum; assembly: GCA_037074985.1. Lineage (NCBI taxonomy): Eukaryota > Viridiplantae > Streptophyta > Magnoliopsida > Solanales > Solanaceae > Solanum > Solanum bulbocastanum. The sequence goes on from CM073601.1 coordinate 35,920,600, forward strand.
GGGTTCCAAGTATAATTGGAGGATATAACTGATTTTTGACCAAGAAAAAGAAATGTGGAATGCAAACTTTATTTTGACAAATACGCGTATTAGGTAATTTATACTTTATATATAAAGCATGTCCTGAAGCGGATTTAACCATGTGAGTTGTTTTCTCAAAATACTTTGTAGGTACAAGACCTTCTTGAATACAACTAACATCGGCTCCACTATCAATCATAACAACATTAGTTATAGAAAAACTATTATCAATTAAAATGGTGCATTTAACATACCATTTATGGGCAGTGACAATTTGCATCATTCCTAAAAACATACTTTGTCTAGGATCAAAATTAACAGGGTTTGCAAGAGTATTTTCTTCAACAACATTTTTCCCTTTGCTATTAGCCTTTTCTATCTGAGTAATACGGTGATCACAAATCATTTGATTTTGCTTAATGAATTTAATCTCATCTTTTAAATTCTCAATTTCAGTCTTTAAATCATCATAAGAAGAATCTCTAGTAGAAACAGTTTGTTTATTAAATCTGTTATGAACTTCAGATATAGAATATGGAGCAGAATAATCAATTTCGAAATCATGTTTTTGTTTCACATAATTTTTTGAAGAACTAGCAGTATTATTAACAATTAATTGAATAATCTTTTCACGAAGATTATTATCAGTAACTTCTTTTAAAAGTTCTATAACATTATCAGAAGTAATAATGTTAATATTTAAATCTTCAAATTGAGATTGTAATTTATAAAATTCATCATTTTCACAAGAACAAATGTCTCCTTGCCCAAATTTACAAGTATCACAAGCATTATTATTAATATGCTGAGTATTATCAGGAGAATCATTATTATCATCCGAACTTGACTCAGAGTCATAATCTGATTCCGAACCAGAAGTGTAAAGGAAACTATAAACCTTATCATAAATTTCTTCATCTAGTTCTAAGGTTCTTAGCTTTTCAAGCTTACAATTAGGTGCTATATGACCAAATTTTCCACACTTATAACACTTAATTTTTGCAAGTTCTCGTCTAGACCTATTCTTAGTAAATCTATTAGACTTGCGAGATGATTTTCGTTCATCTCGTTCTTCTTTAGATCTTCGTCTATGTCTCCGTTTCCTGTAAGGTTCTTCGGGATTAGACCTTCCAAAATCTCTATGTTTAGATTTCTGTTTATCCGGAATTTCTGGTAAACCAAATTGGGTACAAAAGTCTCCTAGCTGAGATCTTTCTTTTTGCTTATCTATCTTAAGCTGTTGAGATAATTTTAACTCATTGCACAAATTTATGCCTTCTTGAGTGCAGACGCCTATTAATCTACCATAGGTATAACTTCCATAAGGGATTTCACCATTCTCATTTCTTAAGATCTTTTTAACTCTTAAAGCAAATAATGAGGGAAGGCCATCTATAAACTTAGCTTTCCAATACTCATACTTATTTTCAGGTAGTTCCATCACTCTACTCATATAAGTATCTTTATACCATATAAATTCTCCTAAAGTTCTACATCGTAGACCGTTTAGCAGAGTACGAATGGTCTCAAACTTATTGGTAAATCTTCCATTAAAATGTTCTAGAATAGTTAAAATTAAGGTATAAACGACATCTTCTCTATTTGCCACAAGAGCCGTACCAAGGTTATCAACACCTAGGGTAGTAGAGACCGCATTAATTACAGTAGCTTTTTGTTCAACAGTCATATAATTATCCCACCAACCTCGAAGTTGGCTAGTAAAACCTACAATTATCATTTTGCAAATATTTCTATCGGAGCTTTGAACATTTTTACAAATAGTTGCATACATAAGCATTCTGTGAACAAGAATAGTAAGCTGTCTATCAGTCAGCCCATCAATGTTCAATTCATAAATCTCAGAACCGCTATAATAGGTATTAGTCTAATTCCAATCTCGCTCTTCTATAAGCACATCTTGCGGAGTGGGTCGAGAATAATAATAAGTTTGCATACTTGGTTTAGTCGCAAATTTACCACTATTCTTTTTGGGATAACCTTGAAGTTTATTAAATTCTAAAGAAACATGTTCTTTAAAGTCAAAAGTATTTTCTACTTCATCAGCAAAATTTTCTGATAAATCTATAGGACTAGCTTTAAATTCAGAAAACTTTTTTGCTAGAAGTTCCTCTAAATCATAGTGCGATGTTAATTTAAAATCTGTAATTTCCGGAGGTCTTTGCACCGGGGTAGCCATAGTAAAATTTTCTGGATTCACTTTAGAAGGAGAAGCTTTATCACAAGTTTTTAAATTATTTTTTATCTGAATTATTAAAACAGTTAGTTCATCTAATTTTTTATCAAGAGAACCAATGTGTTCACCTAAAACCTTAACATGAAGTCCCAAATAATTATTTTGAGAAATAAAATTATTAATTTCGTTGATGCTGACTGCCGCAACATCTTCTTCAATAAATTTTTGGAAGGCAGTAAAAGTAATACCAGTAATATTAGGTAAAACAAAGGTTGACTGGGGTGGATAAACTGCCTTAATAATATTACCAGTTCCATCTTTATAAGATCATTCAAGAACATTAATGAATAAAGGTAAATACGTGGTTATAAACCATGGCACAAAATACATAATTTGATTATGCAAATCACAATTTTCATAAAACTCTTGAGAAATATTATTCAAATCATCAGCACTATAAGTGTCAAAGAACCAAGTTTTAAACTACTTCCATTTATCACTTAAAAATTCATTTTGAATATATTTTCTTGCCAGAGAACCTGGACTAAAATCTATTTGGTGTACATTCATCATTAAGTATTATTTAAATCAAAATCCATTTCGGATTGTGACGGAATATCTTTATCATATATGTCAGAAGCAATATCATTTGCCTGCACAATATTTAACCGAGGATTAATCTTTATTTTATTAACCAATTTATCATGTTGATTTGCAGATATAACTGATGATAAACTATGTAAAGAAGCGGCACAATTTCTGGCCGGACCATACACAGGATCGATAGAGGCTGAATCAATAGGGGAAATATGATGCATACCAGTCAATCTCCTAGTAGAAGAAAATGAATGTCTATTAAAAGGAATATCATTAAACTGCATACAAATTCTTACATCCGGATTTTGAGTAATATGAGAGTACTCAGAATTAGTGATCTCTACTGCCATCTGACTTGGAGGAATTACTGATTCTAAAGTCCAAGTAGTTGGAAAATTAATTTCTTCCCATTTTATAGGCCTTCTAGTAGTGACCTTAGATCTAGGAAAATTAGTTTCTACTAGAATTGTTTCAGCAGATGTATCATATAACTTGCATCTTGGGTTTAACGTAGAAAGTAATTTAAAATATATTCTACAAGACAAGCAAATAAGTTCAGATCCAGGTGCATAATTATAGCCATGTGTTTTAACATTTAAAGTCAAATCATCAAGAATATTAGCATCAGTTAAAGACAACTGCAAATTTGGTTGACTGTTAAAATAAACTGGACCATAGGCCACCGTAGATTCTATTGAACCCATTAATGATTGTCTAAAATTTAAATTTCTAGCATCACGTAAAGCAGCTAAAAAAGTTTCAGGTAACCCTTTAAGAGTTAACGGCTTAAAAGCAATTTGTATCATGCCAATATGCAAGAAATTATACTGTAATTTATATATATCAATATCTCTCTTACTTAATAAACGAATAGTTTGTTCTGAAGAATTTAATGCCAAAGATTGTTCAGTTGTTTTAATCAGTTGTTTATTAGAAATCTTATCAAACCAACCATAATCATAAATGGTTTTTATATTAATTTTGGGAATAGTCCATTTGTTTAACAAATCAAGGTTTTGAGGTATATCAACCTCTTCTAATATGATACTTTTAATACTAGTTTCTCCAAGATCCATGAAGAGAAGTGTCATATCTATGTCGTATACTTTATTTCAGTTTCATAATAATAATAATAATAATAATAATAATAATAATAGTAATAGTAATACTAATACTAATACTAATACTAATACTAATACTAATACTAATAATAATAATAATAATAATAATAATAGTAATAGTAATAGTAATAGTAATAGTAATAATAATAATAATAGTAATAGTAATAATAATAATCATAATAATAATAGTAATAGTAATAATAATATTCATAATAATCATAGTAATCATAGTAATAATAGTAATAATAATAATCATAGTAATAATAGTAATAATAATAATAATAATCATAAACTCTTCAATATTTATATTCCTAGCTTCTTGAATTAACTTGTTTACATATTCAACAATTACAGATGTAAAAATTATTTCTCTATCTATTTTTCTTATATATATCATGCATGGTTTCGGATATATCAAAGGATAAATTATCTCACTTTACTAAATTTTTTATTTGAATTATTGAAAATGTATATTTTTACGTTCTTATCTAAACTATCCCCTATTAATTAGCAAAACACACCTAAACATGGCAAGACCAAATATTTATCTAAAAATCCTTTTAGATGAGTTTATTCATAAAATCTTCGTCCGCTTGCTATATATAAATATCTCTCTATGCAATCCTAATAGAATTCGGCTCCCCTAATAGACACCCCCTTTAATAGTTTATTAATGGACTAGATTCATTTTTCTAACCCAATTGATATTAACTATGATTAATAATATATGTATATGGATTTAGTTAATAAAATGCATGATGGTTCATTAAAGAATTATAAAGACACTTGACATTCATTTAGGATAAGAATTATGGATGATCCCTTTCTCTTGTTCAGATAATTAGTAATTACACATAACACAACTTTGATGCCCACATTATAGTGATTAGCATGACATTATGTGTGCATGCTTTTATTTCATACATTAATTTAAAACTACAACGCATATTATTGATGCCATATGTTGTGGACAAGTCTAGGGTTACATATATACCTTGGGTTCATCACTCTCTCCTTCACATACAACTTTGTCATTTTTACCGAAATAGTAGCAACCCTTGTACCCCGTGTGCAGCATGTGGTACATTCAGTGGGATAAATTAGTGTTTTTCCTTCTGAACGGGGATATCTTGAATAGGCAATATTTGGATCACAATTTAGGGGGCAAGCATTTGGATTTTTTGGGTTAGATTGTCCTTCGCAAATAAAAGTCCCGAAAACGTTATAATAATTACAACCCTTATAGCCTGAGCAACAATTGATGCATATAGGATTTTTAGGACTTTCTTCTGAACGTAGGCATATCCCAAAGCCAAGATTACCACATTCTTTAGTACAAACCAAAGCATCAACATGTAGAAATATTCCTACAACAAATATATATTAAGGAAAAACATAAAACTACTTGTGTATGTATAAACCAAGAAATTAAAAAAAAAAAAAGAGTAAAATCTCACCAAGAATAATTAGTAGGTAAGCAAGGAAACTAACAGCCATTATGGATAATTAATTAGTAGCTTGTTTTCTTTTAATTTTTGGGTGAAGAGTGTCTGTCCTCCACCTATTATTTATAGCAAACGATTGATCAAAAAGATAGAAAAATAAAACCTTTTTTTTCTTCATATTAATATATATTATTTTTATAAATATTTGATAAAAAGAAAAAGATGTGCTTGCTAGTTAATTAGTTTGGCAAGGTACTTACGCTTGCTTCTTCTTTATTATTCTCTCCATCCAATCCTTATTTGTTCACTATATATACAAAAAGTAGATGTTCGATAATACTTGTCTAATTTGAAAAATTAATGAGTTATTTATTTGTTTGTGTCTATTTTATCCTTGCTATTGATACTATTCGATATCAAATATATTTTTTAAAGCATTAAATTTAATATATTCAAAAAGTAATATAAATATGTTTAACTATCCTTAAATTATCTAAAAATATTTAAATATATCCCTTATTCATCTCGTTGGTTAAAAAATACCCTTTAATCCACCTTTTGAACCCATTTTTACCCTTCAAACTAACAACCATTTTTTATTTATTATTATCATTATTATTTATTAGGTGGCGTCTCCTATTGGATAAAAATTAATCCCCAACTCATCAAAAAAAATTTAATTTGCCCCGACCCAATTCCACAGCCCTTTTCTCTATTGCATATAGGGAAAATTAGCTAACTAGTCAAAATTCCTAACATATTTATTTAAAACAACTATACTTTAAAATAATTATTAAAAATGTCAATATTTTAGTTTTATAGCAAATTAAATGTATCCGATTCTAATTCCTTATTTTCCTCTATAAGGCCCACATCTTGCAAAAATATTGCAACAATGCCTTTCAGCCAAACAAACATTCTCTCTCCAATTTACAATTATCTCAAAACAAAAAATTTTATCACTCATCCAATTTCCTTCTTCTATTGTTCTTCAATTTTCATTCCCCCGTTTCTCTCTCTTTTATATGTGATATTTTTTTGATTAATTTCAGAAATTGATAAAAATCTCTCAAAAAATATTCACTAAACAATCTCATTGATTTTAGGGATGTATCTTTTTCGATTTTTATTTATTTTACTGATTTACATCTGTTTAAACCTTTCAATATATTTGTTTGTATAATTGCTTAGTAAATCCTCTATTTTCAATTAGGATTTTTGATAAAGAAAAACTCAAAATTCCTCTCTAATGGCGAACTCAAAGAGGACTACAAGAAGTATATCATGTAATGATCGCCTTTTTAGCGATTTTTCGTCTTTTGATCTTTTATCACTCAAGGACAAGTCAATAATGTAGGATCGACGGCTAGAAAGGCGGAAGACATCAGATCTAAGCATCTACATGACCTTATCCGTATGCAAAACCTTCACTACAACAAAAAGACTTATTAAAGACCAAAATGTAGTGACAAGTTATAAATATAGTCCCTAAAATGTACTTATAAGGATGATGTTATTTACTAGTCTCTATTTGACTAAATTATTTTCTAAAAATAAAATAACTGGTCCCTGAATGAAAATTTTCAGCGAGAAACTACAAGGCAAGTGCGGGAACCAAAAGTGAAAGACTAAAAGGCTCTAAAACATTTTCTCTCTCTATAGTAATAACCTAAAGCCCCAAAATCGTTGTCTCTCTCCAGCAAAATGAAAAATCGCTGAAGTATCCTTTGTGTTTTCTCTCTTGCTCTATGCAGTAGTCTTTAAATTCCCTAAATCTTGAAAGTTGAAGGCATTATTGGCAGAAAAAATCTCCTAATTTTTGAAGCTTGAAGGCATTTTTTTTTTTTTGGAGAAAACGTTTCATCTAGTATCTACATCTAAAGTAAGTTTATTCCTCCATATTCATCTCCCTCTTCTTCTTTGTCGGTATAATCTGCCATTTTTCTTTCTGATGATTGAATATTTTGTGATTGGGCTGTTATGGATACTCATTGTTTTGTTAGCACCGAAAATGATAGTTTTGTAGGTAAGGTTGGGGGTTGAGGGTCAAAGAGGAGATAATTGAGAGTTTATTTAAGGATTTTCTCTGTTAGGGTTGCATAATTGCTAGGGCTGCCAAAATTTTTTTATAAGGCTGACATTGCAATTTTTTTCCTATTAGGTGATGAATTAGTTGAATATTTTTACCATTAGTGTCTTTAATTTCAGTACCTAGTTTATATGCTTTGATTTTGAATGATTCTTCTTATTGTATTACCATTGTATTCAATTTTAAAGTATAATCTGACAGTAAAAAGATTAGACGAGAAAGAAACAAAATTGTTAATGAACTTTATTAAAGCATCTGATTTTTTTTTGGTTGTCTATGAGTAGCTTGAGGATTAGATGAGAAAGAAATAAAATTGTTAATGAGCTTTGTTAAAGCATCTGAAATATTCAGTAGCATTCTAGTTTAATTCTACTTTCTCTTTTTCAATTTTTTGCCATTTCTTGAACAACATTGACTTGAAACTAGCTGACAATCTTTACTTTAAGACAATATTGTGAATATGAAGTTATTTTGTGATCTATACAGTTTTCATGACTTGAATAGTTGAGTCCAGAATCCTTGAGCAAAATGCACTTGAAGAGAGTTGTTGAGAGGTAGTAGTATTATTAATTACTATGAGTGAAATTGATTTCTCTCAACACTCTATTGATTGAAGTTCGTAAAATTTTGTTTGAGTGACTTCTATTCCTACTTACTTTTGATCAATTTAGTGTATTTTTTATTGGATTAAAGTTAAGTTATCCCAAGAACTTTAAAAGTATGTGTGTCATATGATATACTTCATAGTAGTTACCTTTTTTTTGGTGTTTCAAATGTTGTTTGAATTGTTCTTCTCTACTAAAACTATGGCTGCATAATGGTTTCTAAAGTTACTACTTGTGGTGCATTTTTAAAATCTTAAGCTACTTGGAAATTCATGGTTATTTGTCATTGCTGTTTTGTGGTTCTTGATTTCAATTAGATTCTAAATGTTTACTGAAATTGCTTGGATCCTCATGTAGTTTGATAAAAAAAAAATGTTGAAGAAGTGGCTGATGAGTTTAGCTTTGTGAAACATGAAAAAAGTCTTTAGTTCACATGGATGAAAAATTAAACTTTAGATCCATTAAATTTAACTTGTAATGTGTAGTGTTCTTAACTATTCTGATTGAGTTGGAATGTTTTTCATAGCTCATTGTAGCCTTGAAACATAAATTTATGAATAATATTTTAGCATATTGTCATAAATAGATCCAATATGAAAGAATTTAATAAATCAACAAATCAATATTGTCTCGTCGTTGTTTTTCTTGATGAATCTAGACATGTTGTCTTTATTTGAAGTTTACTAGTAGGTTTAGAATTTTTCATTTGTTAAGACCTTTGAGTTTTATTATATATAGCAACACATATTCAATTAAAAGAAAAAGATGTTATTAGTTCATTTTACATATATATTTTTTATCATTAGGATGATTTGACATGTTTAATAGAAACTAATGTTCATCTTAGTAAATTTGTTATCCTACAATATTATTCATTTAGTTATTATGGGATCTTAAAAAATCTCCTTTATACACTTTGTAGGCTCAAATTCAAGAATTGGTGGAGTCTAAACGATCACTTTCTAGCATAGAAATTGTTGAGAAATGCTCTGGACCTCAAAGTCGTAGTCATGTATTTGGTTTTGGAGGTGGAGTAAAAACAAGAGATTTGAAAGACAGGGCTTCCTCAAAAGTTGAATTGTTGGCTGAGCTACATTCAACTCAAAAAGAAAATCATTCTTTGAAGGATTGCATATCTAACTTTCAAAATGACATGAAAGAACTGAAGCTATTGAAAGAATTTTTTTAGCGCAACACCCTAATTTCCAGCCTCCAATTCAAGAGAATGACTATTCGGATACTTGATGATATCATGTGAGTAAAAACTTACCTGAAACATCGTTTTATTGTGTTGGTTCTGCGTAGTGAAGCTATTAGTTGTTGGTTCTATCGTAAAATATATTTGTGTGTTTGATAAATATTATAAAAGTAGTTGAATGATTATGCGTGTTGTAATAGTTTCCTGTAAAATTAAAGTGATTGACATACTGCATACTATGATTTCGATCTTACATCTTAAGGTTTCTGTTGGATCGTTCAGAGTGGCTTCGAGTAAGGTGTGAGTACATTGTCCTAGTTGTATCTATGAGAGTGAAAATATAATCGTATACAATACATATAGTGGTTCATATTTTCGTGTATACCTTTAGCCTTTCCCTGTTGTTTAGAACATGCACAATATAACTCTATATTTTTTCAGTACACTAACTCCTGATGAAATTTTGCAGAGAAAAAGGGACTTTTGACTAATTAAGGATTTTTAAGTGAGGACAAGAAACTCATGTAGAACATGTAAGATTCTTCTATTCCATCTCTTCTCTACTCCTGTGATAAAAATTTTATGCTCTGCCATGTAGTTATAAGATCGAAAAGGCTTTGGACCCTTTCAATCATGTTCCTCCATTTTTACTAGGTGGACAGTGATCTGAAAAGTGGGATTCCAGGATTATTCCGTCTACGTTTGGCCATTGTTGAACTCATTTAGCATTAACAATCTGTCACTTGATGCTGCAGCATTTTTGAATCTGTCACTTGGTGCTGCAACATTTTTGAAGTTGTCACTTTGAGCTGCAGTATTCAGCATTTTAGAATCTGTCATTTGGTGCTGCAACATTATTGATCACTGGTTCTAAGTCACCCCATAAGGCCCTCTTGTAGTTCAATTTTGTGTAACCTATACACTGCTCCAAAGTAAAATCCAGTATTCGATTTTATTCTAGTTCAATATCGAAAGATAAATTGTTGGTGCACAACATCAACTCTAAAGTCGATGATAGAGTAGTTCTGTAATACCCAAATCCTTCCCCTCCGATCAATATTGTAGTTCGCAACCAATCCCCATTTATCCCCAAGCTTCTTTATGATTTTTGGTGTTCTCTCTTCTTTGACTTTGTTTCCTAGTATAACTAATAGAATAAAATTATTTTCTCTACAAAATGCCTTCATCTCCTTATGCTTATACACTTGATTAGTGCCTCTTACATTACATGTTATGATGCTCATTAAAATTGAGTTTTGTGTTGCACTACTCCTCCTCCACATCTTTTGTCATGTACCCCAATCTCCTGCATTATTTTCCTATGAGTAACCTGTATAACAACTTGTGTAAATGTGTGAATAAATTAGATGTCTCCAGTCCCCTATTCATGTTCATACCCACGCTTGTCGAATAGTCCCTATCCTTTGATAAAGTGTTACATATTTAGTCCTACTTATAAACAAACAGAATGTCCTATGTTCTACATTAAGCAAACAAAATGTCCTACCGAATGTCTTGAGTATTTATGCTTAGTTATACATGTATATGTATTCCTACATGTGGTCTGAGTTATGTGGGAAGAGGAGAATGAAGGTTACTCTATTGTATTCCTTATTTAGAAATTGTTATTTGATTTAATCACACCTTTCTGTTTATTTTTATATATAGGTTTTCTAAATGAAAGTTTAAATTCTTTTACAGATTTTGGATGCTAAGAATTTGCAGAAACTCGATGTTAAATAACATGTAGATTGACCATTTTTTGTTGGGAAGGTGAAGACAACTTTGGATTATATATAAGTTTAAGGATAGTATATGATTTTTTTGCTAAGGATTCATGATAACAATATTGTTACTAGCTTACCTCATTGTTGTATAGTGAGATGACTTATATTCACCTTATTTTGTAATACATTATATATTATATATGAAAGTGACAACTTTATATTGATGATCATATTTTCTAGGTGCAAATTAAATGTGATCTAAGGACTAGATTGTTAGTCCTTATTTCAAAATTTTTAATGGTTGTGAAATGATTTATGGACCACCTTTAAAATGGTCCCGAAATGATTTAGGGACCAACTTAAAAGTTTTCGTAAATTTGACGAGCTACAAACTGGTCGCAGACTCATTTACGGACCAGTTTCAAACTAGTCGCAAATTGATTTACAGACCAGCTTCAAGTTGGTCATAGACTGATTTACAGACCAACTTAGAAGTCGTCCCAAAATAATTATGGACCAGTTAGAAACTAGTCGCAAAATGATTTAACGATCACAATTTTAATTTCAATAAGTGCGAATAGGTACTAGATACATGGTCCCTAAAAGTATTTTAAGGAAGTGCTATACTAGTCGCGATAAAGAATCAGCGACCAGCCCGATAATCTCGTCTCTAAAGGTCCTTAGCGACTAGGGCTATAAGGACAAGTGTAACTGGTCGCTATTTCCCTTTTTGGGATCAGATTCGTACTTATAGCGGCCAGTTTTCCCTTCTCTATTGAGCAGTTTTCTTGTAGTGCTTCCTCAATTACAGAATATAAACATCATCAAGAGTAAGGACACAAACAATTAAAATAAAAGGAAACGATAGGCTCTTTGTCTTTATGTGCATATGTATTCCCTTGTTCTGTTTCAAATTTAAATAATCTGGAAATATAATAAGTAATTCCCTTTTGTAAAATATTTTTTACTTGTGTTTGGATACAACTCATAACTAAACTACAGTGTATTTATCACAGCTTTCATTAGTTTTTATACATAAATTTTGTATTCACTCTAACTGTATGCCATCAAATTTTGTAATCTTATCTTCATTTAATTTTCGTACTATGAATTGGATACAACTTTTGTAGTTCATAATATCATTTTGTTGGGATTCTGTGGGATACAACATATTTATGTATTTCTTCTATTTGTTTGCCTATTAGTTTTGTATTTATGTCATCAAATTGTATTCATCCTCGAAAGGGGATACCAAGTTAGTAGTTCATAATAGTATCTTTGCAGTTGATTGTGTGAAATACAACATAATTTTTATTTGGATACAACTTTTGCAGTACATAATATTATTTTGATACAACATATTTTTTGTTATATTGCTTCTTATTTTTTTAAAATTCTAAATGTATGCCTACTATTTTTGTATTTTTGTCATCAAATTGTATTCAACCTCGGCAGTGGATACAAAGTTTGTAGTTCATAATAGTGTCTTCTAGCTTATTATCTAGAATACAACATAATTTTGTTTGTATTTCTTCTTTATTTGCATTCATTCTAACTGTATGTCATCGTAAGTTTTGTATTTCTGTCCTCACAATGTATCTCAATAACTCTCTATTTAAATCTCACTTTAAAATCATTTTGTCTTGTATTTATATTATACATATCATTAGGTCTATTCTATCATTATGTTTGTATTTATTTTAAATTAATATATGTGAGTATTTTATATTAGAAAATACATAAAACAAGCTACAATCATAAGTCACAATGATAATCTGAACACAATTCGGTTAAAATTGATAAACATGTTTAAACAAGTATCAAAATATAAAGGCATTCATAACTATCCAACACTTTCAGAACTATTTTTTAAAAAAATAAAAACATTACTAACTATACAATACGTGGTCCATTCCTACATTACCGTCTATTATGCCCCTTATACCCACAAGTACTACAGGAATTCTTGTTCTTCTTTCCTTATAGCTCACTGTATGATTTGTCATGAAACTTCTTTGATGGCCTACCAGGACGTCGTTTAAAATTTGGTGGCCTATGTCATCCTTAGTATAATCGGGTACATTCCACTCACTTCGATCAGGTAAGAGAATAATTGGATTGTCGTATATAGACATCAATGTATTTGGCTGGTACAATGTAGCAATTTTCTTCGTTCCATCTTCCAGAATGCATGATCAGAAAACTATTGCTCCCCATAACTACATTGTATTTCAACAATATTTGTTTTCAAGTCATCAATACATACTATTTTACATTTATGATACAAATCGTATAAAAAGAAAGTATGTGCAATGAATGAGAAATGTATGAATTTTGCTTTCTTAGTTAAAACTAATAATTGTATTCCACTATTAAATACAACCAATTGTATTCCATAACTAACCGCCACATTTTTTTTCTATAAAAATTGTATTCCAGAATTGCCAAAGACATTTTTAATTACAAAAATATTATTGTTTGTATTCCAATATATTTTAAACATTGTCTGATTTTATATCCTAAACAAAGCTTATTATTGTATTCCAAACAATCAGCTACAAATATTCTTACGAACTACAAAACTGATAACAATTCCTAGCATCGGATACAATATTTCGGAAAAAATCAAAAACAATCAGCCATACAAATCTACAATTCTTCAATCCTACCAAGTAAATTACTACATTGATTACAAACAAGTAAACATACTAACGATTTTAAATACATAAAAATATGCCGCTGCTTTTATCCCCCCAAAAAATAAATATCTAAGAAAATGAAGATGTATTCATGTCAAAACTTTTAATAGCCATTTTAGAAACACTTTCAAACAAATTTACGATTCAGCAGTTAATAAATACCTAATGAATTTTGTATTTCACCGATTATGTGGAAGATCAAGTTGGAAATTTCGTGTCATGTTGATTGTTTCTCAACGAATTCCTAATCAATTATTTCAAAATTTTGTTCCCTTTAATAAAAAATCGCAAAATCAATTGAATTCACTTCGATATAGATTGTGTATTATCAATGGAGGGTTAAAATCAATATTGAAAATTTGATGAACAAGAGTGAGTTGGAAATTTGAGAAACAAGGACTCGAGGAGCACCGTCTCCTTTTTTCCATTGAATGTAACTGATGAGAGGAATTTCAATGATTTTACCTTTTTAAAAATATTATCTCCCATGATTTTCTCCTTTTTGTTATTCACTAATTTACATTCTTTCAAATTAATTAAAATAAAAAAAAATACATAACTCAATCCTTAACAAACTAAAATATTGACATTTTAAATAAATAGTAAAACTATGGCTAAGGGGTCCCATTAGAAGCTAAAATATTGTCGTTCTGAAAATTTTCCTTAATAGAATTAAATCTCTGGTTGTGGATAGGAATACAAAAGGTTGGAGAGGGAAAAAAATCCTAGGTTATAATTGGAGTTAGGATTGACTTAGAATTATGTTTGCTCATAAGTTAAATACTTGTTGATTGGTCTTTAGAAATGCTTGTAATTGATGACATGGTTGTTGATGCTTAAAAATAGGTAAGTATTTTTTATTTGTAGTAACTGACATTTTTATTAATACCAAAAATTGTTACTTACAAATCCAGGTAAGTGCTGACTAATTACTTCTCCACAAAACATACTAAGAATTTAAATATCTAAAGGACAAAACTAACATCAATATATAACTAGCTACTCCTTCATTACAGTGTCTTCTTCCATCTCCTTGTCAAGGTAGTCGATCAACCAATTTTAGTGTAGTCCTCCAATTCGAAGGTAGTTGATCAAATAGCTTCTAATTTTACCATAAGAGCAAACAAAGAGTCAAGTACATCTTCATGATCCTCTAGGTGTCAGGTTCATAGGATTCACTTGATGTGTCTACCCAAGCAGCAAGAGCCTTTCTGATAACGTAGTCAGCTGCAACTCTTCTTTTGGACTTGTCTGGGATCTGGTCCCTTCGTTTTTCCTTGTTGCTGCCAGCTTTAACATAATCTTTACACTTCACTTTTTGCATCGGGTTGTCTCTATGAAATGTCCTAGTTTTCCATACTCGTGACAGAGATCATTTTCATTTGTGGGTTTACTTCCACTTCCTCTTCTCATAAACCCATCATTTCTTCTTACGACCTTATGAAATCTTCGAGTCAGATAGGCCATATTTCACTGAACTCACCTTGAGAAAGCCTTAAGAGCCAAGGTTTTTCCTTTCTTCAGATCCTTCTTATAATGATCGTGTTGCTTGTTAAGCTCATGAGTTTTTAAGTTTCCAGTTAAGTCATTCATAGCAAGTATTTTCAGATCCCTGTCTTCAATAATGACATAAACATTGCTTTATCACTTGTTTGCTTGGACGAATCATCTCACCAACGCAATATAACTCATTTATGATGGAGGTAAACCTAGTTTGCATCTTTTGGATGGTTTCACCTTCCTTCATAGTGAAGTTGTCATACTGAGTTGTGAGTATGTCCACTTTAGATTCTTTCACCTAACTAGTTCCTTATTTTCATTTTTTTTGAGATTTCTTTGGCACACTCACCTGCAGAGATCTAATTGTATTCAACATGTCCTATACCACAGACAAGTAATTTCTTTGATTTATAATTCTTTTCAATCTTCTTCCTATTAGCTTCGTTGTATTCCCTGCGTGTCTTAGGAACCAGTCTGGTTATTTCTCCTTCCTTAACTTCATTTGTAGGAAAATGAGGTCCATCTAGAATGATGTCCCAAAGCTTGCTATCTTCATCTATGAAAAAATCATGCATCCTAGTCTTCCACCAGCCATAGTATTGACCATTGAATCGGGGTTTGGTGGTTGACTATCCTTCATCCAAGTTCGGTGGAATAACCATCTGAGCAAGATCCTCTCTTGTTGTTTGCCGTATAGAGAGTTTTGATACAAATTATTTGCTTGTATGAGTCCACTGTCAGTCAGTTGACCAGTTCCCCTGACTATGCTAGTAATATAAAGAATAGTAAATGCTTGAAATAATAAACAGATATGCTTACGTGGAAACTTTTTTACTCAAGAGAAGAAAAACCACGACATGTCACACAGGATATCTCAAAGCTCCACTAACCTCAAGCAACTCATGAATACAGACTCGAGTACTCACAAAGAATTAAACTTTTAATCTTACAGACTTTATAACACCTCTATTACAAGACTCAAAGCTTTAGCTCAATCACCCCCTATATCAACTATCTCTAATTAACATAGACTTCAAGAAGTTACAACACAACTAACTCTAGCCATGAACTCAACTCTTTAAAAGTGAAATAAGCTGACAAAATCTAATCTCCTTTATAACATATATAAGAATAGATCTTACAACATACGAGCACAAGACACTAAACTCATATAACAACTTTGATAAGTCTAACTATTCCCAGATGTTTTGATGATCCTCATAAATCGAAGGACCTGACCCTCTGCAGAGCGCTCTCGTCCAAGGCAATGTGTTATACAGTTGTCTTGTTAGAGATTAGTGAGGTCGTCAGCGTACTGAACCAATCAGAATAGATGAGGTTGTTTGTCCAAAGGTTAATAATTCTTCACGGCTGATATATTAAAAATGACAAACAACATTTCAATTTATTCATTGAAAGAGAGAAAGTTGAAGCTTCAAAACAGCAAGGGGCCTTATCGATTGAAGATTGCTTCCTGAACGTGCTGTTATTATGATTGCTTTTATGTGTGCTTATATTGCAGGATTCATTTCGCTTGTGTTAGAAAAATTTCAAAACTTGTGTGAATCATTGTAAGAACATAGTTAGGGGTAACTTTGTGTCTTACTGTAAAGTCTATATTAATCATTGAGAATTAGTGTAGTAGGCAATGCAGACATTGCTTAGGCTCAATTAAGTAATAGGTGGTATTACTTAGTGTTGAGATTAGGAGGTTAATCTCATCGTTGTGGTGTAAATTGTGTTTTACTTTTGCTTGAAGAAGATTAGTAAAAAGAGTTTGAAAAATCCTGTGAAATAGGTCGTGGTTTTACTCCCTTGAGCAAGGAGGTTTCCACGTAAAGTATTGTATGTTCTTTATTTCCTGTATTTACTTTGAGTATCATAAATTGTCTGAAGGACCTGTCCTATCGTAGTTAGTGGGCGTATACTTTCCATCAAGTGGTATCAGAGCTTGACTTTTCTATTTGGTTAACACCGAAAAAAGAAAAGATCCTGAATGAATGACTGCTTCACTAAGCCTGGGAAAAGGTCAGTCCACCACCAGACCTCTTCAATTCAATGGACAGTTTTATGGATGGTGGAAGACACGCATGTATGATTATATCAATGGTGAAGATTCTGAATTGTGGGAGGTGATTCTTGACGGACCACACATACCCACCAAAGATGTAGAGGAAGGAGAACTCACCAAAGCGATTCCCAAAACCAGAAAGGAATGCAATGAAGCTGACAAGAAGAAGATAGAAAAGAACTATAAAACAAAGAAGCTTTTAGTGTATGGGATTGGTCGAGATGAGTACAACAGGATCTCTGCCTACGAAACTGCTAAAGAAATATGGGACCATCTCAAAACAACTTATGAAGGAATGACCCAAGTAAAGGAATCAACGGTGCATATGCTAACGACTTAATATGAGAATTTTAGTATGAAGAGGGTGAGATAGTCCATAAAATGCACATGACGTTCACTTCCATTACCAACGAATTGAGATGTCTTGGTGAGCCTATCCACCCAAGCAAACAAGTTCGAAAAAATCCTCAGGGTACTTCCCAAGTCATGGGAAAGCAAAGTCAATGTTATCACTAAAGCAAGAGATCTGAAGGTCCTCACTATAGATGACCTGATAACCTACAAACCTACGAGCTAAATAGGCAATAGGGGTCAACTGTGAAGGAAGGAAAGAAGGAGAAATTAGTAGCATTGAAGATGTCTCTGAATGATGGGTTAGAAGAGGAAGATGAGATGGCATACCTCACCAGAAGGTTCCAGAATATAGTAAAAAAACATAGAGGATTCTAGAAGAAAGGGCTTAACAGCAGAGTAGCAAATGCAAATGAGCTCTGCCACAAATATGGGAAGCCTGGACATTTCATGAGGGACTGTCAATGCCATAAGCAGAAAGCTTAGGCTTTCAAACCTCGAAGAAGGGACCAGGTCCTATATCCCACAAAAAGAAAGGCTTGTGTTGATCATGTGGTGAATAAAGCCCTTGCAATTTGGGGTAATGGGTCTAGCGAATCTGAGGAAGAATAAGATAGTCATGAAGATGTCTCAATGATGGCTATCAAATATGATGAAACTGTGTTCAACTCCATATTCTCACTGATGGCAAAATCGTATGATGAAGAGAACCAGGATGAGGTAACCCTTTTTATCTCAAAAGTGACCTAGACACTTTATCCATTAAGAGATTGAGAAAAATTGTTGTTGTACTAATTGACTCAGTAGATGAATTAACCACTAAAAATATGATGTTAAGTGAAAAATTAAGTCTATGTAAGGATGAAAACGCATCCCTTAACTCTCAAATGTCTGAAATGAGTGTTAGGGTAAGTAGTCTAGAATCTAAAAGTATGCCACCAGCGAGGAACATAGTGCCTCTGAGGGTGGGAAATGACAACTCAGTATCTTTGAGGTTGAATTAGAAGAGGAGTTAAAGGCATCTGAGTCTAAATTAGTTGTTTATCTTGAAAAGAATTCTCAAGTAATGAAGGACCTAAGTAAGATCAAAGAAGAGCTAAACCATTCCCTGAAATAGACTGATTCACCTGAGATCCTTTCTAACTTAGCTAATCAGAAGTTCAACAGCAAAAAGGGCTTAGGTTGTAGATAGATAGAACATCCCTATGATCCATATAGTAAATATGTCTCTGTTTCTGACGATCTTCTATGTACCCATTGTGGAAGAAATGGTCATCTAAAGAGAAAAATTGTGAGTCTCTAAAAAGAGTAAAAGAAAGCAGAACTTCCTCAAGTCAAGAAAAAGAAATGTAGAAAAGAAAAAGGTACCTGGTCCCAGATACCATTTTAGCAAAAATACTTTGGCCCCATGGACAAGAAGGATTCTTATTAAACTTTTCAACAATTTTTGAGAACTCCATCTCAAGTGGGTTCCTAAGTCTAATAAGTGATTCTTGTGCAGAAGAGAGGAAACAGTCAGTGATGGTACATGGACAGTAGATGCTCAAAGCATATGACTGGAGACACTCAAAACTTCCTCTCTTTGGAAGCACACCAGGGCGGTGGTGTGTTGTTTGGTAATGGGAAAAAGGGTTTCATTCTCTAAATTGGGAAAATAGGAAGTTCAACATAACATTCCCATAGACAATTTTCATTATGTGAATCAGTAAGAGTGCGCAACGGAACCACCGGACCGGAACGGGACGGTTTGACCGGTTTGTTGACCGGTACCGGGATGAACTGAACCGGAATTACGGGGACTAATACTCGGTTCCGTCCCATCCCACTATATACCAGAATGGAACCGGAACGTACCGGAATGGAATGGGATGGGATAAATAGGACAACACATCTAGCTATTTCAAAAAATGAGAAAAAAAAATTTAGTTATTTTGATTTTTTGAATTACGAAAATATGAATTTTTTTTTCTAGGTTTATACTTTAAATTAATAGTTTTGAAATTTATAACGTAATTTTAGTTTTTACTTAAGTTTATTTTAAAGATATATTTTTTTTAAAATTTTTTTTACATATTAAGTTTAATAAAGTTTTTTTAAAAAGTTTTTTAGCTTAGTTTTCAAATTTCAAGATTTGAATCTTTTGAACTTTATAAGTTCTTACTTGTTAATATGTTATAAATTATAAGTTATATTTATAACTTGTAATTTAAATAACTTAAGTTTGTAATTTAAAAAAATAAATAAAAATAAGGATAAAACAATGACACAAATGCAAATTTAAAAAATATCAATCCAATTTATTTAAATTTGTATTACAAATTACAATTACAATTTACAACTATTAGTAGAGTGCATACTTTATGCAGCCACCTTCTAGGAAGGGTTCTGTTTCAACTAAGCCTCAAATACAATACTAATAGTTGTATAGTCCCGTAAAACCTTTCTCTAACTCAGCTATAGATTGACCGTAATCAACTACTGGTCTTGGTAAAGCTCGTTGACGATCTTGAAGTTCCATGCCATCGTCACTACCACATCCAATGGCTGAATCTATGAAAAGTTCATATTGACTATCTAACTTTGGAAGTCCTTGATTTCTACGATCAGCATTTATCCAATCTCTAAAAAGCACCGATATCTCCAAACTGTCTTCTGCTAACGAATATCTGTGGTCTCCAATTTGAAATCTTGCCGCGCTGAAAGCTGCCTCTGAAGCTACTAATGATCCTTGAATTGCAAGCACATCCTTCACCATCCTACTAAGTTTTGGAAATTAAGTTCCACGAGCCCTCCACCAGTTCAGGAGTTGTGGTATACCTTCCTCGTTTGTAATATTATCTGAACCATGTTCAAGATATTTAACAAATTCACATTTATTAGAAGAGTCAAGACCAAGTTTATGTTTCACTCTACCATGGGCACCTACTCGAGGCATATACATTTAAGGATTTTCAACATTATCTAAGGAACAATATTTATCATACATTTCTTTAACAAGTAATTTTATACTATTTTGACATGTTATCAAATCAGGTTGTTGTTCTGGTTTAATATCTAAATTTTGATAAATGCATTCAACTAAAGCTTTTGCACCATATTCTTTATATTCAGGGTTGAAAAGAATTGCAGTTAAATAAATTTGAGGGATAGGAAAAAAATATTTCTTAAATTTTGTAATCATAACTTCAATAGCACTAGCAAATAATTCATTTGTTTTATATTCAGAAAAGAGAGATGAAATCTCACATATATGTATTAAAATTTCGGAAATAGTAGGATAATACATTCCAGAAAAAATTTTAGTAGCATCATAAAATGATTTCAAAAATATTCTAAGTTCATTTACTTCATCCCAATCACTATCATTAAGTTTTAATTCAGGATAAGCATTATGATTATTAAATTGCATAGTAATAGGTTCTATATATGTATAAGCAACTTCAGGCATATCATAAAAGGAATTCCATCTAGTTTTTACATGTTTAGGAACTTTTCTAAACGGAAGGTTACATACATTACAAAGCTCTTTAAATTGGTTAATTCTACTACTAATATTCATATGAAAAATATAAAAACAAGCATTATCAACTTTATCACAACTATTTTCAAATAATTTCACACCGTCACTAACAACCAAATTTAATACATGTGCAACACATCTAACATGAAAAACATATTTACTAATAGGACAAATTCTAGGTTCTAGCATATTAATAACATTTAAATTTGCAGAAGCATTATCTAAAGTAATACTAATGACTTTATCACAAAGACCGAAAAAATCTAAAGTTTCCAACACAGTAGTAGCAATATACATTCTAGTTTTTTTCTGTTGATAAATTTTATAACCGATAATTCTTTTTTGTAAATTCCAATTATAATCAATTCAATGCGCAGTAACAGTTAAATAATCAAAATCATAAGGACTACGACCAATAACAGTGGTAATAGCAACTCTACAATCCATTATTTCAAAATAGGCATGCAAAAATTGACAATGTTTTTCTTGAAATTCAAAAATATCTCTTTTTACCATGCTTCTTGATAAACCTTCAAAACTAGGATTATATGTATCACGAATATATGCAATAAAACCTGGATGTTCTCCAAAACTAAAAGGTAAACCACAAACAACAACCATTTTTGCAAAATTTTCACGATCACGATCCTTATTATATGTTCGATGTGTAAGAGGACCACTTGGGTTCAAAGTATTTAATTCACCTTGAACCATATTTGACCCTCTAGCCGATGCTCCAATGCTAGAATTTTCACAAACATTAATAGAAGATAAATATGCAAACCACTCTTTACTATGTTTTTGCATCAAATGTTTTTTTTAATCCACCCGTTGAACCTCCACTCCCACCAGATTTATATTTAAAATGTTGTTTACAAAGATTACATATACTAAAATTTTTTTCTTCATTCAAATAACAAAATTTCCACACATTTGATTTTAAAGTATGTTGTACCTTGGTTTTACCTCTAGTTGGAACAATAGGGGGACGACTAGTTTCAACCGGAGGATTGTCCTCCTGAGGTGGAACTTCAGTACTATTGAGGTCAGGACTAGTCGGTGTATCATCTAAATCTTCTTCATCAATTTCTACTTCTTCATTTTCTTGATAATTACCATAATGTCTTTCATAAACCTCTTCGAAAATTATAGGAGTATCCAAATTCATTTTTATAGGACTGGGACGAGAAAAACTAGTTTCATTCACATGAGTAAATTCATCAGTATTCATTCTAACAAGAGGAAATTTAGATTTAGAAGAACTAGAACCATTCTTATTTTTTGTAAACATATTTTTTACTCCGTGTACAATACCTTTTTTACCTCCATTTTTTTTAGAAGACTCCATGATATAAAATTATAAATTATAAAATACAAAATGTAACAAGATCAAATAAAATATAACAAGAACAACTTACAAATAATAAATACAAAAAATAAATATAAGATTAGAGAGTGGAACGAAGTTACCAAATGTTTGTGTAAATAACAAATGATTATAAAATTGATGTCGAAACTTGAAGTTTGAAGAAGATTCCTACTCCAAAGATTCACCAAATGATTATTGAAATCTTCACAATTACAAAATAATATGATTGAAATTTGAAACTTGAATATTGAAAGTCTGAAACTTTGAGAAAGATTGAGAATTGAGAGAAATTGATGATTGCTAATTGTTAAATATTGTAAATATGTAAATTGTAATTAAAAAAATTAAAGAGAGGGAGTATATATAGTTTTTAGAAATTGTGAATTTGTGATATGTTGGAAACTTGGAATTGAAAAATATAACCGTTTGAATTTATTTCCGTTGGGGTCTTGGGGATGGGACAGGTCGGCAGGGGCAGGGGTAGGGGGCAGCGGGCAGGGGGTAGGGGACTAGGGGGAAGCAGCTTTTCAAAAAAGCTGCTGCAGTTAGGACTTGGGAGTGTAGGAAAGCTGGCAGCCTGGCAGCATGCCTTCACGGCTTCACCTAACATATATATATATATATATATATATATATATATATATATATATATATATATATATATATATATATATATATATATATATATTCTATATATAAATTATAATATAAAATATAAATTAATTAATCGGAACCAGACCAGAACCGGATCGGAACCAGAATAAATCGGTACCGGGACACCGGTATCAAATCATGATACCGTTCCGTCCCGTGTACCGGTTCACGGTGTCCCGTTCCATCCCGAAGACTACCGAACCGGAATGGTACCAGACCGATACCGGTCCAACCCGGTCAGGTGCCCAGCCTTATGTGAATGGTTTGAAATACAACTTTTTAAGTGTATCTCAAATCTGCAATAGGGAAAATGAAGTTAAATTTTGTCTGACAGGTGCCTAGTTACTAACTGTGTAACTAACAAAGTTGTTATGTCTGCCAAAAGAGTCAAAAATATGTGTGTTGCAGATCTTAACTCAATAGAACGGGACAGTCTCACATGTCTAAGTGCTCAAACTAACAATGCAAATCTATGCCATAGACGATTGGGACATGTGAGCTCGTCCTTGCTGAACAAGCTTGTTTCAGGGGACCTAGTCCGTGGATTGCCTAAGCTGAAGTTTTCTGAAAACAAAGTTTGTAATGCATGTGTAAGGGGGAAGAAAACAAGATCATCTTTCCAGCCCAAGAAAGGTGTAAGCACAACCAGACCATTAGAACTCCTCCATATGGATCTATACCTATTAGAATTCAAAGTAGAGGAGGCAAGAAGTAAATTCTGGTAATTGTTGATGATTTCTCAAGGTTCGCCTGGAACATGTTTTTGCGGACCAAGGACGAGACAACTGGATTACTGATCACTTTTGCCAAATCAATTCAACTAAAGATTAACTGCAAGATTGCAAGCATCAGATCAGAAAAACTCAAATCGAAGGCTTTTGTGTTGAAAATGGAATTCATCACAATTTCTCTACACCAAGAACTCCTCAGCAAAATGGGTTTGTATAGAGAAAGAACAGGACCCTGGTGGACATTGCTAGAACCATGTTGATTGACTCAGGGCTTGCAATGAACGTTTGGGCAGAATCAATCAACTTGCTATGTTACAAACAAATTCTCATCAGGTCAGTGATCAAGAAAATCCCTTATGAGTTACTAAATGATTGGAAACCTTCTATTGCTCATCTGAAGGCCTTTGGGTGCAAATGCTTTGTGTTGAACAATGGAAAAGATGATCTTGGCAAATTTGATGCAATAAGTGATGAAGGGTTGTTTGTGGGTTACTCCTCAACCAGCAAAGCATACAGAGTTTTCAATTAAAGAACTCTATGTGTGGAAGAAAGTATGCATGTAATATTTAATGAATCTGATGATAGGAAGAAAGACAAACATTGTGAAGACTTTGAATTGGAAGAACTGATGAAGGGTCAACAAGACAGGGTAGTCCAAACTCCTGGTGCTGAACAGGTTTCAAAGGAAGGAAACTGCGCAGAACTCACAGAGAAACTTGGTCCCTCCAGTACAGCTCAGGAGGGAGATTCTCAGAACAAATAACCTGAAGAGGATGAATCAACTGCTGATCTTGAAGAGGAGATAACGAGAAAGCCTGGATAGAAAGATCAATCTTCCCATCCTCTAGAAAATCTTGTGTCTCCACTTGATTATGGAGTTCAAACTAGATCTAAAGCAAGAAATCTAGCTGCTTTCTCAGCCTTCATATCCACCATTGAACCCGGAAATATCAAGGAGGCATTGAAAGATGCCGACTGGGTAACTTCAATGCAGGAAGAGCTTTATCAGCTTGAAAGAAGCAAAGTGTGGCACCTGGTCCACAAGCCTCTCAACAGAACCATTATTAGGACCAGATGGATTTTTAGAAACAATCTTGATGAGCATGGAACCTCACCAGAAATAAGTCAAGACTAGTGGTATAGGGGTATAATCAAGAGGAAGGGATTGATTATGATGAGACCTTTGCACCTGTAGCCAGGATAAAAGCCATCAGAATTCTAATTGCCTTTGCCACCTACATGGAGTTCATGCTGTTTCAAATAGATGTTAAAAGCCTTCCTAAATGGGTATCTGAAAGAGGAGGTGTATGTGAAACAACCTCCAGGTTTTGAAGATATTGATCTGCCAAACTATGTGCTGAAATTGGATAAGGCCTTGTATGGTCTAAAATAAGCCCCTAGAGCTTGGTATGATCGCTTGTCAAAATTCCTCCTGGCAAATGGTTTTAAAAGAGGTAAAATTGACAACAATTTGTTCTTGAAGTCTAGAAGTAAGGAGCTTCTAATTGTGTAGGTATATGTAGATGACATTATTTTTGGAGCTACTTCAGACTCACTGTGCAAAGAGTTTGCAGTCTTGATGAGTAGTGAATTTGAGATGATCATGATGGGGGAACTCACATTCTTCTTAGGTCTGCAAATCAAACAGTCACCTCAGGGTACATCAATATGCCAAGAGAAATACATAAAAGAACTGCTCAAGAAATTTAGCATGCTCGAGGCCAAAGTTCTTGACATCCCCATGATCACAAGTGTCAAACTTGATATGGATGAATAAGGAATTGATGTGAATCAGACCATGTACATGGGAATCATTGGGTCACTTCTATATCTCACTGCTAGCAGTCCAGATATAGTCTTCAGTGTAGGGATGTGTGCTAGATTCCAAGCAGCTCCAAATGAATCACACTTGAAGGCAGCCAAGAGAATACTGACATACTTAAAGGGAACACAAGATCTCATCCTCTTCTATCCCTATGACAACTCTTTTGATTTAACTAGGTATGATGATGTTGAGTACACAGGTTTTCTTGTTGATCGAAAAAACACTTCAGGCATGGCACATTTCCTAGGGTCATCACTGATTTCATGGGGATGTTGTTGTTGTATCATGTTGTTCTCAACAATTGTGGATCAAGCAATAGCTCGAAGATATTGGTGTTCTCACTGACATTATTCCTCTTATATGCGACAATACAAGTGCAATGAACATGGCCAACAACCATGTCTGGCATAAGAGGACCAAAAACATAGATGCGAGGCATCACTTTTTCAAGGACAATGTAGAGAAGAACAATATCGTGATGAGATACTGCAAGACTGAAGATCAAGTAGCTGATATCTTTACCAAAGCGTCAAAGAAAGCTTCATCAAGAATAGAGTGAAGTTAGGGATGCACAAGATCACCTGACTCCACAATAAGTTTGCATGACACCTCTCTTTTGACTATGTTAGGAAGGGCAGATATCTATGATTTTTGTATTGTTTAAAGTTAGTGAACTCTCATCTCGTACCTTACTGCAGGTACACACTCATGGCATGTTGGCTAAAGGGAAGATTTAACTATAATAGTCAGGGCTATCTATAGAGAGGGAACTAATACCCTGAAGGTTAATATCTTTTATGCTATACAGTTTTCTATCAACGGTCACTACCACGTGTCATCCTCCCATTTATGGTGTCAGTTTCAGACGTCTTTTCACTTTAAATCCAAGAGTCACTATTGTTCAAAGACACGATACCATGTTAAATACAACCTTTTGTGAGAATCCAAACATCCTAGCTTCTTATTATTCTCCCTTGAATTCTCTCATCGTTCTTCTCATATTCCTCTCCTCATCTCAGTCAAAAATGTCTAACTCTTCTTCTCATTCAAAACTCCCTCTCTCCCAAGAAATTGAAACTCATAGTTCATTCAATTTCTCAATTCCTCCCCCAAAAGAATCTCCGTCCACGCCAGTTTGTAGGATTGGTAAGACTGTTGAATCTGTCACACCCTATACTGAAGTGGTGGCGTCTCTTGTACTCAACTCTGGGAAATCTTGCCTTGCTCTCCAACTTTAGTTCTATCCGACAAAGAGTCCCAAAATTCCGAGGCCAAGTAAGTTGTGAAGCCTCCTCCTGAGATACCCTCTGAAGAGCTAGAAGTTGTTTCTAGGGCTGTGTCATCTACTATGTCTGAGCAGTTATTTGAAGAGGATTCGCCTAAAGGCAATGGTACAAAGTCCAACATTTTAGCAACGACAGTAGAATTGGTGGCTATGCAAAGTTTGGCCTCCCTCAGAGGAGACATTCAATCAACTCTATTGGAACAAGAGTTGAGATCGTCGGAATAGGTCCGTCACAGTGCTCAACTTGTGCTTGACCAAACTTTTAAATCTTTTGATGTTGACAGTGATGAGGAGGAGGAGGAGGAAGAAGAAGAAACCCCTTTAGTATGGCATAGAAAAGGGATTTGAGGTGCTAATGTTTTGACTACGGAAGCAGTTGATGTCGTGCTAGAGACTAAACTTGTGGACGAACCCACGGAGTCTTAGAGGAAAAGAAAAAGAAAAGAGAAAGGCAAAATGGTGGAGTCTCACACCAAAGGAAATAAAAAGAGATATGAAACAAAGGAACAATCCAAAAGCTTCTTGGGGACGCTATGGTGGCCAATGAGGCACAAACTACTAGGAATCAAAGGCAAAGATGACTTCTACATATGCCTGCTAGGGTACCTACATCAAAGCCTCTTAAAATAGACTCTAGTGAAACAGTTTTTGAGGATATTACTAGAGCTATAGCAAAATCCAAAAAGGAGGTAGAAGTTGAATGGGTCAAAGCCAAATGAGTCCCTAAATCCGTAAAGAAATCACCTGTGAAGAGGGACATGATGACTAAAACGGCTCCTTTAAAGAGAAAATCTGTGACGGGATCATGTCCGCCTATTCATATGCCAGTGGAGGAAATAAGGCAAACTAGGGAGGAGCGTATTGCAAAAATGGAGAAACAAAAGGTGTTGAATAAGAGAGTGTTTGATCCAGAAATCCTCACAGAATTTGGTATGTCTACTCTTTTCGATTATGTATCTTTGCAAAGTTTGGAACATCTATTCGAAGCTCCGGCACCTTATTTGCACGAACCAGAGGTGCGTGAATTCTATTAAAAGATGGAGCTTCTGAGTGATTGAGGCATTACAATTAGAGGGGTAAAAATCTCACTGAATGAAGAGAACTTGGGTATCATTCTAAGTGTACATGTGGTAGGGATCCTGTCCATTGAAGGTTGCAAACCTTCTAGTAGGTTCACCCAACAGGATACCAAGCGAGGGGACATAAAATGTGTTGACCTGCCTAAGAAATACCTAAAAAGAGAGTATCAGTTGATGTTTAAGTTCATCAACAAGGTCTTGGTGCCAAAGAGTGAGAAGAGAACTGTAGCATCTGCTGCAGATTTGTTCCTCATAGAACAATTGGATGAACTTGAGGGCATCAATATTCCAACAATCATGCTTGAACACATGCACAAGGTGATGACTTGGAAAAATTCCAAACATGGCATACCGTATGGATATCTGCTGAATTATGTGTTCAATCACTTTGAAGTACCTCTTGGTAGAGGAGTGCCCGGTACTGCCAAGCAGATGATTTCTCATGCAACCCTCTTGGAATGTGAATGTGTTGAGGGGGAGGTTAAGGGTAAGTCTCATGTGTTTGATCTTCTAAAGTAGCAAGAATCCCTCAAACGGGAGATGAATGATCTAACTGTAACCTTGAATGCAAAGAAGGTTAAGATTACACAACTTAAGGCTCAGCTGCAGCAGACAATCTCAAAAGGACCTAGTACCAGTTCTGTGGATAAGGAAGAAGTAGATAAATTGAGGGTTGAAAATGCACACCTACTGAAGTCAAATTCCTCACTCAGTGAGGAAGTTCAAGCCCTTAACAAGCAAATCATTTAGGCTCATGTCGATGCCAATGAACGCATGACTTTGTTGTTGAAATCCTTCACTCCCCATCCCCCTCCGTCCTAAATGAGTTTCCTATCATTGTTCTTAAGTCTTTTCATGTCTAGTCTATTTTTCTTTATCTTACTCTAAGTGGCAAAGTGTACTGTTTCTTCTGACTTCTGTAGCCAGCATAATTGATCTAATGATATTATCTTTTTTGCCCTGTTTGTTATGTTTTATCTTTTATATTTTTTGCGTACTTGTGCATGTACTGTGTGGCACATGGCTATAAGTTCTTAATGTTTTTGCATGCAACTCGTATATGTTTACCGTCACTCCTTTTCAATGATGTCAAAAGGGGGAATGCTCGGTAAACTTGATATGTGAATATTAGAGGCAACATGACAGGGGGAACTGGTTTTTTTTTTTTTAATGAATTAGGGGGAACTAATACTTTGAATGAATGTTAACTCGTGTGAGGTAGTTTGTTTGTCATCATCAAAAAGGGGGAAAATCATAAGTCTAACTGTTCCCAGATGTTTTGATGATACTCACAAATGTAGGGACCAGGTCTTCTGCAGAGCGCTCTCGTCCAAGGCAATGTGCTATACAGCTAGAAAGCTGTCTTGCCAGAGTTGGTGAGGTTATCAGCGTACTGAACCAATCAGAATGGACGAGGTTGTTTGTCCAAAGGTTAACAATTCTTCATGGCTGATATATTTAACATGACAAACAATATTTCAATTCATTCATTCAAAGAGAGAAAATTCAAGCTTCAAAACAACAATGGACCTTATTGATTGAAGATTGCTTCCTAAACCTACTGTTATTTTGATTGCTTGTATTTGTTCTTATATTGTAGGATTCATTCGGCTTGTGTTAGAA
This sequence comes from Solanum bulbocastanum, assembly GCA_037074985.1. Classification (NCBI taxonomy): domain Eukaryota; kingdom Viridiplantae; phylum Streptophyta; class Magnoliopsida; order Solanales; family Solanaceae; genus Solanum; species Solanum bulbocastanum. The sequence continues at coordinate 35,950,304 of CM073601.1, forward strand.
ACGTTTCAAAACTTGTATGAATCATTGTAAGAACATAGTTAGGGGTAGCTTTGTGTCTTACCGTAAAAGTCTATATTAATCATTGAGGATTAGTGTAGTGGGCAATGCAAGCATTGCTTAGGCTTAGTTAAGTAATAGGTGGTATTACTTAGTGTTGAGATTAGGAGGTTAATCTCATCGCTGTGCTGTAAACTGTATTTTAATTTTGCTTGAAGAAGATTAGTAAAAACAATTTGAAAAATCCTGTGAGATAGGTCGTGGTTTTACTCCCTTGAGATAGGAGGTTTCCACGTAAAGTATTGTATGTTCTTTATTTCCTGTATTTACTTTTGAGTATCATAAATTGTCTGAAGGACCTGGTCCTATCGTAGTTAGTGGGCGCATACATTCCATCAAACTCAAGACTCTGCTGCACTCGATCAAGTCCCTTGATATATATGCGAATGGTTCTTTCTTGAGAAAATGGCTTTCGCTATTGAATTTTTTTGATTGCAAAAACTAGGTTGTTTCTTGTCAATATGTCTAATGTATAAGAGATACAGAACAACTTAGTACCATGCCTTTGGTCGAGGACTTTGCACCTCTGTAGTAGGTGCCCACCTACCTGGCCACTACGCACAGTTTCAGCAGATTTGCAATCCATTGGCTTGTCTAGTACAACTCTAGCTCAAAGGACCAGATTCCTTTACAGATTCCTTTACCAGATTCTATTTCTCTGTAGTTTGTTAAATCATCAAAACACCAAAATACAACATACAACAACTGAAATCTTTTCCGGAAAGCTTTCCATGGCTTTAGAAATGGCAAAACCAACAAATTCATGGCCTACTAGAACCACTTTTCTTGTGCAAGAAGAGAATCCATCAATATCATTGGGGGACTAAAGTAATCGGACAAATGTAGGACTTCAAGGGCCTGCTTGGATTTGATATCTGAAGCACCCAAGTCAGTAGCTGTAACATTATGCCCTGAAGATCTCATTAGTGCTATATTTTGCACCAGGGCCAGGCTCCATGGCATGGCCTATGAACTAGATCAAAGTGATTCTTACCTTTAGGCCCTGTCAAGGTTGCATTTGCATATGGCAACAGAAGTATTCAAACTACTAGACTTGTAAGAAACTTGTTTTCTCCATATCTTTGTGTCCTTTTGAAGAATGAGCACACAATATGAACCATTACAAGGGTAGCTTTACAATCCGAGGAGTTTGTTTCTGCTAACTTACTTTCATGCAGAAGCAATCCCACTTTGACTATTATTTGAGGAAGTGGGCAAGCAATGTAGTAGGAGGCTAGTGCAAACCTGGGGATTGTAGCCATGATTGAAATGTCAAATTAAAAGTTTGAACAACATTTTAATGGCACTTTAATCCGTCTTTCACAAGAACAGAAGACATCTTGAACAGATGTCTCAATCATAGCATTCATTAGACTACCATCTTACATCACCTAAATATATTAGAATTTTAGTTCATCAAATTGTTCACAAACTTTAAACACTTTCAAATTGAAACATTTGAATACGTTATGTATTATAAATATGGTGGTCTAAATGATAGTTACCGAGATGAAACAGCCGTTATAGAATCAGATATGTGATTTTTGAGCTAATGCATCTCTATTGTTCTACTATCACTTATAGCTGGTATTTCTCTCAATGCGATTCAGTGTTTCATTGCAAATACACAGATAGAGAAAGGGTAAATATTAGTTACGCCAATCATAGAAAATAAAATGGATCATTAGTGTGTTATTTATATCACAATGATGAGATTTAATTGTTTAGTCTTGAACGTAAATTAAGTAATTACAGGAAATAGATGTCGTTTATTGATATCAATTCCAAAATACTAAAATTACAATGAAAGGAAATAACAACTGAAAGAAAATGATTGAAGTATCAAATTAATTAGCTTGGTAATAAGACCTCTGATCTATGGTAGAACTGATATCGCCATATAAAATCATCCGATATGTGGATTAACAGCTCTTTTGCTATAATTGTTAGCATTGCTCGGAAGTGCAGTAAAAAGTTGTTGGGGCTTAGACATCATGGTCATGTGGTCAGAGCCCTCGATCTCTTCCACTTCGTCTGGTGGATTCTTTTCAATTATTAACCGTTGAAATTCCTTCTTCAGATGTTCATTTTCAGCAGCAACAATGAACACTCGCCTAACCAATCCATACCTTTTGCTTGAAAGAACTATCTCCTTAGAAATATCTTCTGCACTGTATAAATAAAATGGCCTTACTAATGTAGTGGCCAACGCCAAATCCTAACACCAAGAATGATAATAAAAGAACAATTTAATTAATTCCAATTAAGTTGATGTTGTGATTAAGTACTCGAATGATACAATACAGTATATATTTGTATCATGATTTTCTTACTGTAATTGGGCTCAGCTGATAAACACTAGTTGCCAAGTACTTCGGATCTAAGACGAGAGTGGTTGGAGGATTTGTTGATCCATTATGGTATGTAACACTAGTACCAAGTTGAGCTATCGTTGTATTGACTGCCTATAACGAAGTACATTTAAATTCAAACATGTATGAATTTAAACAAGCATAATAAAGCAATCATCTACCTTAGTACCTTAGTGTACATAGTGGTTGCATTGATATTTGGAGCAGGCATTAGAGCAATATGAAATACAGCAACTGAAATCTTTTCTGGGGAAGTTTCCATCGCTTTAGAAATGACGAGTCCACCAAAGCTATGACCTACAAGTACTACTTTTTTATCATCAGGAAGTGAAGCCATGAACTCCATCAGCGGACTCAAATAATCAGAAAAATGTGAAATTTCTAAGGCCTGTTTCGAGTTGATTCCTGAAGCAGCCAAGTCCAGAGCTGTTACATTATGCCCTGAAGATCGCATCATTGCCACAATCTTGTACCAGGACCAGGCTCCATGACATGCCGTATGAACTAGCACAAAGTGAGCTTTAGGCCCTAACACGGTAGAATTTGCATATGGCGACTTGCTTTTCCCCATATCTTATTTTGAAGAATGAACACATAATATGAACCATTGCTAGGCAATTTTATAATTGAAGGAGTTTGATTCGTGCTAACAAACTTCCATGTAGAAGCAACCCTGCGTCATGCTATTATTTGAGGCATTTGACTTTTATATTTGTAGGAGGATCCAAGTTTTGAATTTTATGCGTTCAAGTTCAATATTGTACCACAACTCATTTGATTTACTAGATTTGAATGATTTACAAGGAGTCCAAATGGTTCTCATTTGTCAAATTACTGATATTCTGATCCCTTTCAACACTGTCTTTTCACTCTGTCCACCATTATAACTGAACAATTCTGGCATCTGGAAACAGAAAAAACGTTGCATTAACTAGGTTCTGAGCTCAATAGAAAAATGTGTTTGCTTAAGGAATTTAATCCTTTCACCATTGACCAAGGTTTGAATTAAATCGCTTATTGATCTCAATTTGAAACACTAATAACTAGGCGGATAAACAAATATATACTAGTTAATTAGTAACACAGCTACAGTTTAATTAAATTATCATTTGCCACTAACTTACAATCATAATTACGTGGTCCACGTTCAGAATTCGTATAAATCGGCTCCTAATTGTATAAATCCAGAATTTGTATGATTCGGTTCCTAATTGTATTAATTCAGAATTTATATGATTTGGTTCCTAATTGTATAAATTTAGAATTTATATATGCTTACCCTAACTTGTATATAATTATCATGTTGATACATTTGATTTGTGTAAGTTTTGAAAAATTGCTAAATGTATAAATACAAAATTTGTATATACTTACTCTGTTTGTATATTGGAAAGTGAATTATACAAACGAAAATACTCATACCAAATGAAACTATAGCTATGAAGCGTAATATAATTAGGAACGGAAATACGCATAGCAAACAAAATTATAGTTATGAAGCGTAATTAGGCAAACTCTAGCTAATGAGGCTTATTAAGTTGAATTGCTTTGCTATTTATGAATTATTTTTTTTTGCGCTGGCAATAGGATTCTCTCCATACCCGAGGCTTGAACCCAAATCCTCTGATTAAAGGTGAAGCAGTCTAACCACTGCACTACAATCGATGATGTTAAATTGACTAGCTCGATAATATGGACTTCCATGAAAGAAGAGATATCGTCATATAAATGCATCAAGTATGTGAAGTTGTATTACCCAGCCTTACACATGTCCGCCTTATTCTTCTTAATTAACAACTATTATTTGAGGCATTTGATTTCTAAAGGAGTTTGAATTTTGCTAACTTACCTCCATGAAGAAGCAACCCCACGTTGGCTAATATCTAAAAACGTGGGCAAGTAGTGTTGTAGGGACTGGTGCAAGCTTGGGGATTGTGGTCTCTCCTATTAGTACAAGTCTGACTTAAAAATATAGTTATTGAGCTTCCCCTGCCAACGAGAAGGGGTCTCCCCTTATCAACTATCTTCTTCAACATATTAGATTTCTCCTTACTATAAGTATGTCTCGTGTTACTTTGACTTACTAAATCAGGATAGAATTAATTAAATTTTTTCATTTTACTCCTACAATTAATATGACTGGAGTTTAACAAATGGAAAAATAGTAAGGTTGATCAATCTATTAATAATGTCTTAATAACCGTGTAAAATCGAAAATGTTCATGGAACAGGGGAGTAGTAAATATCCATCCTTGGTCCAATTAGGTGCTTTATTGGTTTGGCAAAGCATATCCTACTACGGGCACTCCGCTAAACGCTACTAACATTTGGGGTAAGTTGTGCTGAACTCTGTGAGAAGGGGTTGTAAAATTTATGGTTATTTGTTTAATCCAATTCATGTTAAACAGGTTGATTATTCAATCATTTAAAAGTGACTAAAATATATATCAACTCGTATTTTTCATTATAAAATATGAATAACTTATGGGTATTTATCAATTGCACTTTTCTTAAAGGATGTAAAGGTATAAACACCTCTGAAAAAAGACACTTATTAAAACTATATTTGGTATAACGAATTTTTTTAAAAAAATAAATAAACTATTCTTCAATTTTCTAATGTTTGATTTGAATAAATATTTTGAAAAATGTTTTTCAAATGAACTTATTCATCTTATTTAAGAAAAACAGCTTAATCATCACATCACATATTACTAAAAGTGGGAAGCACTTATGAGAGAAGGCCCAAAATAGTCCCTTATCTTTGGGTTAAGACTCAAAGTTATCCTTGAGTTTTTACATGGAGCACTAATAGTCCCTCATGTTTGTAATATTGGTGCACTTTTGGTCCTCTCCTAAACTTTTGCCTATTTTTTAACATTAATTATGTTCATAATTTAATGTAAGGAATGTCCCATCGTCTTTTCATATATTTAGTAGAAACAATTACTCTATGTGAGAGAAGGTGAGAAGAAGAACACATTGTTTTGTTCAGTATAAATATTACTGCAGCTAAACTAAGAACATTTTAACATATGACATTGCAAGAAAAGAAAAATTGTACTATTGTACGTAAAATCGTCGTGATGAACCTCTCAACTTTACCTGCAATACGATTTCTACTAAACAAAATAAGGTATTTTCCTTCTTAGAATCTCTCACATGGGGTTATTATTTCTACTAAATATATAAAATGACGATTAACATTCCATACATAAATTATGAATAAAATCAATGTTAAAAAATAGGCAAAATTTTGAAGGAGGACCAAAAGTGCACCAATATTGCAAACATGAGGAACTATTAATGCTCCATGTGAAAACTTAAGGATGACTTTGAGTCTTAACCCAAAGATGAGGGACTATTTTGGGCATCACCTATCTTCAAAGTTAGATTACAATTTTACCCTTGTATTTAATCAAATGTAATAAATACATCATCTAATCTAATTAAATAATAATAAAAATGTATTATCTCTCCAAAATTAATATACATAAATGTAAAATCACTAAATTATCCACACCAAAAAAGAGAGGGCACTCTTTGACATTCATATTCCAACTAAAATAAGAAATATTTCCAGTCAAATTAATGAAATGTTGCGGAAATTCATGGGGTGAGAATTGAGGTGAATGTATCTATAATAAAAAATAATGACATTTATTATGGCTTGAAATATGTATCTTTGTATATATTGTTTTGTATTGTTTCTGTTCAAAGTCGAATATTAGTCTGAGGTGAATGTATCCACATGAATAAAAATGGACAGAAAAAAAACGAGTCTTTAAAGTTAGATTACAATTTTTCTCATATATTTAATTTAAATAAAATATCTAATCTAATTGAAATAGTAATAATTGTATATAAATTTATATGAGATTTGTAAATCTGCAGATATTTAAAAGTCCAATGTAGCCCTTAATGATTTACTCATTAATCAAATTTAAGTGTGCGCTATTCAATACTAAATAGTTTGGAGAATAGGAAGAGTTGCATTGAATAATTCAATATAGACTAATTAATTTGGAGAATATGAAGAGTTGCATTGAATAATTAAGTGTAGACTAATGAAAGAAAAAGTTCAAGAAATGCAAATTGAAAAATAACTATAAAAAGGCAAGAATTCTTACTCACCATTTATATATATAGTCTCTTGCATGATTTTAATTTATTAATTAATTTTATCTTCTCTTTTGTTCTTGAAGAGAAAGCAACAATTTAAGAGGATGGAAGTAGCTAGAGCTATTGACATTGTCACTACCCGATTTCTCGAGCCACGATGGCACCTACTATAACCCACCAGTAGGTAAGTCAACCCGTAACCCGGAACAACAAATAATGGGTTTGAGAACAAAAACTAAACAAGAGAAGGCAAAATTTAATATAACAATAAAAAAGGCGGACGCAAACCAAAATATATATACAAATAAAGATCCCTTCCAAAACCTAAAAGTCACTAGTACAGAGCTACTAACAAAAAGAGTACAAGTCCCAAAAGTGGACCACAGAGACTAGACGTTGTCCATCGCTTTTAATTTATTTGAAGATATTTTTTTTTTAAATAGCGACGGGCAACATCTTTATGTCCGTCGCTTATTGGTCAAAAAACTTGGTCAACTATTTTTAAAAAGAGATGGACAACGTCTCTTAGTCCTTCGCTTTTTGGTCAAAATATTGGTCAACTATTTTTTTAAAAAGCAATAGACCTAGAGATGTTGTCCGTCGCTTTTCATTAAATATCTAAAACAAAGTCACGATTTTTTCCATTTCCCCATTTCTGAAAATTCTCTCAACTCCTCACTCACGCCACCACTGCGCGTCGTTGATGCTGCCAGAGAAAAGAGCCAGCCACCGCCGCCGCCTGCTTCTTTGTTCCTGTCGGACCTGTCGCCACCGCCGCCGCCTGCTTCTTTGTTCCTGTCGGACCTGCCGCCGCCGCCGCCTGCGCCTGCTTCTCCTCTCTCTTCAATCACTCCTTCTCCTAATTTAAGCTTAGGGTTTATTAATTCATCAAAAAAAAAAATCAAATTGAGCTATATTTTGATTTTGTTAGCTATTTAAATGTAATTAGTTTATTGAATTTGTGTTTATTTATTGTTAGTTTGCATTAGGGATTATTAGTTAGTGAGTGAATTTGTGTAATTTTAGGATTAGTTTGAATTAGGGTATTTTATGACTAGTCTTGAATTAGGCTATTTTAGGAGTAGTTTTGAATTTTGATTTTAGGACTAGCTAGTTTGAATTAGAGATTTTGGGAGTAGTTTGAATTAGGGTATTTAAAGACTTGTTTGAATTTGGGTATTTCTTGTGTTAATTAGTTTGATTTTGAGATTTTAGGAATAGTTTGAATTTGTGATTTTAAGATTAGTTTGAATTTGGAATTTAGGACTAGTTTGAATTATATTTGAGATTTTAGGACTAATAGTTTGAATTTGGGATTTTAGCACTAGTTTGATTTTGGGATTCTAGGACTATACTTTAAATTCGTGATTTTAAGTATAGTTTAATTTGAATTTGGAATTTGGACTTGTTTGAATTATATTTGATATTTTATGACTAAATAGTTTGAATTTGAGATTTTAGGACTAGCTAGATTTGAATTTGGTATTTTAGGGATTTGAATTACAACTTAATTAGAACTTATAATTAATTAATTATAACTTGAATTTACTATAAATTGATTTTAATTAGGAATATGAACTTGAAATGTTGTTGACTTTAATTTATTAGAACTTAATTTTTATTCTTATAAGAACTTGGATTTTCGTTGAACTTAATTAGAATTTTGTAGTACTTGAAAAATCTTTTTGACCTTAATTAATTTGAATTTAATATAAATTAATTAGAACTTTATTAAACTTAATTAATTTATAATTACTTGAAAACTTAATTAGGAATTAATATAAACTTAATTTTGAACTTAACTATAACTTGAACCTAATTTGAATTTAATTAATTAGTATTCATTAATTAATTAAGTTTTAAATTTATAGATTTTAACTAATTGAACTTAATTAGAATTTGAATATATAACTAATTATTGGATTTGCACTTTATATATAACTAATAACTTTTATAATATGAACTTGAATTTAGAAATTGAACGTATTAAAAATATATATTAACAATGAATTAATGTAGTAAAATTACTATTAAATTTAATTTATAATATAATTGAATATCTATATTTTTGTAGATGGATAATCATTTGTGGATGTATAATATGCATTATGAAACTGGTGCTGGTTTGAAACGTGAGTTTATTGAAGGTGTCAGAGAGTTTATTGAACATATAATGACACTTGACATTTTCAAGAATAATGGATTGGTTAGGTGTCCTTGTAGTACATGTAAGTGCTTAAAATTTTTTAAACCAGATACAGTTATGGTTCATTTGTACCGTAATGGATTTAAGCCTAGATATTTTGTATGGATTGATCATGGAGAAAGAGATGGATTGTATGGTATGTTTTATAATTCGATGGCTATGGATGAATATAATATGCTTGCACCACATGCTCAAATTAGGGTTGAACATGATAGGGTTCATGAAATGATCAATGATACTTTCGGGGTTCAAGGTGGGATGGAACCCGAACAATATTTTGATGAAGCTCCTAATGAAGAAGCAAGACGCTTCTATGATCAATTAGAAGAGTCTAGTCATCCACTATGTGAAGGGAGTCCACATTCTGCCTTGTCAGTTGCGGTTAGATTAATGAATATTAAATCAAATTGGAATGTTCCTAATGCGGCTATGGACTCAATGGTTGATCTTTTGGGTGAGCTAATTCGGAGTTTAACATACCTAAGAACTTCTATCTGGCAGAGCGTTTGGTTTCCAAGTAAGGATTGACGTATGATAGAATTCATTGTTGTGTTAATGGTTGCATGTTGTTTTACAAGACTGATAGTGAATTAGAAAATTGTGAGTTTTGTGGACATGCTCGTTATAAGAGGACTTCGATTGGAAAGATGGTCCCAGTTAAGGTGATGCATTATCTACCTCTCATTCCTAGGTTAAAGAGGTTGTATGCATCGATGAGGTCTGCCCCACATATGAGATGGCATCGTGAATATAGAAGGCCGCCAGGTGTCATGTCTCATCCATCTAATGGTGAAGCATGGAAGCATTTTGATAATGTATATCCTAATTTTGCTAGTGAACCAAGAAATATTAGATTGGAGTTGTGTGCTGATGGCTTCACACCATTCTCCAATGTTTCTTCGCCTTATTTGTGTTGGCCAGTATGTCTTACTCCGTATAATCTTCGTCCTGAAATGTGCATGACCAGTCTATACATCTTTCTAAGTTGTGTTATTCCAGGTCCCTGTAATCCAAAAGGTTTGATTGATGTCTATCTATAACCATTGATAGATAAGTTCAAACAATTGTGGTTTGAAGGTGTTTTGACTTATGATATATCAACTAAAAAGAATTTTGTTGTGCTTTGTTCTTTAATGTGGACTATTAATGATTTTTCTGCATACGGGATGTTGTCTGGTTGGATGACAGTTGGAAAGCTAGCATATCTGTATTGCATGGAAAATAGTAAGACATTCACTTTAAAGCATGTCAGAAAAAATACATGGTTTGATTGTCATCACCAGCTCTTGCCAATGGACCATGAGTTTAGAAAGATGAAAAATGCATCTAGGAAAAATAAGGTTGAAAGTGACCCCACACCTCCATTAGTCACAGGGCATCAAATTTGGGAGAGAGTTTCTCAATTACCTAAAGTTAGTGTATATTGCGAATTTTATTTAATTAATGATATATATATTATACATGTCAATTTGCATACAAATATCATTAGGTGGTGACGGTGATAGACATCGTGAGCATCTTGGAGTTAGCCAGACTAAACAGGCTAAAAAAGAGAAGTCTAGGAGACCTATAGATCCTGAGGATATTACAGGATCTATTTCTTCTGCGCCAGAGTGCATCAGCCATGATACTCATTTATTTGCTATTTCGTTTGGTACGGCGGATCCTCGGCAATATTATCCTAATTACCGTCGATCAGTCGATGCTTCCTCTACTTCACATGTATTGCCTCCACGACGCTATGAGGACCTACCTTTACAGGCTATTCGTCGACCACGACCCTTATCGGCAGGTACTCCATCTCCCACAGGTACATCTCCTCAGTTATCTGCCATGATGGTTAGAGATTCTAATAGCGAGCAGTCAGATGCTATGACCGGTACACCTCTATTGACTTAGTGTTGATGTATCACCTTCATCTACAACTAGACCTAGTGCTACACCAGATGATGAGATGCCTAGTATAGCTCCTGGCCAGAAGGACAAACTTGGTAGAGTCATGATTGAGCCGGATGGATCATCGTAAGTTTGTTTTGTTGTTATTTGTTAGTTTATTTTATTTATTTCTTATACTTTAATATATTATTCATGAACTAACATATTTATTATGTGTTTTACAGGTGGTATCCTGCAAAGGATGCTGCCCGGGCTTTAAAAGATTGTGTTAGAAGTCTTTATACATAGGCTTATTACTCTTGGAACGAGATTCCAAACAGTATACGCCAGACGATGTTTAATGAGTTTAAGGTATATATTTTTTAGTTAAGTTTAGTATACTTTACTTTTTTTTTACAATCGATCTAATTAACGTTATTCAATTTTTTTTTCAGACTATGTATACTTGGGAGCTGAGATACAATTTGTTCGTTACGACCACATTTGAGAGGAGGGCATCTGCCAGACTGTCTAGCTGGCTAAACAAAGTTCGAGATACTGATGAATGCCCGGATTGGATGTTGCCTTACATTTTTGATGAATTACGTATGTATTGGAACACAGATAAGTTTAGGGCAATGTCAGAACAAGCCAAAAAGGCTAGAGACAGTCTTAAGGGTGACTCGTTGCACACCAGAGTTGCAAAGACTGTTGGAACAATTGCAAGAGAGATGGTAAGTTCTAATTCAAACTTTTAAATAAATAATTAGTTGATTCATATATATCTTTATAAAATTCAGTTTTTTTTATACGAAAAAGAATTGGGGCGCACTCTCCTTGGACCGGAGGTTTTCAAGAAGACTTATGTCAGGAAGAAAGAAAATGAGTCAAATCCAGATGTGTGGGTGGAGGAAAGGGCCGAATGAACTTTTGTAAGTTATTTAATATGAATAATATTTATTAACAGTGAATATATTTATGATATGTATATATATATTGATGCTAATTTTTATATTTAATATGCAGGACGCGTTTCATCATTACGTCGCTGAGAATCTAGATAGTTCGATCGAAATGACACCTGAACTATCCACCTAAATTTGGAAAGAAAAAGAGGTAGGGGGGACACGCAAGGGTAGATGCTATGGTCTAGGCTCTAGCAACGATGTAAGATGACTCTAGTCAGGCTTTGATTGTATTGGATCATTACGTCAAGCCAAAACACTTGACAGTGTTCAGATTACTGCTATGTCGGCTCAAATAAAACAACTTACATCGGCACTAGCAGAATTGGAGCGGAGAAGAGTAGCTGAACAACAAATTAAAGCATGAGTGAGACCGTTCAACAAATCAAAGAACAAGTAATGAACCTCGCTCATCGACCTACTACTTTAGCTCCTGAAGACACCGACGATGACAGTGATGGGGATGATTATGTAGATCTCACTCCCTAGTTTAGGTCTTTTTTAATTTATGAACTTTTTGAAATTTTGAAACAAATTTTAAAAGACTTTATAAGTCTTTAAATTATGATTTAGATACTTTTGAATATTAATTTAAGTTTGTTGTTTTATATTTTGTGTAACTTGTGTATAATGTTGAGTGTTTGATTAGGCTGAATGGAATTGCATTTGCAGGTGAGATTGCCAATTTCTGCTGTCAAAAATATTATAGAAAAAGCGACGGACAACGTGGTTTAGTTCGTCGCTTTTCTGGATTTTCCAAATAAATAATTTTCAGAAAAGTGACGGACAGGGCGTCGCTTTTCTAGGATTTTCAAAAATAAAATTTCTAGAAAATCAACGGACTGAGTCGCTTTTTGGAAATTTTAAAAAATAAAAATTAAATAAAAGCGACGGTGTCTGTCGCTTCTGTTAAAAATAATTCCTAAAAAAAATAATCAAAAGACGACGCAATCCATCGCTTTTTAGTGACGCTGTTCGTCGCTTTTTAAAAAGCATCGAGCCAAAAAGCGACGGAAGTGACTAGTCGCTTTTCCGTCGATTTTGACCAAAAAAGCGATGCACTTTTGGCCGTCGTTTTTTGGCAGTTTTTTAGTAGTGTAAATAGACATAAAATATTATTTTCAGTAACGTTTTATAATTCGTTACTCTGAGACACGTTTTACATCTAAAACGTGACTCATAGTAACATTTCTCTGAAATGGCTGAAAATTGAAATTCATTCTTGCACATGTCTCATTCATAATTCAAATTTCCACTATTAAAATGAATATATATATCTATATATCTATATATATATATATATATATATATATATATATATGTTTTTCTCTGTCTTTCTCTTTTCATACATAGACTATTTTTTACAACAAAAGGAAAAAAAGTGAGGAAGGCTTTGCCCATATTGAAGCTTGTCTTGTATCCTTTCAATTTCAAAATTTGTAAATAAATCATATGAGATCTTTTCATTTCGAGTTTATATAAAAGTAGCTCAGTTATACAAACTCACCCGCGAAGTATACAAACCTGCAAATTATACAAACGAGGTAGCTTAAACTGTATTTACAACTCATAAATATGCAAACTATAGCTATGGAGCATAATTAAGTTTATTATAGTGCTATTTGCAAAAAAATCCTTTATTTTTAATTATATTTTAAATTGTCAATTATTATCCTGACTTGTAGTAGTTTTTATGTAAATTTCAAATTCACGATAAAAATTAAAATACTTCACTCTTGAAATCCGATTGGATTATGCCGCGTAAATAGAGACAAAAGAGAGTACATGAATTATTTGTCAAAAAAAAAAAAAACAATAAAGATTCAATCTTTATACAACTTGTTTCTAGATTAACGATGAAGTTTTTATATTCTTCTAATCGTTAACCGAATGATCCTTGAATTCTGATGAAGTTTTAATATTCTTCGAATCAGTTTTACATTCAGACAGAATAGTAAACCAAAAAGGTTTTAATCTCTAGAAACCTCAAATACAACACTGTTTCGAGCTAATGATGAAGATTTTATCTTTTTCAATCATTTAGCCTTAATATTCCTGATGAAGATTTTGTACTCTTCAAGTCAGAATATTCATTCAAACAGAGTATTTAACAAATTGGTGAAGTTTCTATATTCTTCAAACCAATGCACAATCTGATTTGTTTGTGAAGTTCTTATATTCTTCAAACCAAACGAGTAAAGTAAAATCTCCAAAAGTCAAACACAATCAAATTTCACATGTAGTAGAAAACTACAAAGTTTTTTTTTTTCTCCTCTAAATAGAATACATATTAATAATAATAAAAACATATTCTGAGATCATCACATAATGACTTTATCCTAACATTTATGAAATAAATTTCATAACTTATAAAGGATAGAAAAAGAAAATAATAATCAAGGGAAATAAAGATAGAACCTGATTTTTACTCTCATTGAATCATATTCTATCTGTTAGCAATAATTCCATGCAAGTCAATTTTCTTGCTAATTTTTTTTTGTTTTCTCAGTTTCCATCATATTCCTATTTTCCTCAAGAAGACATTTAATTTCAACAAGAAACTAAACTCATGTTCAAATATTGTTAGGAGACAACATTTGTTCATTTACTTCTTCTCATATTTATATAAAACCAAGAATATAGGGAAAAAATTAAAATGCTCATCTTAGCCTTTATGCACAAAATAACTTTTCAATGTGCTCATCTTAGCCTTTATGCACAAAATAACTTTTCTCATTGAAAAGAAAATTGAAGGGGTGCAATGTTTGAATGCACTTGGGAAGAAAATAAAAATAATCTTACCCATCCAAGGAAAACTTACTACAAAAAATATACTCAAACATATTAAAGTAGTACTAATTCATCCCAAATCTCTTTTATCATACGGTAAAATAATTCTCTTTTTCTTCTTTTTCTTTCCTTAATAAAAAGAACACAGGAAATAGAAGTAATTTCCTTACCATAGAAAATACCAACCTTAAATTTCTTAAGCTTGTTATCTCTTGTATTCAGATTAGCAAACAAGAAATAATAAAAGATGAAAAGAAAAACAAAGAACTATCTGAGTCCACAGAACCCACTGTGTGTCCTTAAGAAATTTAATCCCCTCAAGTACCCGAGGTTGCAGATTAATTCCTCCCAAGATGAAACGGATTAATCATTAAAGAAGTAGCGGTACCTCAAACTTCAATAACTTCAACAAACTCAAAATGACAGCAACGAATCACACACAGAAACGATCGATCGATGTTATTTTGTAAGAAATGTATGTAAAAGAAGGGAAGATTTAGTGTAGAAAAATTAGAGAAAACTTCTCTATTTATAGCCAACAAAGGGTAAAGGTCACAACCCTTTGGAAAGAAGACAACCTTTTAGAAAGAAGACAACCTTTCAGAAAGGTCACAACACTTTGGAAAAGGCATAACCTTTCAAACGGTCACAACCCTTTAGAAAGGACACAACCTTTCATAAAGGTCGCAACCATTCGGCATAGTCACAACTCTTCAGGAAAGTCACAACCCTTCATTTCCTGTTCACACCTTTAAAACCCAACATTTTCTGTCTTCAATTTTTATGCTTTTTATTAGTTTTTAAATATGTAGGTCAATTGCCCATATCATATAGTAATATATGTTTCTTTTAAAGTAGTTTTATGTGTCGTCTAAATTATCGTCATATGATTTGCAAATTAATTATAAGCTTCCACATGACACCCTGAATCTTTCGAACCCAACTGAGGTCTATTTTTTCTATATATATATAACCATTAAGTTATACTATTTATCATATATGTATGTATATTTTGGGTAAAAGTAAATTCAATTAGTCTTTGATATATAATACTTGATCGTTCGTCTCCATTTGTGTGATACGATTTTCAAATTTTGATATCCAAATGAGTTTTTTTTATTGTAATCTTTTTAATTATATGGTTGAAAATATTTTGAATTGTCAATCATTGTGATTGTAGCACTCTTTTTACGTAGTTTTCAAATTCACAATGAAAATTAAAATACTTCACTCTTAAAATTTGATTGAACTATGCCTACATGAATTAATTGTAAAAAAAACGTACACAATACATTATATATGAAACATAATAAAACTTCAAAAAAAAAAATTGAATCCATTATTTCAAAAGTATAGTAACCTTAAACATCATCTTCAAGTTGGACGTTAACGGATGGGTTTATTGCCGATGCCGGTGCCGGTGTTGGAGGAGCTTCATGTTCATCGGCATTGTTGTGGCGGCGGTAGCGGCGTATGACAGTGTGCAAACACCACCACCATGTTGTGGTTACAATTGAAGAAATCAAGGCAAATTTGAGAGCTACCTTAATGGTAATGTGAATATTCAAGTACTCCATAGTTTATTATATGTGATGTTCAACATTATGCATTTAGTTTTATAGGGATTCAATTTAGATTTAGAATTATTGTAATGTGAATGTTCAATCCATGACAAATTATGGTAAGAGACCTTAGTACTCTGCACATTAATTGTTGTATATATATACTAGACACTAAAGTACATTAGTTGTTGACTTGTTGCATACTAGTATGACACTAGATAATTTGCATTTATGGTTTATGGGAGTTGGGAAAATAAGGTTAAAATTGAAAATATCCATTTGCTTTTACGTTTAAGAGTGCTGCTGTAGTCTGCACATTAGGGAGGGGCCTTTTGGTAGGATCACTATTGAATATTCACCATTTTTTTTTAATTGAAATATCTTGTGACTGAAAAATATTCAATGGCTATTTCCACTCATATTTTGGTTAAATTAGTGACCAAAAGAAAAATATTTAGTGGTTATTCTCGATATTTTAATAAAAATCAATTTTTGACTATACATTATTTCAGTGAGCTAATTAGCTAAAATTAAATAGGGAAAATTCTGTTTTATAACAAAAATTTCTTATTGATTCGTGGTTGAAAAGTAACCTCTGGATTCATTGAAAAACAACGTATACATTAATTTTATATATTACTCATTGTTTATTAATATTGCTCTATTTGCTATTATGTTACGTGCAACACAACTAGGGGTTTTCACGATTTGGATAAAAACCGATTCAAACCAAAAAATCGAATCAAACCGATTTTATTTAGGGTTTGGTTTGGTTTGGTTTTAGATTTTTCAAAAATTGATAGTATTTGGTTTGGTTATGATTTTGTCCAAAAAAATCTGAAGAAATAACTGAACCAAACCGATAAATAATACACATAAATTTTATTATTATACATACATAATATACTATTTTATAAACAATTTTAAAAATCTTATATATGTATTCATCAAAATTTATTTATAATTTACTTATGAAAGTAAAAATGTCCAAGGAAAGAACATCTATCTTATTGGTTTCATGTATATGAGTGTCTATGACAATTCTTTGTGTGACTAAAAATGTCAATGTCTCTTCCTTCTAGGACAAAACTAGTGAATTTTGAAGCTTTATTCATAGTAAATTCAATGATCGAAAGTTTTGTAATGTCAGTCATTCTAACTATTTTTCGTTTTGAATGGATTATTGTCATTTTTTTCACGTTTTGAATAAATTATTTCTTTAATTTTATGTATATGGTTAATAACCGAATTAACGAACCAAACTGAACCAAAACCGATATATATATATATATATATATATATATATATATTATATTAGGTTTGGTTTGGTTTTGATAATTTTAAAATTGATTAAATTGGTTTGGTTTTAGTTTTGACCAATAACCGATCCAAACCAACCCGTGAACACCCCTAAACACAAACTAATAGATGACAAATCGTGATATTGACCATGCATGAGTTTTTAATGCAAATTATGGCAAGTCCAACTAGTAATCCTTATAAGTTGGAGCTGTAGAGGAAACTTTTTAAAGTCATTGTGTGGGGTTTTGTTTATCAGGAAAATGATAGGTAGATGCTATAAAGCTGGCAAAAATATGCTCATGGAAGGTCGTTTAAGTTTTATATTCATTAATATCAACAAAGTTAGTACTTTTCTTTATTTTTATTACATAAAATTACTCAACTTAATACTCCCTTCATTCAAAATAGGTGAATTATTAAGCTTTTTTTATAGTGCAAAATTAGTAGATCGTTCAAAGTTCAGGAGAATTGTTGAATGTTTCTTCCATTTTCCCCCTCATTTACATTTTTTAGATGATAATTTCAATAGAGTTAATTATTCATATTTTTTATTTTACTTTGAATTATTTATATTTTCAAGAATAGTTTGAGAATAACAAAAAGGGTAAAAGTGGAAAGCAGTGTTTAGTTTATGTCTTAATTTTTTTTTCTTAATAAATATGTACTTCCTCAATAATTCACTTATTTTGAAATAAAGGGAGTATATATCAATATTCTCATAGTCATAATCTCATCTCCAGGCATCCATTAATAGTCGTTTCATGCTGTTGCCTGCTCATTGT
The DNA here is from genome assembly GCA_037074985.1 of Solanum bulbocastanum. NCBI lineage: Eukaryota > Viridiplantae > Streptophyta > Magnoliopsida > Solanales > Solanaceae > Solanum > Solanum bulbocastanum. The sequence goes on from CM073601.1 coordinate 35,968,337, forward strand.
TTTGGTCCCTCTCCATCCAAAAGATTCCTGCAATATCTAGAAAAATTAATAGGTTTTAACATATTAATCATATGACTATCAAGCAATTTGTTATTTAAAGCGACGTGGTAAAAGAGTTTCAATCATAAAACTAGTCGAAATTATTAATAAAAGACCTACTGTCATGTTTTCAATAGATGAAAGACAAGACTTCATGATCGTTATTGATCAAAGAGGGATTGTATCAAGCAGTGATTGTAGACATTGAAATCTTGTAGGACACTACAAGACGTGTTCAATTTGAGTTGGGATTCTACAAGGTGTGTTTAATTCCAATTAGAATTCTTTGAGGCTAGTCAACCCTAAACCCCAGCTCATGCCTATGTAAATGGTAATATATTCCCTTGAAAAGACATCTCAAATATCCCATAAACTCTTGGTATTTTTGAAGATCAAGGTCTCAAGATTCCCATAAACTCTTGGGTATTTTTAAAGATCTCGAATATTCCACAAGTTGATGGAATATTCATATAGAGGTCAGATCTAAATCATCCTAGTTCGAGAAATACGCTACTAACGGTCCTCGAATCATGGATAAATCTTAGGAGAGTAGAATCAAGGAAGGCCGCACTATTTATCAATAAAGTTTTGTTTCTTCATATTTTATTTGTGTGGTTGATTTATTTTCATATGTCTAAAATTTGTTGCAAACAAATTGGCATGCCCAGTGGGACCAAATCTGCCCTTCATCTCTTCTCTCATAAATCAAACTTGAAAATCGGAAGCTGCAAAGGTGGAAGAATGAGTAATTCAAGCATTGTCTATGAGTTTCATCGAGTCTACACTCCAATAAGCCTTGAAGCAGGGGACATTTGTAGACATTGAAATTTTTGGTGGGACTCTACAAGACGTGTTCAATTCGAATTGAGACTCTAGAAGGTGTGTTCAGTATTAATTAAATTTCTTGGAGGCTACTCAACCCTAAACCCTAGTTCATGCCTATATAAAGGGTACTAAATTCCCTTAAAAGGCATCTCGAATATATCGTTATATTCCACAAGTCATGGAATATTCATATAGAGTTCAAATCTAAATCATCCTAGTTCGAGAAATACGCCACTAATTGCCCTCGAATCATGGATAAATCTTATGAGAGGAGAATCAAGGGAGGAATAGAATTGTATCCACACTATAATCAATGAAATATTCATATTTCTTAAGATTTTATTTGTGTGGTTGATTTATTTTCCATATATATAAAATTGGTTGTAAACAGTGATGTTTAAATTATTCTATGGTGCTTCAGATTTGAAGTTACTAAGATCAACTTTGTCTAAACATAGCTTGGTAATGGTACCTATGGTAATTGTTTAATTGACTTATTTGCTCCAAGACATATTTTGTTGAGTTTTGATCAACATAAAAATTTTGTACTGCTTTTATCTCAGTCACTTAATTATCTTCTCTACAATGGAGAAGAGCACCATTTTTTCATAGTCCATTGGGTATAATCCCGCAGAGGAAATTACTTTATTTAGTTGTGGTATGAATTTCTTTATCTGATTTATTTGCAAAGAAGTCTCTAACGTCTGTAGCATCGGCAGTTGAAAAATCAATTGCTATAGATAAAGCTACTCAAATCAAGTCAAGACCGAGCAATACTAGGATCAATGTTATACTTGATCTAATGGATAAGCTTTCAAATCATATAAGACTTTAGTTTGTGGATGAAAATTTTGGTAAATTGATTGAGATTTTCCAGGAGATTGAATCAGATAGTTAATTTGTCTTTGTATTGCAATTATTGTAATAACAATTGAAGTTGCTACTAATGAGGTGCAATCTAGAGAATTTGGACTAAATTTGATCTCTATGTAAATGAAAATGAAGGTAAAACACAAAGAGTTGGGGTTGATGTGTCACAAGTTGATTCATGAAAAAAACTAATTGATACAGCTGATGTAGAAGATATTAAAAAAGTTGGGCAGCTTGTTTTGCCACTTGAAAACAAGAATGCAACTAAAAATTAGACTTTGGGTTGCACACAAAAATTCAACTAATAGTCAAAATAATTCTCTGGGTAGTAGAAAGGATGCGACTAGAAATTCTAAGGACAATAAAGGTGTCACAATCTAAATTGCAGAATCGTACGAGCACCTACTCTATTGTTAATTAGCTAGGAGAATTCTTATCACTCCACCAAATGTGCGGAAAATCACTTTTAAATCCCTTAAAATAATGAGAAGCTATATATTAATATTCATATTAATGACAATCGATAACTTTAAAAGTACAATTTTACAACAACAACAAAAAAAAAAAGAAAAAACTCCCACGATTTAGTCTAGGCATGTTCAAAAGCTTCTAGTTATAATAAGACAAGAAATATTATAACTTTCAACTGAAAGAGAAGTGTAGAAGTTGTTGACAAGTACTCATCGCTTCACATAACAGACTTCAATTCAACTTGCAATGCACCCACACCCCTAAAGAATATAGCTAGAGTAATATCAATATACGACACGTACATGTAAGCATCATAATCGATTGACCAAGATTAGATCACACAACATAACGTACAAATTAAATAACAAGTTTAATATGAAACGTTGTACAATAACTAACTCCTTGAATCCCTTCGATCGTCCAATTACGCTAAGCTGTCTAATTTCATTTGAAGTAACTACATGAAATACTAACTTGGTAAAATATCATTTACCACCCTAGATCTGCATAATTTCAAGATGACTCATCTTTAAAGCAATGGTGCACCCGTTTTCTTGAAATCCTGGATTCGCCTCTGCTCAAGAGACCTATTATGTTTGGATAATGTCGATGCTTTCTTGAAGGCTATTGGAATAGATAGTAATATTATGGCTCAAACATTACATATTTCCAATCTTGAAGTAGCTAAAATTATTTAAGAAAATCAGGATGTTAAGTTACTCAAATCTAATCCAACAATCAAGCTACTTTTGGTCATATTGAATATCTCTACGCATGAGGTCCTTTCCCAATCTTTGAAGTCTCTTAGTGAATATCTATCACAAACCGAGCCTACACCATGGGCGTAACTGGCACTCGAGAACCATTGTTGGTCCCCAAGAAAACCCTTGGCCTGACTCAATATTTAGCGAAAGACTTACTCAACATTATATGAACTCAAAAGTAAAGCTTTTACTCATAAGGTCTCAATAATGATAACTTAACTCAATAGAGATCTGAAGTATATAAATAAACATGAACGATTAACTCAGTCTTTAAAATATCACAAGGAAGATGGGAAAAGACTTCTCAAAATAGTACTATCTATGAAGCCTCTAACCACTATAACAGAAGTCGGGATAAGACCCACGACATCCTAACAAAACAAAACTGAAAGGTAAATGGGAATCCTTCGGTAGCAAGAAGGCTCACCAAGGCAAATCGGGAACTGCTAGTGGTATCAACGGAGCACCTGTTGATTACCCTGAATACATGTATCTGCATCATGAAAAGATGCAGGTAAAATGACATTAGTACATTGAATATACGAGCATGTAAGGGGAACTCTAAAAGCATGATATAAGCTTGAATTTATAAAAAGGAAACATACTCACCTCAACAACTCTACTCAAGAATACTCAACTCATTATAAAGCAACAATAAAAGATTGAAATATAAATATATAAAGCACTTAAAACAATGAGTAATAACTCAATAGTATATGAAAATACAATAAAGAAATTCTTTACTCTTATTTGGGAGATTCTCTAACCGACAACCATCACTATGAGCTACATGATGATACATCATCTCGTCCACGCTGCGACAACTATCCTATACCTTGTCGAAGTATAAGACATCCTCAACTAAGTGGATCCACTAAGTTATGCTTAAAAACAATATGGAATCATCTAAAAAGTATGACCCTATACCCATGTTGGCATACATGGTTTATGAGGACTTTGAGTTGTCTGAACTCGTCCCCATATCGATGCTCAATACTACTCCCAATAATATAACTCATGATCATATGTTTAAAAACATTTCTCATCCTCAAATTGAGATTATTACTTAAAAGGTTCTCTTAAAAGAGATAGTGCTCAAAAACTCTTTATGAACTCATTTGGAAATCAAGGTTTCCCTCTCGTTTTAAAATGTAAAATATTTACACTTGGGAATACTTAGTTTCCATATATTCATTTTGAAAACATGGACTCAACTCTCCTCATCCCAATGCTCAAGTACTCAAGTTTTAAAACAAGTTTTAAAAGATTGTGAAAGACTTCTCAAAATGACTCAAAGGACTCTCTCGAACTTTATTCTTAACTCTATCTTGAATTTAAAATGTGAATTCAAGAGTTATAATTAGGATATGGCATCTCTCAATGATTAGTGAAGGCTTAGACATTTGATAATAAGAAACGAGCGAAGACACAAAATAGGGAGCACTGGCGCGACACAGAGATGAATTAGATTTTTTGTCATGAAATTAATTTTTGCTACAGAGGACTCTGTATCTTCTCCGTGATGAGGAGATGGGTAATTATCTGAGGGCTGAATTTTCAAAACTCCTCCATGACGTGGACCTGAGCGCATATTTTTGCCCGATCTTTCTTCCTCTCCCAAACTCAATTCAATTCATACCCACTTCAATTCCATGGTTCAATTTCATGAAAATTCACAAACCCAGAACGTTTTCAATGAACCCACACAAAACTCAATCAAGAGACTCAACTATTTCACTAAAACCTCACCTCAAGGATTTCAAAGACCTCAATTATCAATTAAACTCAAGAACTTCTCAAGAACTCAATAATCAACTTTAAGAATGAATTCATTGACAAAAGTTTACATGATTGGTGTGTCGATGAACAACCCAACACTATGAAAGCTTACATACCTCGTAAGAACTAAGTTCTTGGCGGAAATCTTCAACTTTCTTGATGAACTCTTGAAACCCTTTTTCTTTTCTCCTCTTGAAACCTTCTCTCAACCTTAGGCATTTTATAATGTGAAAATAATAACTTAGTCTGATTAGACCCCTTAATTTGGTGAGAAAACGCTTTAGTATAGTGGGGGTATAGAAAAGACCAATTTACCCCTCCTTAAAATAGATGAACTACCTTAACTAGACTGGCTGCACTCAAACGAACATATCTCCTTCATCTGAACTTGAAATTTAGCAAACTCGGTGATGTTGGAAAGAGGACACGACAACCTTCAATTTGATACCTCATGGGCCACCTAACTCATTCTAAGTTGAAAGTTATGGTCGTTTGAAGTTGACCCAAAATTCACAACTGAAGACTAACTTGCAAAATTCTTAATTTAGCTATTTCTAGTTTAGCTCTTTCTAAATTTAGCTCTTTCTAAGACCGAGGTGATACAATATCAAGGTGAATTTGGACAGTTACTATTGTCAATAGGAAATAACACCAATTTAGTGGAAGGTATGTCATCAATCTCTCAAGATAATATCACAAAGAATTTGATTATTTCGAAGGAAAAACAAAGGGAGATGAATGTTCCTAGGTGGGTTTTTTTGGTTGATAGGGAAGAGCAGGTTTCACCACCTATTTTGAATAGAAAATTAAGTCCAGAAGTACCCATATTTGTGCCTCAAATTCCAATTTCAAAGAATAATGAGTCAAGGGCCTTAGCTTCGAGATTTAGTATAATTGATATAGGCAAGGAATATTTTGATGAAGATCAGGAAGACAATATGTTGGACATATGCTTTGATAAAATGGATAGGAAAGCAGATATCTCACCTAGGCAATAAAGAAGTGAAAACAAAAAAAGTATAAAGAAGACACATGAAAGGCAACATTATTGGTATCAATGGTACAATGACCGAGGAGTTTGTTCCAAGGAACCTACCAATGCCACTGGCAAAGTAGAATCACACGAAAGTATCAATAGCTTCAACAAGATCCAATAAATCTATGATCGAAGAAGTGATGACCTATCAAGTATTATTGGACATGTTTAAGAAGAAGAGAATAGAAAAATACTTCATGTTAATTTAGATGGGCAAACAATATTTTCTAATTCATGTATTTGTAAAAGAAAGTTTGAGATTGATAACTGTCATAATCCAAAAATTGATGCGATGGCACTTTTCTATTCCTACCAAGAAGAGTCAGCCTCAACCTAATAAAATGAAAGAAATGTGGAAAGACAAAATAAGAACAAGGTAAAAGTGAAAATCTTGTTCATTCTATTAACACCACCAAAATCTATTCTTCACGTGGAGAAGCCACTAATACATAGGTGTGGAATTAATAAATAAGTATAAGTATGAAGTCTTTGTTTCTCAAATAGAACAAAGCATAAAAGAAGAACTAGAGGGCCCGCCGGTATAACAAACAACGTCTCTCAATAGTTCTTTGACAAGCCTCAAAGATGGAAAGAAAGAGCAATCACACGATATCAGGCTCGGAACCTACACAAGTGTAGAAGCAAGGAGTGAGTACCAGTAATACTATACCCAACATGCAATCTAATAAATGAAGCAATCTAGTTAGAAAATGAATACTCCTTTCATCCCAACCAAACCTCCTCAAACTACAAACTGCACAAAAATCAACCCGATCTAATAGATCTATAATACACAAGTCACAAGGCTCAACAATCACAGTCCAATATTCACACTTCAACAACTAACACGTATCAACTAAGTCAATCTCAATGTCAAGTAGATTAATCACATAAACAAGTGCATCAATCACAGTTAACAAGTGAGTCAAACATAAGCATTAAAATGCATCAAATCACAATAATCAAACCTTTGCTAGGACTATTTCCCATACGATTTATATCATTTGACTAGTCGAAACCAGTTTCCATCGGCTTTATATCATTTCACTAGCCGAAACCATTTTCAATCGACCTTATATCATGTCACTTGCCGAAACTATTTCACATCGGTTTTATATCACGAGTTGAAACCATTTTATATCGGCTTTATATCATATCACTAGTCGAAACTATTTTCCATCGACTTTATATCATGTTACTAATCGGACCCATTTTCCATCGGCATTATATCACATGTCTCATCGCGGTTTACATCAATCAATGCACACAAGCAAGTTTATACCATAAGGAGGAGATAACAATTTAAATAATTCAAGTTCACATTCATGCTATCAAAACATTTCATCAATCAATCAAATAGGGGTCACAACAAGGAAATTCACAATGCATTACGGTCAACACATAGCCTTTTCATTTAGACCCATTTTTATTAATTAAGATTTGTCAAGTGGAACAATTAACCCTTCACTTCTTTCACATTAATCTCAACACATACATTGAAGGAAATATATAAATTCTACTAGATTACAAGGTTTAGGAGATCACTTGACTTAATTCAATCAATTAGTCACTCCAAGACTTGAGTCTTCCCCTTTCGACCAATGTCCAAAGCCACACAATCAATATCAATCAATTATTCACAATAGATTTCCAGAAACAACAATACCCACATCATATACTTTAAAAAACGGGTCTTCTAAAATGAAGTTTGAATCCAAATTCTTTACTTAAAATCATTACCCAAGACATTTGGAACCCATTGGTGAAAACCATTTCGAAAAGGACTTAACATCAATTCACAATCTCCATTTTAGTTTCGAACTTGAGTTCTTGAAAAACCTTGTCATTTGCCAATCAAAATCCCAAATTTTGATGTTAAAATCCATAAATAATCAAAGGAAAATGAAGATTTAGGGTCACAAAAGCTTACCCAAATAATTTAACACAAGAAATCTCTTCAGAGATCGCCTCCAAGGGCTTACCAAACTTAAAGATTGAAAATGAGACTTAGACGCCGAAATTGCAGGTCAAAACCCCTCTCTAATGTTGCTTTTGCGGCCATGTTTTCGCTTACGCAAGCCCCGCAAAAAGTAGGGGTCTCACTTTTGCGAACCAGACTTTGGTTAAGCGATCATCGCTATAGTGAGCCTTGGTCCGCTTAAGAAAACCCCACTCAAAAGGTCAGTCTCGCTTTTGCGAGTCCGCCTTTGCTAAAGCGAAGGCATTCCGCAAATGTGAGGAATGTAACACCAGAAACATGGGCCAAACATAAAATCATTGAAATGACCCTTGAGATTCGTTCGGAACCCTGTATAGACGAACCATATATGAAAATCAATTATACTCTATGTTTTAGACTCAATGTAACCATTGAGAAACGAATTTGAGGTCTCCTTGATCCGACATTCGTTAAAACCACAAGAAAGTAACATAACGCCTAAAAGGCCAAAACAAGCTCGAAACTTTTTCAAAAATCAACCAAGATCTCACATAGTCCTAAAATTATCCGTTGGATCTAATGAAAATCTCTGAATTCTGATCCCAGCATCCGAACCCTGAATATTAATCAAAGTCAACCCAAAAGCTAAATTTTCATAATTTTCCAACTTGATCTCAAATATCAACAAGACTCTGAATCTAAAATTGACATCTCTCAAATACCAGATTTCACTTCCAAGACTAATGAAATCGATGGAATTTCATTCCTACACTCGAAAATCCAAAAGAAGCTGAAAGCCACTTTTTAACAACTTAAGTACTTCAAAGTCAAATCTTACAAAACTTCACAACTTATAACTTAAAGTTTGAAACCAATTTTCAAAACTCAATTAGAAACAACTCGAGGTCAATATGGGGAGGGAAAAATGATAAATTCGTGAAACTTTCCAAAAATGACCAACCGGTCATTACAATAACTCAACCTTCTTCTTGGTTGTTATATTTTTGCATTATTTAAGCATCATCATTTGTAATATCATAGAGTGTATTACAAACTCTGCGGTGATGAAAAAATACAAATTTCTCTCAAGCTCTTATTTTTTTTATGTTTGTTAGATAATATAGGTTTATTACCTCAGTAGAATTGGACAGGTTATACGGCCTAACATTACTTATCCCTATTGATTTTTTTAAAATAAAGACCACTAAATATTATGTCTAGTGATAAATTTAATAAAAATAAGTAATTTTTTTTGTGTGTATATATAGAAAAATAAAGAAAAGTGAATTTTATGATATAAACATAAATTTGAGTGACCTTCCATAAAATTTCCTCTCCATTTTTTAATAATGGGAAAAGGGACAAATATACCCCCGAACTATCACAAATGATACGTACAGACCCTCTGTTATACTTTAGGATTGTCTATACCCTTACAGTCAATAATTTGGGTTGTGTAACCCTTAAAACTAATTGACGGACACATGACTTCATCTCAACAATTTGGACGATCTTATTTATTTTTTTATCCAAAATTAAAAACCCACCCATCTTTCATAATTTACCCACCCATGACCCAAATTAAAACATCATGGCATTTAAAATTAAAACAAAAAACAAAGAGCCCTCATCCATTAAAACATAACCCAAAACCTTTTAAATCAAACAAAGACAAAATTGTTCTTCAATACATCTTCATTTGCGGCTTTTTTTCAAATATCATTAAAACAAAGACACAATAGCATATGCTTTCATTGAAAAACAAGAGACCCATTTTAATTTGTTGTTCAAATTGATTTGTTGTTGAATGAGATTGGAAATACTCTCACCGTTGATGGACAAAACCTCAAATTTAAGAGTAGATCTTCAATAGAATAAAAAAATTTAGAATTTAAATTGATTTGTTGTTGTTGGAAGGAGTTGGAAATACTATCACCATTGATGGACAAAGCTTAAAGAAAAGTGGGTTTGCAATCAAATAAGAAAATTTGAACTTAAATTGATTAGTTGTTGTTGAAACGGGTTAAAAATACAACCGCCATTGACGGATAAAGCTTCAAGCTTTAAATTGGGTTTGCAATTAAGTCCAAAAAAATTGATCTTACATTGATTTGTTGTGGTTAAAAGGGTTCAAAAATATTCTTGAAATAGATTTTGATGAATTGAACCAAGTTCAACATATTTTTGTAGTTGTTGTTGGAAAGCTTTAGATTTTAATTTTGCACATAGTTGAAAATATTCTTACAATCTGTTTGTGTTGTTTAAAGGGGTTAATTCATTGCTGTTGTTTGAAACTTTAAGGAGGATGCATTGAGTTTATTCTAGATGAAGATTTTTTTATTTCTTTTTTTTTTTTTTTTTTTTATGTGGATAAGCAAGGAATCAGTGATATTCCCTTACAAAAAAATGAAGGGTTATTTGGTTGTGGGTCGGGTGCATCATTTAATTTTAGGTAAATAAATAAATAAAATTGAGTAACAGTTGAGATGAAGTCACGTGTCCGTAACACCTAAAAAAATTAGACTCAGACTATACAACAGGAAAAGGTGAACCACAGAGGGGTTCATGGGCCATCAACAGGACCACGACTCGTCACCCTCATCGTGGTTCACACCCATCCAGAAGTGGTGGACCACAGATCCTTCCACGGGCCGTGGGGCGGCTCATCAACTAGAACCAGCAGACCCCCTAGCCCAAGTGAAGAACCACGGTGGCCATCACGGTCCGTGGTTCTTCACACGGTTCATGAAGTGGACCGTGGCTTGGAGGTCCAGGAATAAGTAAGCACTTGCCAAGAACCACGGCCCACTTGATGGGTCGTGGTCCCTTTGATGGTCCGTTAATGGCCTCGTGGATGGCCTTCGTCAGCTTTTAAGTCAGGGTCATTTTGGTCTTTTCTTTTATGCTTTGGGTAATTAAACTACCTCGTTTAACATCTAAACTACATTGTTTTACTCAGTTTAAGCCGAATAATCTAGTCAGAACCTACCCTAAATATTCTTTCTCCAAAAGTCATCGAGATTAGAGTAAAAAGAAGAGAAAAGTCGACCAACCCTCTCAAGAACATACAACAGGTTCTCTTCAAGTTTCAGACCCAAAACTAAAGGATTTCTTCATAGATTGCATCACCAGGTATGTGGGATTTAACTAGTGGGTTCCTTTCATCCACTAGGTCCCTAGAATTCAGTCAAATCCTTGATTCTCCATATCTTGTTTAGACCTAGGGTTTCTAAAACCTTGGATATTTGTTGTGATTTAGTTGTTGTAGTACCCTAAATCAAGTTACCTTGTTTCTTGGAAAGTATGCTTAGTTCCTTGCATGAAAGTAAAAACCCTAGTTTGTATAAATTGCCTTAGTTCATGAATTATACTTGCTAGGTCAGTTAAAAAGATAACCATGCTCCAGATTTCGAACGTCACATTGTAAGTACATAAATGTTGCATTCTCAGATTACATGTCAATATTTTAAGGTATTTAGTATTTCAGTTATATTTCAGTCATATACATTTTTAGTTGGGAGTAGACTTAGCACCGAGTTGGACTAGGGTTAAGCATACCCTCATAGTCCCAGAACTGCGTGCCTCTGTAGGAATATAAGTCCCCCCTATTAGGCATCAGATTTATTGAAGTCATGCCTTTATACCCCTGACAAGGTATATTGGGTCCTCTCAATGGGGTGTATACATCAAACTCCATATTTAGCTTACGTGGTTTATGTTGGTTAATAATAGCTCCCACAGTCAGACTCTTAGTGCATTGACCAGGTTTTCAGCCTTTATATCACCATACAGTTCAGCATGTCATCTTCATGATTAGTACTTGGTCATTGCATTTAGCTTAGCTATTCAGTCATATTTTAATATCTATATCTCTTCTTAGATTATATCATTACTCAGTTATGCATTGTTCAACTTAATTTATGTAACCTGCATGCTCAGTACATTCCAAGTATTGACGCATACTCTGCGCTACATCCTTTCATGATGTAGGTTTGGGTACTCAACATCCAAATCATGCAAAGATCAGTTCTTAGTCCACATTCAACAACTTCGGTGGTGGGTCCTCATATTTCGAGGACAATAAACATGCATTCATTTTAGTCTTTACTTTCAGTTTTTAGTTTTGTTAGAGTTAGCTCGGGGCATGTACCAGCAACTCAACTCAGTTAGAGGCTTTACAAATATAGTAGTAGATTCAGCTTGAGTTGTTAGGTGGTTGTTTCAGTTATCACTAAATTCTTAGTATCTTCACATTCATACTAGTTGGGTTTTGTCCCTACATCAGATATTTATTAAATTCCGTATTAGTTCATGTTTTACTTAGTTATTCTCAGTATGTTTACGATATGCCAAACTTAGGGTTATTTTGGGGTCACTCGTGATCATAGGTCACGTGTTACTTCTAAGGGGTAGCCTCGGGGCATGACAAACTTGGTATCAGAACATTAGGTTCAAGAGTCCTAGGATGTCTGAAAGCTGCACTAAGTAGAGTCCCTTTCATGAGTGTGAAGCGCACCACATTTATGAGGGGAAGGTGATGAAGTGTTTTAAGAAAGCTTTACTATCTTTGCTAGTATTATCGTTCGTGAGGTATGATCTAACTTATCCTTTCTAATATGTCGTTATGCATTTCAGATCATGCCTCCTCGTAGAGTTAATGCACAGAATGCTAATGTAGTTCCTCCAGTCCCGAACCATGAGGTTATGAATGCAAAATTTCAGAATGTGATCCAACTCTTGGTTCAAAGTATGGCCAATCAGAACAATCAATAGGCTCCAGTTCTTGCAAACAATAATAGTGGATTAGCTCCAGCCAGGGCTCGAGACTTTGTTCGGATGAATTCGCCTGAGTTTCTAGGATCGAAGGTTTGTGAGGACATATAGAACTTCATTTATGAGGTTAAGAAGATTTTTGGGGATGATGAAAGTGACTGGTAATGATAGGGTGGAGTTGGCATCCTACCAGCTTAAGGATGTGACTCATATATGGTTCACACAGTGGAAAGACAACAGGGGTTCAGATGCAGCTCCTGTGACTTTGGAGTGTTTTACCGGAGTTTTTCTGGACAGGTTCTTCCCAAGGGAGTTGAGTGAAGCCAAGGCATAAGAGTTTATGCACTTGAAGTAGGGTTCAATGTCAATCCAAGAGTACGGGCTGCAGTTCACTCAACTCTCCAGGTATGCTCCACATATGGTTGTCGATCCAAGGGCACAAATGAGTAAGTTTTTGTTTGGGGATCCGATATGGTGAAGATCGAGTGCAGGAATGCTATGCTTTTAGGGGATATGGACATCTCCAAACTCATGATTCATGCTGAGCAGGTTGAGGGGGCTAAGCTTAGGGAAATGGTTAAGGACAATATAAATGCTAGGATATGATAAGCTTAGGGAAATGGCTAAGGACAATATAAATGCTAGGATAGGTAACTATGAATACTCTCAACAAAAGTCGGGCGGTGAGAATCACTCAAAGTTTCAGTAGAAATTTATAGCCCCAACATCTTCATCAGCTAGTGCTCTATCCCTTAGGTTTTGATAGGATCAGAAAGGTAGGGCATTAGGCTTTAAGGCTTAGGGGAGTACTTCAGGTAACAACACTTTCCCAACTTGTCCAAAGTCTGGTAAGAACTATCCGGGCAAGTGTCTTGCAGGAAGGGAATGATGTTTTGGGTGTGGTCAGTATGGCGATATGTTGAAGGATTTTCCTTCTGCCAAGAAAGGGAAAGGAGGTAACAACAATAGGGCTCAGTCTACAGCTCCAGCAGCACCAGCAAGTCACCCCACTCAGTAGGGTACTTCGACTGGTATAGGTGGCGATCAGCGCCAAAACATGTTGTATGCTCTCCAGGCTCGTCAGGACCAGAAAGATTCTCCTGATGTGGTCACTAATACGTTGAGAGTCTTTCATTTAGATGTTTATGCTACTTTGTCTTTTATAACTCCTTATATAGTAGTAAATTTCTATGTAAGTCCAAAAACTATCTCAGAACCCTTCTCAGTCTCTACTCCAGTTGGTGACCCAATTATAGCTAGACAGGTATACATAAATTGCCCTGTCATAGTCTCTCAGAAAGTCACCTTAGCAAATCTTGTAGAGTTAGAAATGATAAATTTCGATATCATTCTAGGCATGGATTGGTTACATTTCGTTATGCCTCAATCGATTGTAGAACTAGGATCATTCGATTTAAGTTTCCAAATGAGCCAGTCTTAGAATGAAAGGGTAGTAGCTCAGTACCTACAGGTCGATTTATCTCTTACCTTAAGGCCAAGAAAATGATCTCTAAAGGGTATATCTATCATCTTGTTTGGGTTAAGGATTTAAACTCCAAAACCCCAATTATTTTTTCAATCCCAGTAGTAAATGAGTTTCCACAAGTTCTTACCAGAGTTCCTTCCAAAAGGTAAACCGACTTTGAAATTGATCTCCTTTCAGATACCTAGCCCATTTCGATTCCTCCTTACAGAATGGCTCCATCCAAGCTTAAGGAATTGAAATAACAGTTGAACGACCCTATAGATAAGGGCTTCATCAGACCTAGTATCTCTCCATAGGGTGCTCCAGTATTGTTCGTGAAAAAGAAAGACAGTTCTCTCAGAATGTGCATTGACTATCGGCATTGAACAAAGTCACAATCAAGAACAATTATCTTATCCCTAGGATTGATGACTTGTTCGACCAACTTCAGGGTGCTAGTTACTTTTCAAAGATAGACCACAAATCTGGCTATCATCAACTCAGAATCAAAGATAATGACATTCCGAAGACAATTTTCAGAACTTGGTATGGTCATTATGAATTTGTAGTTATGTCTTTTGGACTAACAAATGCTCCTGCAGCTTTCACGGACTTAATGAACAGGGTGTTCAAATAGTATTTGGACTTGTTCGTTATCATCTTTATTGATGATATCCTTATTTATTCTCGGAGTGAGGAGAAGCATGCAACTCATCTGAGAGTGGTTTTGTAAACTCTTAAAGATCGCCAGTTGTTCGCTAAGTTCAGCAAATGTAAATTCTTTTATAGTCAGTCGGTTTCCTTGGTTATGTGCTATCTAGCGAAAGGATCTAAATGGATTCTCAGAAAATAGCGATAGTATAGCAATGGCCCGGACCCACCTCTCAAACAGATATCAAAAGTTTCTTGAATTTGGTTGGTTATTATAGGAGATTTGTTGAATAATTTTCATCCATAGCTTTCCCATTGACCAAGTTGACTCAGAAAAAGGTCAAATTTTAGTGGTCAGATGAATGTGAGAAAAGCTTCTCAGAATTGAAGACTAGGTTGACTACAACTCCTGTCTTAACTTTAAAAGATGGTTCCGATGGTTGTGTGTTTTATTGTGATGCATCCAGGGTCGACCTAGGTTGTTTGTTGATGCAGCGAGGTAAGGTCATAACTTATGCTTCTAGACAATTTAAGGTCTATAAGAAGAACTCTCAACTCACGACCTCGAACTTGCAGCCATAGTATTTGCCCTAAAGATTTGGCGAGACTACATGTATGGTTCATGTTGATGTGTTCTGTCACGCCCCAAACTCAAGGAGCACAACTAGTTCCTGATGCCAAAACTCAGGCCCAAGCCGACCCTGCTTAACAATTTGCTACTAGCGCATGATAGCTACACGCAATCAAGAAAACAAACAAGTATATCTCGACTTAAAATTAATCCCTCGTCTGGTAAGGCCCCTGTCAATAGATCTATAAAAGAAACATCTACTCCCAATAGTTTATATAAATAAATAGAAAACTAGCACAAAAGTCTTGATTGAGCCGTCGAGGCCACCATGATCTCTATGTCGAAACTAAAAGCAGACATATATCAAGACAATACATCAAACAACTAACAAGCATCTTCAAACCAACAAACTAGGCCAGCATGGTCAATACGTTGCTATACACTCCACACACTAGTCTGAAAGCCATTAAGAGTAGTAAAGATTGGCGGGATAGGGCCCCAGCCTACCCATTAAAATATATACAACAAAAGCTAACAAACCTCCCAACTCTGGCAGCTCTAGAGGAAAGGGGCTAGCCAACTGGATAGAAGTCAATTCTGCTGCTAAGGAGGTCTACTGGGTCATCTGTCGGGACCTGTAGGAATGAATGCAGTACCCCCAGGCAATGGGGCATCAGTAAAAAATAATGTACCAAGTATGAAAGGTAATAGGCTATGAGCAGGTATTCTAATATACTGTGAGTAGTCCGATAAATAAATCAAGAATAAGATAACTGTACTGACTTTCTCCTAAATCTAAACATATCAAAAATAATAAATTAACAGCCTAACCAAGCCCCCATAAGCTCAGCAAGTACAAACAACACACATGACAACCTACCTAGGCACCCATAAGCCCCAAAAAGTGCCAATCAGTCTATATACCCCTATCGATAGTCCCCTAGCCTCGTAGGCAGTCACATAGCCCTATTAGGTAACAATATAACCCCGTAGGCAGCACATAGATCTCTTAAGCATCAATATAGCTTATAGACAACTCATAGCCCTCTTAGGCAACAACATGGCCCTGTAAGCAGCACATAGCTTTCTTAGGCGTCAATATAGCCTCGCAGGCAACTCATTGCCCTTCTAGGCATCAAATATCCCCGTAGGAAACTCATAGTCCTTCTAGGCATCAATATAGCCCCATAGGCATAACATATGTCTTCTAAACATAGATCACATTCATGCAACTAACCACAATAGCCCCAAGGGCAATAATAACAATCCAATAAGCTAAAAGCCAACAATTTAGCTATAAGCAACCTATACAAATAACATCTAAGTTATGTTCAACATAGGGACGCTACTAACTGAATAAGAATCCCGACAAGAAAGGATTATATTCACTCGAGTAGCCAACAATCAACAATAATTGCTACAAGTATAACAACGATAACTACCCAATTACATTGCACCTAAGCTTTAAGGAAATATGTCGTAAGAAGGGAATAGCCTTAATATACCCTTTTCGCTGAATTCACGTGGCCTAATGACTTTTATTCACAACCTCCTTGATACTATAATAAGGCATAACCATAATAAACACACAAGAATAGAAGATACCACGATAATCTAATAAAAGATATGTATATCCGTCGCAAATTGCTATTTGCGGCTTATCAAAGCTAGAGTCGACAAAAGAAGGGTCTTACCT
Source organism: Solanum bulbocastanum (assembly GCA_037074985.1). Classification (NCBI taxonomy): domain Eukaryota; kingdom Viridiplantae; phylum Streptophyta; class Magnoliopsida; order Solanales; family Solanaceae; genus Solanum; species Solanum bulbocastanum. The sequence goes on from CM073601.1 coordinate 35,985,216, forward strand.
TGATCTTAAGTTCGTAATACACTTCATAACCTTAAAATATGTCCAAACCCTTGCTTTCCCAACACCAAAGTATGATATCCTACGAAATTGATAAAACAAATTATACCATGTTGACGAGCTCAACGCATAGAACAACTTTCGTCAAGGACTTAAGTCGAGAAAATCTATAATTTGGTTGATCTTAGAAATGGATTTTCTAAGTTTTCAGGTTCTTAACTAAAAAAAAATGAAGACAAAGTTGAATAAGAAGATATATAAAAAGTTCCACTGACCTATGGGCCCACCTCATGTGCCTGCTTGCATAGTCTCGTGAAAATGTGAATATCTTTATATTCTAAAATCGTATGAACGAACAGTTTGATGCATTGGAAACTAGACTCATAGAACTTTGATTTAAAAGGTCTTGAGCCCCATAACGCTTTATAGATTGGGAGAAAACCTCCGAGACATTTGACCAAATTTCAGAGAAATCGTTAAAAATGAACTTACGATAACTTTCGCCAACTTTTATTTTTCCACTTACCTAGCTTCAAAACTTGAGATACAACCCTTGAACACTTAAAATATGACATACCACATCATCCTTAATTTATTACTCACCTTCTTTGTCTTTCCACATAGGTACGAGTTAATTTAGATGTTTCGAAAAGTCGGGGCGTTACATCCTTCCCCCCTTAGAAACATTCGTCCTCGAATGAAAATTGTGAGTCACACGGTTAAGTCCTTAGGAGTTGCCAAAATTTAGGTAGACTATTCTTTGTAAATATGACTATCCCGAAACCTGAAACACAGAAATTCTAACCTAGGCATCTCACCGGACAACATAAATAGCTTAGCACTATAGCTCTGCAATAACAGTGCGAGAAAAAAATATGACAACAACCATAATAATAAGCAACAATATTAAAAATCAGATAGGTATCTTACCTCACTGCACTAATATAAACTGATATTTCATCACCCTGGTATGAAACAAGTGAGAATATTTGGACCTCATGCAATTCTTCAGTTTCTCAGGTCACCTCTTCTCTATCCTTGTTTCTCCATAATACTTTAACTGAAGCCACCTCTTTGGTCCTCAATTTACAGGCTTGCCGATCTAATATGGTAATTGGAGTTTCCTCATAGGACAACTCCTCTGTGATCTGAACATCCTCAACTGGGACAACCCAAGAAGGGTCTCCTACGCACTTCAGTAGCAGCTATATGTGGAAAATTGGATGAACAGATTCTAGCCCCGAAGGTAATTCTAACTTATAAGCCACTCGTCCTACCTCCAAAGGATCCGATATGGCCCAATGAATCTAAAACTAAGCTTGCCTTTTTTTCCAAATCTCATAATACCCTTCATAGGTGAGACTTTTAAGAATACTCAGTCATCGACACAAAACTCTAAGTCCCTTCGTCACTCATCCGTGTATGACTTCTTTCAGCTTTGAGCTGTTAGCAGCCTTTCCTGAATGGGCTTAACCAACTTCACTGTCTTCTGTACTAGGTTGGGTCCAATCAACCCTGACTCATCTACCTCTAACCATCCAATGGGGGATCTACATTTTCGCCTATACAAAGCCTCATAAGGTGCCATCTCGATGCTGGAATGTTAACTATTATTGTATGAGAACTCAATAAGAGGCAAGTGGTCATCCTAACTTTCCTTGAAGTCTAGCGCACATGCCCGTAACATATCCTCGAGTGTCAAACTTGTGCGCTCAGCCTGGCCATCTGTCTGAGGGTGAAACGTTGTACTAAGATTAACCTGTGTCCCCAGTCCTTTCTGGAAGGACTTCCAGAAGTTAACGATAAATTATTCTCCTCTATTAGAGATAATAGATTATGGGACACCGTGTAGCCTAACAATCTCTCTAATATAGAGCCCTGCATAGTCTTTAGTTATAAAAGTAGCCCTTACTGGTAAGAAGTGGGCAGATTTTGTTAGTCTGTCATCAATTACCCAAATAGAGTCAAACTTACGACGCGATCAAGGTAACCCTGTAATAAAATCCACATTAATTACTTCCCGCTTCCACAAAGGAATGACTAACTCATGGACTAGCCCAGTGGGCTTTTGGTGCCCAATCTCACCTATTGGTAGTTAGACATTGTGCCATAAACTTAACAACATCCTTCTTCATCCCATGCCACCAATAGATCTCCTTAATATCATGGTACATCTTCGCCAAACTAGGATGAATAGAATAACGAGAATGATGTGCCTCTTCCATAATCTGATGTTGAAGCCGTGCAACATTTGAAACACACAATCGACTGCTATATTTGAGAAATCCATCTCCTGCTATATTAAATGCTAAAGGCTACTGATCCTGAGACTTGGATCTGAGCTGGTCTAAGCTAGGATCCTCCTGTTGCCGTGCTTTTACCTCTACAACTAGACATGATACGGTTGTGTCCTGAATTGTGACCCCACTATCGTCTGCCTCCAACAATCTAACTCCCAATCTAGTTAATTGATGAAACTCTTGCACTAGCTCACGCTTCTCAACACCTAAATAGGATAAAATACCCATAGATATTCGACTAAGGGCATCACCTACCACCTTCGCCTTTCTTATATGATTTAAAATATACACGTCATAGTCTTTCAGTAACTCAAGCCATCAATGCTGTCGTAGATTTAACTCATTCTATCTAAAGATATATTGAAGGCTATTATTATCTGTGAAGATGTTAACATGAACGCCATACAAATAGTGTCTCCAGATCTTTAACCGATGCACAACTGCAGCCAAGTCTAAATCGTGGGTCATAGTTCTTCTCATGCTTCCTCAGCTACCTTCAAGCATATGCGATAACCTTACCATGCTGCATTAGAACATATCCCAACCCAACACCAGAAGCATCACAGTACACCACATAGCCTTCTAAATCCTCTGGCAATTCTAGAATTAGTGTTGATGCCAACCTATCTTTCAACTCCTGGAAACTATGCTCGCAAGCATTAGTCCACTCGAACTTAGTTGTTTCTTTAGTCATCTTTGTTAATGGTGTTGAAAGTGAAGAAAACCCTTCTACAAACCTTCTGTAGTACCCAGCTAACCCTAAGAAACTACGAACCTCAAACGGAGTCATGGGTCTGGGCCAAGTCTTTACAACCTCAGTCTTTTGTGTATCAATTGTAATGCCTGCATCTGATACAATATGGCTTAAGAAAGCTATAGAGTCTAACGAGAACTCACACTTAGAAAACTTTGCATAAAGGTCTCGGTCTCAAAGAACCTGAAGGACTGCTCACAGATGATTTGCATGCTAAACTTTTGAATGTGCATAAACCAAAATATCATCAATAAATACAATCACAAACAAGTCTAGATACAACCTGAATATATTATTCATCTGGTCCATGAACACTGTTGGGGCATTAGTTAATCCAAAAGAAATTACCAAGAACTTAAAGTGTCCATATCTGGTTCTAAAAGTTGTCTTTGGAACGTCTTTCTCCCGAACTCGTATATGGTGGTACCCTGATCTTAGAGCAATATTTGAGAAGCACTCAACACCTTGTAACTGATCAAACAAGTCATTGATCCTCAGAAGGTAATACTTATTCTTTATAGTTGCCTTATTTAGCTGTCGATAATCGATACACATTCTCAGTGAGCCATTTTTCTTCCTCACGAAAAACACTAGCGAACCCCATGGTGAACCACTAGGCCTGATAAAGCCTTTATCCAACAAGTCTTTCAGCTAATCGTTCAACTCCTTTAGCTTAGCAGGAGCCATTCTATAAGGAGGAATAAATATGGGTTGTATACCTGGTAGCATCTATATCATGAATGCGAACAAGATGATAAATATAACCCTTAGTAATCATCCTCTTTGCTTTAAGATAGGAAATAAACCAACCTTTCGGCGTTGCTGTATCGCCTTTCCATTCCCAAACTTCCTCTCCTAGAAAGTGGAATCTAATAATCTTTGTCTGGCACTCAATATTAGCATAACAAGATGCTAACCAATCCATACCCATAATGACGTCAAAATTGACCATCTCTAGCTTTACCAGGTCTACAGAGGTCTGACGGTCGTAATTTCTACTGTGCAACCTTGATAGACTCTCCTGGCAATAATAGACTCAATGATGATTTCGAGATTTGGACTTATTTAGAGATTTGTTTTGATAGTTTTAGTGTCCTCACATGCCTAATTTATGCTATAAACTGATTTTAAAGCCTTGATTTTTAGATATGTGAGCTAAGGAGCAAGGGAAGGACACGAACAGGCAAAAAGGAACAAAACAAGCTAAAGAAGTGGAGAGAAGTGATCCTGGTGATTGCCAAGACCACTCAGTGGTTTGTTGAGTGGCTATTTAGTTCACCTAAAGTTCCAGTGTGCCAGTCCCTGGGGAAGAAACCAAATCGGTGACAGAAATAGGCAGCAGTGAATCACCGATCAGTTCCTCAATGGTGTAATAGATTGCCCAAAGTTATAGGACTTGGGGAAGTTGAGAACTAATACAAAATGGAGATGGAAGAGAGCAAAAAGTGGATTGCCGAACCATTCGGCGAGCCCGACTTATCTTGCCTAATGGCTTTTCAGGCTAAATTTTAGGAAACTATAAATTGGATTTTAAAAGGTATTTTGTAGAGTTCTCTCCCGAACATTGCAGTTCCCATTCTAAAGTTAAAGTTTTCTCTTAGTTTGTAGTTCTTATTATAGACTGTGAGGATTTCTAAGCTTAATTTTTAGGATTTGCAAGTGGGTTTCTAAATTTCTTCAATTTGGACCATTGTAAATACGTGGGACCATTGTAAATACTTGGGAACATTTATGCATATCATGGCAAATGTATTTGGTAATTGTTTCTCTATTTTATGATGTGTGGCTAAAACCCCAATTCTTGGGGTGCGATTATGTGATTATGGATTGAATTAGTTTATGGGTATTGTTAATTACTAATTTAAATGGTATATTGAAGTGGGTTTAATCATTAGCTGTGTTTTAATCTATGAATTGTAGGGTGCAAATGCAGTTCTAACTTTGAGTTCTTAGCTTGCTTGAGAGAGTGGTTTTGGGACCAAAGCTCTTGATTAATGGTTTATAGGTATTGGGTTGATATGGGTTCAGCTTGAGAGAATGAATCCTAAACCTACTCCTACCCATCTTGCTCGAGAGAGAGGATGTATGGAGGTTGTGGGATGTTCTTAATTGCTAAGCTTGTTAATGTTCGAATGAAATCACTTGAAATGTGATAGTTGTTCGAGAGAAAACTATTTCACTCATAGTGTAGCCTACCCATTTATATTTAGCTATTTATTAGTAGTTTCAATTACCCATATAGTGAAATTTGCCTATAATCGATCATATCCCGAGAATTCCTCTCTATATTGTTATTTCATTATTGTTCGATTGCGTTGTAGTTGTTAATTACAAACCAAAATCCCCCATCTGACATTCGTTGTCACCACTTTAGACTTTCTTACATGTCTTTTTCTATAATTTCTATTCCAATCACTACTTAGACCACATTTGTACTTCATAACTGAATTTGAACACGTACTGCTCCCTATGGGTTTGACCCCAACTCTTCGTTGGGTTTTATAATGCTTAATTATCGTTTGCACCTAGAATTGGATGAGGGATTCTTGAAATGTTAATCATTCACCAACTAGTGTGTAGATACAATAAAGGGTCGATCTAATGACTCTGCTACTATACATAACTTCCTCACAATAAGTAACATAAGACATAGTAGATCTAGGATCTATCAAAGCATAAACACAATGGGAGCAAACAATCAATGTACTTGTCACAATATCTGGTGATGACTGTGAGTCCTATCGGCCAGCTAGTGAACATGTACGGTTCTTGCCACTACCAGAACTAGATGCTCCTTCCATGCCTCCGCCTCTGCCTCTACCTGCTGAAGTCTGGGGTCCACACCCTGTAAACTGTGCTCATGAGGAGGAACCTACTAATACCCCGGTCAACTGACCTATACCACCGTGACCTATGGTCAGGCAGTCCCTCGACCCATACCCCTCCGGTCCACAAGAATAACAACCCATGGAACCCTGCTTGAACCTCCTGAAATGCATCCTATCGCAGGTAGCGCAACATGACGGGGCTGTCCTAGCCTGGCCTGAACCCCTCTACTATTGAGAGCCTGATGCTCATGAACCCTCACTTGGGCCTGAATGTCCTTGACGATTAAATCTATTACACTGGAACTGCTGTGGTTGAGGTCTAGGTGGCCTATTAGAAAATTAGGGTCTGGGACCACCCTGAAAATCTCCCAGTGAACCAGCAGGCCTAGCACTTTTTTGTTTTTCTCTCGACTCTCTCACTCAAATACTGTAGATGTCGGTGATCCTCTATGCCTTGTGCAAATGCCTGAATTTGTGAGAATATATATTATCATTTAGTGTAGCGATAGAACAAGCGTCGATATAGTCTGAGTAAAGCCGTCCCACAAATCTATGCATCCTATCATTCATCGTATTAACGAATGCTGGTGCATATCTAGCCAATGAATTATATCTCATCCCGTACTCTCAGACACTCATACTGCCCTGTCGGAGGTTCAGAAACTGGTCAACCCAGCCATCCCTAATCTCTCGAGGAAAATAGTGGTATATGAAAGCTTTTGTAAAGCTATCCCAAGTGGGTAGAGATGCATATTTTCCCCTAGATCTCTCCTAACATTCTTACCACAGTACTGCAACATCACGCAATCCAAATGCTACTAACTCAATTGACTCAGTTGCTGAGGCATGCATGACTCTGATGATCCTATGAAGTTGATCAAAAAAGTGTTGAGGGTCCTCTCTGCGATCTATCCTTATAAACTTTATAGGATTCAAGGTAAGAATATCATGAACTCTTGAACTTTTGGGACCCTTCAGAAGGTTCGGCAACATCTGGCGCAACTGGTTGGAGCTGTGCAGCTACTAACTATGCTAACATACATACTGCACTCTTGAAATCCTTATCAAATGGAATAGGAGGAACTAGAGGTGGTACTGCTGGTGGAGCTGGGGGTCCTATAGCCCTCGGAGGCTCCTGAAGCGGTGGAGAAGCTATAGGGCGCTGAGAAGATGTCTCCTCCTAGGTCTCACAATGGGTTACCTCTACTTGTGGTACCTTTTCGGTACCCTCGCCTGCAGATGTATCTAGCCCCTAGGTAGTTGTGGTCTTTCTGGTGTCAGCCATCTCTATCAGTATACAAATATAAATTATAAGCCAGAAACCTCAACCCTTAAGACACCGCTTTATAACACAAGGTGTGCAAAACAAGGATAGTCATTCTAACATGCCTGGTAGCTTCTTGTGTATCGAATGTGGTGCACAACACATTTATAAATAAGACTCTACTAGACGCGGCATGCACACTCTCTAGGATACGACGTTGCTCTGATACCAAGTTCGTCACACCCCAAACCTAAGGCGTACAACTGGCTCATAATGTCAAAACTCAAGCCCAAGCTGACCTTACTGAACCATTTGCTACTAGTGCATGGCAGCCCCACACAATCAAGAAAATAAAGTAGTATATCTCGGCTTAAAATTAAGCCCTCAGCCGCTAAGGCCGCCGTCAACAGATCTATAAAAGAAACAACTACTCCCAAGAGTTCATATAAAGAAATAGCAAACTAGCACAAAAGTCCTACATCAAACACCTAAGAGCTTCTGCAAACCAACAAACTAGGACAACATGGCCATAACATAGCTAGACACCCCACATACTAGTCTGCAAGCCTCTAAGAGTAATAAAAATTGGCGAGACAGGGCCCCAGCCTACCCATAATAATATATACAACAAAAGCTAACAAACCTCCCAACTTTGGCAGCACCGGAGGAAAGGGGCTACCAAACCGGATAGAAGTCAATCCTGTTGCTGAAGAGGTCTACTGGGTCTTCTGTCGGGACCTGTTGATGTTTGATATAATAAAAGACACAACTTCCAATTCAAGTATCAACGATTGCATGTAGTAATGTAACCCAACCGAATGGGCTAGGGTCGAGTAGCGGTTAGTAATCGAGAATAAAATAGAAAGGTAAAATTATATTCTAGTCAATCATAGCTATAAATATTTACGACTAAAAGCATACTAAATCAAGAAGTGACACGAATATCAATTATCAATGGGGGGTTTGTATTTGACTAATAAACAAAAATAGCAAAAATATAAAGATGCGAGATAGGGAGACGAGATTCTTGGGATGTGATAGGAATATGGGATAAAATAAACAACTAGGTAAGTGCTATTGTAGTAAATTGCTGAACATTTGTAACTAAGCTAGACTTTAGTGGGGGTAAGTTTTCTTTCGAACAACTTACCTCGAATCAATTCGGTTTCTCTCAAACACTAAGTTGTAGCAATTAAGCACAACCTTTGCCTTAGCCTATTCACTCTCTCGAGCTGAATGTGTGGGAAAATGTCTAGGATTCACTCTCTCAAGCTGAACCCTCGACGACCCAATAGCCACCGGCTATTGATTTAGTAGTTTTGGTTTTAAAACCTCTCTTTCGAGCAAGCAAAAAACACTAAGATGAAATCGTATTTGCAACTACAATCCCATTAAGTTCAAACATAACTACTAAACGAAATTACATTTAAACAACAAATATACTAACAACGAGCAATACCCAACAGTAAATTTAACCCATATACACATAATCACACCCCAAGAATTGGGGTTTTAGCTAGACATAAGAAAGAGATAGAAATCGATACCAAAAAGTGTTCCTATCAAATGGGTACGATAGAAAATGTCTTTAAACACGTCAAGGATGAAGATTCTTCAAGACCCACTTCCAATTTCTTGGAATTGTAAACCTTTAAATCTTCAAAGCTCAAGAACAATGTCACCCAAAAACTCTAAGAACTCGAACTGAAAATATTCTAAAAATCAGTAATAATTCGCTACAACTTGATACTAAACTACATAATTAAATGGGTATTTATCATTTTTGAAAATTTGTGCTGCGAAGGACCACTCGGCACAGTTAATCAGGATCACCGATGCACTCGGCGATCTGCCCTTTAGTCTGGTTTATCGCCTTTTAGCTTTTGCCTTCAACATCTTCGCATATTGAATCATTGGGCAATATGGTGCTGCTTCATGAAACTATTCAGCGACGCACTGACTGCTCCCTTTCATCACCAACTTGATCTTTTTCTTTAGGGCTCAGCATACTGGAACATTAGGCGATATTAAGGCTGTTCGGTGGTTCGCCCAATGGCTTCGGCGATCCTCAGGCCTTCTTTTCTTCGTTCTTTAAGATGTTTTGTTCCTTTTTGCTCCATAGTGTCCATGATTTGTCTCTAACTCCAAATGCCTGAAACTCAAGGATTTACATATGTTTTTAGGACAAAATATGCATTTGAGGACACTAAATACATTAAAACAAAGCCCTAGAAGAGTCCAAATAGTGGACTCATTAGCACTCCCAACTTAAACTTTTGCTTGTCCTCAAGTAAAACTCAAGTTTAGCAGTTCAAAAAGGATGTTTCAAACAGTGCTACAAAAGACTCAATCATGAATGCACACAAAATGTCTCAACTTACTTGTACAATGATCAATTGTGCACTCAAAGATTCAAGTTGTGACTCACCATTACCAAAGAATCTCAAGCTCACTATACTTGATTTAAATGCAAGTTCAAGCTCAACAAAGGTATTCAAATGCCCTCACACAAAGAATGATTCCATATTTACTCAATGGTTCAATCAATTAAAGTTCTGGAATCAAAATCAACACTCACACTCAAAAAGATAAGCACAATGCATGATTTCACCCATAGGTTTGCCCTTATTTTCCAATTGATTTTTGCTTCAGCTTATTCGAGATAAAAAAGGTCTTGTCAAGGCTTGTGACGGGGTTGAGTGTAATGGTAAGGTCATTTAGGCTTATAGGCTAAAAATCCTCATGAAATGTGACGTGAACAACACCTTTTTTCCTTTTCTTTATCAATTTCATTCAAGCTCAAAAGTCACCTCTTATTCATCTTCCATGAGTCATTGGGAACCCCATTTTCTTTATATTTCCACAACTTTATTTCACAACTTTTTCTTTTTTTTCTTTTTCAATATTTTCTCTGTTTTTTTATATAGAGGGGTTCCATTTTTCTCAAAACATGGGCACAAGGGACTTCTTTGCATTTACTTGATTTGCCTTCTCTTTTCACCACACCCCCAACTTAGGCTTTTGGCCTAAGTAGGCTATTCAAACAAACCACAGGTCATGAGGATTATGGGTAATGGGTTAATAAAAGGTAGCACAATTATCAAGTTTCTTCCAAGAAAAGGTTAAGGTTCAAAGGGTGCTCAAAAGAGGTTCACACACTCACAATGTAGGCCACAAAAGAGGATACTTTCAAATTGGTTCACACTCTTTAAAGTTTCTTAAGATCATCTCAAGAAATTGCATCACTTAGTCCACCGGACCAATGGGGCAAATTCTAGGTGTCATCATGCATGGTTCACGGTATGCGCTTCACACACGGCATCGACACCAAAGTCAAACAAGACTCCACACTTTCGCTAGTGTGAAATGTTCATCACAAGAGACTCGATTCGAAAATTTGCTAGTCACAACGAGATGCAAAGAGTTCACATATTGTCTATCAACTTTAATTGGCATCGTCGTAGCCACACATTCATTTATGTTTGATTATGATCACTATTCAAGTCATCGGTATTGATCAAAATTGATACTCAATTTTGCAAGAGAACAACTACATTCAACACATACAAGAGGTGGCAAACTTTTTTGGAAAGTTCAAAAATCATTTACAATTAAAAGCAAAGAGCCACAAGCTTAAACCTTCCACAAAAAGCAGTGTACAACACAATTATAGATTTCAACCCAAAATATATAAACAAAACGGAGTCACAAAAGCTCACAAAATATGGGCCTCACCCCACCATAAATAAAAACATTTGCCCTCAAATGAAAATAAAAATATCCATAAGTCGAAATAAAGTAAGGCAGAGATAGAGGTAAAGAGGGTCTTGTCTACACAGTCGCTCCATCTGTTTGGGCATCAGTGCTCGATGCATCACACTGAGTCTGAGCATCAGTGGTCGGGGTCACCTCAGGAGGAATGACAGTTCTAGATCCACTAGGGGCTGTCACGTGCGAGTCCTCCAAAAATACATACACAGCTGCACAGAATCCTCGGGCCCATGAAGAAACATTAGGATCTTTAATAGTGGTCTTCCTGTCAGAGGTGGACCTCTTGCCCTTGCCTTTCTTACCCGGTGTGGGAAGTTTCGTATCTTTGACTCTGGATATAGTTGCGTTCTCATTTATCATAATCCCCTTAGTCTTCTCTTGGGTTGGTATTATTCTTTCAGCTGCTTTTGATCTACTCATGTCTGCAAAACCTCGAGGAGAGTTTAGGAAATATCCAAACAAACACATTAAAAAATTAGGCGCAGATAGGCTCGCCGAATTGTTTCGGCGAAGTTGGTTAGCCCGCCGAAAGTTACAGTGAAATAAGGGTTCAGGAGTGCAGACATAGGGCGATCAAGAAGTTTTAGGTGAGTCACCGAGTTTACCAAAAGTTACAAAATCCAACAACACATTTATCAAGAAATTAAAGGCGAGATGAGGACACTAGGCGAACCGCCAAGCGGTTCGACGAACTCGACCCAGCTCACCAAACTACCCAACGTGCCTACTTTCAACCCAACTTCTTAAATTCAACCATGCAACCCCTGAAAACAAAATCAACGGATGCTCTAGTGAAATTAAAGTTCACCCTATGACACCTAAGCATAAACCCACAAATTTTACTTCATTTTAAGCACAAGACTATGGGATTTCGATAATCAAAACATTACCCACAAGATTATCAAATTAAATCAGACATTCAAACATACTAATTCTATCCAAGATGCCCAACACACGACAACACGATAAGATCATTGCAAATGAGTACCATTTTGATAAAATAATATCGGGGTTCAAAAAACCAACCTCTGATGCCGATTAAATTGATATTGAAATGTTAGGCGGCAATGTAATCCACAATCCGAGCACCAATCAACAACTAAAATACTCTAAAAGTACAAGAAATATAGAAACTAGAGTATGGATATGAGTTTGTGAAGATGAAAAATGAGGGGAATTGAAACTTTTAAACCTTTGGCCAGAAAAACCATCTAGTTCTCACCTATTCAATGACATAAGTCGCACTCGCTGAGCCACTCGGCGGCACGCTGAGTAGTCGGTTATCTCGTTGAACATTATAGGACTTCTAGTTATTATGGGAGTCCAAACAGTGGTCTCTGTTGGGATCGCCGATATGGTCGGTGATTTGCAAATAATTTCCTGAGCTCGCTGAGTTTTTACAAACTCCAATGTGAAATTGTCTTGAGTCTGATAGTGGTTTGGGTCAGGATCGCCGACCTCTTCGGCGAATCTCTGAATGAACCTGATGCTCGCCAGTCTGCACTTTTCAAACATTTTCCACACTTCCAGCTACACAATCAACACACCATTATTTTATTAAAGCAAAATAAAGCAATAAGGGGTGTTAGGTTACCTCCCAAGCAGTGCATTAGTTAACGTTGCAGCACGACGCAAGTCCACCTTCAAACCTCATTCTTGGGGTTAGCCTTAGTATCACTAGGCAAACCCCCCTGCTATCTCGGGTTGAGATGAGACGATATATGACCCATTTGGGTCTCAACTACTTAATCGACACTGAATGGGAGGTGACGGTCTGGCTAAGGATAGACACATCTTTTTTTATTTTTTTTAAAATCTTGTCTGACCCTTCAACTTTGTTGAGGATACGAGAGACCATATCCTCAGAACGACCACCTTTCGAATTTTTTGGCTTTTGGCGCTCGTGGGGAGGCACATACCTATCCTTCTTCCCATCCTTCCAATTTGAATTACGGTCCCTCAATTCATGATCTCGATCTTTCCATCCTTTATCCCTAGACCAACCTTGGTTACCACCCTGCCTCGGGTAGTTTGAACGATAGCTACTACCTTGGTTGGCTAGGAAATTTACCTCTTCGTTATACAAGGCTTCAAACTTGGACTCATCTGGATTAGCACACCCGACACCCATGACATTGACACTTCGAGCACTAGCTCCCATGACATTTTTTGATAACATATCAAGTGGTGTCATGATCTTGGCCATGTTTTGGTCCCTCTCTTGGTCCTTCTCCATTTGTTTTTTAGTTAACCTGAACGTGAGAGAGGAGACCTGGTCTTCACGGGTATATCATGCCTTGTTTATGGTAGTCATGCCATCCAAGAGCTGAGCAGCTATCATATAAGGTTGTTGCATCAAACCTCCTAGAGAGAGTTGGTCAGCAATACCTATATTTACCGAATCCAGACTCCGATAAAAGTACTCCAGCAACACGTTATCAGGCCAGCCATGGGTTGGGCATTGAAGCACAAACTTTTTTAATTACAACCAAGTTTCATGAATAGGTTCGCCTTCTAGACGCTTGAAGCTTTGGATACTGTCTCGAAGAGTCATCATCTTCGAGGAAGGGAAAAATCACACTTGAAATGCGGTGACCAACTCCTCCCACGATGTGATTGATTCACGTGGCAATTCAGCCAGCCACTTGTACGCCTCACCTATCAACGAGAATGGAAACAACCTCAACTGGACCGATTCTTGGGAGATAATCTTGAAGGAGAATGGCCCGCATACATCCACGAAGTTTCTAATGTGCTATAGGGATCCTCATGAGCCAAACCACTGAAAATCCCTTTTAGTTGCAAGAGTTGCAACATAGTATTCATGATGTGGAACACTGCATTCCCTTCGACCGGAGGTAAGTGAATGACACCAATAATTCCCATGAGATGGGGGCCATTAACATGAGGCTCGTTGACATTATTGAGATTTTTGATGTCGTCTTAATGGCCTACTTGGCTGTCATTGCTGCCGTTTATGTTCATACTTCATGTTCAATACACCAACAAGCGAAACACAACTAAAACTAAAAATTAAGTATTACTTTAACTAACAAGAACAAAATCCAACTTAACTAAAAAGTCTCAAGTAACACCACTCCCCGGCAGCGGTACCATTTTGATGTATGACGTAATCAAAGACACAACTTTCAATTCAAGTGTCAACGATTGCATGTAGTAATATAACCCAACCGAATGGGTTGGGGTCGAGTCCCAAGGGAGTGGTTAGTAATCAAGAATTAAATAGAAAAGTAAAATTATGTTCTAGTCAATCATAGCTATAAATATTTATAATTAAAAACATACTAAATCAAGAAGTGACACGAATGTCAAATTAACTATGGGGGCTTTGTATTCGACTAATAAACAAAAATAGTAAAAATATAAAGATATGAGATAAGGAGACGAGATTCTTGGGATGTGACAGGAATATGGGATAAAATAAACAACTGGGTAAGTGCTATTGATAGTAAATTGCTGAACATTTGTAACTAAGCTAGACTTTAGTGGGGGTAAGTTTTCTCTCGAACAACTTACCCCAAAGCAACTCGATTTCTCTCAAACACCGAGTTGCAACAATTAAGCACAACCTTCGCCTTATCTCATTCCCTCTCTCTAGCTGAATATGTGAGAAAAGGTCTAAGATTCACTCTCTTCAGCTGAACCCATGACGAACCAATAACCACTGGCTATCGATTTAGTAGTTTTGGTTTTAAAACCTCTCTCTCGAGCAAGCCAAAAACAGTAAGATGAAATTGTATTTGTAACTACAATCCCATTAAGTTCAAACATAACTACTAAATGAAATTACATTTAAACAACAAATATACTAACAACGAGCAATACCCAACAGTAAATTTAACCCATATACACATAATCACACCCCAAGAATTGGGGTTTTAGCTAGACATGAGAAAGAGATAGAAATCGATACCAAAAAATGTTTCCATCAAATAGGTACGATAGAAAATGTCTTTAAACACGTCAAGGATGAAGATTCTTCAAGACCCACTTCCAATTTCTTGGAATTGTAAACCTTCAAATCGTCAAAGCTCAAGAACAATGTCACCCAAAAACTCTAAGAACTCGAACTGAAAGTATTCTAAAAATCAGTAATAATTCGCTACAACTTGATACTAAGCTACAAAATTAAATGGGTATTTATAGTTTTTGAAAATTTGTGCTACGAAGGACCACTCGGCACAGTTAGTCGGGATCGCCGATGGACTCGGCGATCCGCCCTTTGTTCTGGTTCATTGCCTTTCAGCTTTTGCCTTCAACATCTTTGGGTTTTGAATCATTGGGCGATATGGTGCTGCTTTGCCAAACTATTCGGCGACGCACCGACTGCTCCCTTTCATCGTCAACTTGATATTTTCCTTCAGGGCTTAGCACAGTGGAACATTAGGCTAGATTAAGCCGTTAGGCGATCCTCAGGCCTTCTTTTCTTCGTTCTTTCAGCTGCCTTCTTCCTTTTTGTTCCATAGTGTCCTTGCTTTGTCTCTAACTCCAAATACCTGAAACTCGAGGATTTACATCAATTTTTGGGATAAAATATGTATTTGAGGACACTAAATCTGTAACATCTCACAATTTGAAATAAATAAGAAGAAACCAATAATTGGCAATAGTCATTTTTGGAAAGAATGAAAATCTGGAAATTTTTCTTAGGTTAGGAAATAGTGAATTTTTGGTCAACTTAAAACGAATATAACTCCTAGCTTAGGATGAGTTAGGTGTACTTCTTGGTATGGTTGGAAAGCTCTTGGAACAATCTTTCCAATGCCGCCAAGTTTGTACAAATAAGGAAATGTCCAATCCCATTTTTTGAAGGGTATTTTAGTCTTTTCCTTATCCAGTTAATTAAATTCGATTTGGTGAATTAATTATGGGTCTAAACTGAACTTGGTCAGTTATATGCTTTTGGAAAAGAGTTAGGGTTTTAGAGAAGAGGAAGAAGAGGAGAAAAGAGAAGGACAAGCAAGGAAATTGTCAAGTTCATCGAGTTTAGCTTGTGAATTTCATCGGGGGTGATCCCTACAAGGTATGTGAGATAACATAGCATTGGGTTACTTCACCCACACGCCAATCATGATTCAATTTTAGTGAAGTTATTAGATTTGAAAGTAAATTGTTGAGTTCTTGATAAATTTCCTTTGAATTCTTGTGGGTTGTGGGTGTTTCTTGAGATTGATTCACGTTTTAGTTGTGTTTTGAGTAGAATCTGATGTAATTTGATAATATAATCAGTTCTAAGTGTTTGGAAAAAGAATCCATGGAGTTTAGAGTTGAAAAACAAAGAAGAAATTTTGTCAGACAAAATTTGGTAGTGGTGGCGCGTCGCGGAGCCAATACCTAGAATTGGGAAAATTCGTTTCGGGTCGCGGAGCCGTCACAGAGCGTTCTGCCTCAAAAGTCATTTTTGAAACTAAATTTTAAATGTCTCTCCGCGTCGCGGACCCACCCTCAAATATTGATATTTTTTTTGTATTTTCTCATGTTTAGCTGTAAAAAATCATTCCTAAACATCATGAGATCCTTCCAATCAAAAATCACAATCCTTGAATCCATAATACAATTCAAGGACCAGTTAAGAGTAAAGTCAAAAGCAGTTAAGATCAAAGTCAAGAGAAGTCAAGAGTCAAGTTAAGAAAAGTTCATAAAGTTTTCTAAAAGTCTGTTACAAACGTTTTAACTCTGTTTTAAGAATTATGTTTTGAGTTCAGTAAAGAGTTTAAAATGTTTTCACATTTAAATAAGAACGGAAACTGAGATTTTCAGTACAGAGCCTTTGAGCTAGTTTTTCAGTAAAGAGCCCTTGGGCTAGTTTTCAATTAAAGAGTAAATGCTTTCATAATAAAGCAAGAGGGGAAACTTTGATTTCCAAGATAGCCTTTGAGCCAAGCGTTTGAGCAATTATCTCAAATCACAAAAAGAAGTATGTTTTTAAACATAAAGAGCTAGTATCCTATTTTTGGAGTAATATTGAGCATCGATATAGGGATGAGCTTGAGTTCAGATAACTCATGTCTCTATAAACCATGTAGCCATCATGGGTAGAAAAGGGTCATACTTTTTAGATGAACCCTTTAATGCTTTTAGCATAGACTAGTGGATCCACTTAGTGAGTTAGGTCCTATACCCCCAACAAGGTATAGGATGGTCCTTGAAAGCGTGAGGTAAAGTGTTGTATCATCACTATAGCTCTTAAGTAATGGTTGTCCGTTAGATAAACTCCCACAGCAGTATTTTGTATTTTTATATACATCAGTTTATTTGTATTTTTACATATATCTTAGAGTTATACGTATCTTTTCATACACACAGAGTTGACATCATGTTTTAAACAGTTTTTCTTTATATTGCACTTGTTTTTAAACTATTTTATATTGAAATGAGTTCAGATATGTTGAGTTGAGTTGAGCTAGGTAAGTTCTTTAGTTCTTTTCAGATTCTTTCCAAGCTTAAGTTTTGTTTAGCATTCCAACTCGCATACTCGTACATTCAATATACTGATGCCACTAGGCCTGCATCGTCTTATGATGCAAACGTAGGTAGTCAGGATCAACATCCAGTGCATCTTTGATCCAATTGAGCGTCAGAGTTGTTGGTGAGCTTCCTTACATTCCGAAGGATCTCCCTTTTTTATTACTTTATCACTTTAGTTCATTAGGATGTTGTGGGCTTATCCTAACATCCATCTCAGTTGTTATAGAGGCTTCATAGATAGTCAATCAGATGTTAGTTCATTCATCATCATTTTGTTATTGGCTTATGTTCAGATTTGAGTTGCCATTTTGGCTAAGTTAAATGTTTATTTTGAAAACATTATGAGTTCAGTTTGAGACATGTTGAGTTATCTTGTATTTGGATTCTTTTTCTTATGTCTACGTCTTCCGCTGAGTAAGTAAGCTAGGTCAAGGGTTCACTTGGGGCCAACAATGGTTCTCGAGTGCTAGTCCTGCCTAGGGTGTACGCTCGGGGAGTGAGAAAATCCATTATAACAAAGCCCTAAAAGAGTCTAAATCATGAACGCATCACATGCGGCATGAATGCAGTACCCCCATGCAATAGGACATCGGTACGAAATAATGTACCGAGTATGGAAGGCAATAGACTATGAGTAGGTATCATAATATACTGGAGTAATTCGACAAATAAATCAAGGATAAGATAAGTGTACTGACCTGCTCCTAAATCTAAACATATCAAAAATAATAATAATAAAAAACAACCTAACCAAGCCCCCATAAGCTCGGAAGGTACAAACAGCACACAAGACCACCTACCCAGGCCCCCAAAAGCCCAGAAGGTGCCAATCAGTCTATATATCCCTATCGGTAGTCCCCTAGACTCATAGGCGGTCACATAACCCTCTTAGGGAACAATATAGCTCCGTAGGTAGCACATAGTTCTCTTAGGCATCAATATATCTTATAGACAACTCATAGCCCTCTTAGGCAACAACATGGCACTGTAAGAAACGCATAGCCTTCTTAGGCGTCAATAGAGCCCCGTAGGTAACTCATAGCCCTTCAAGGAATCAAATAGCCCCATACGCAACTCAAAGCTCTTCTAGGCATAAATATAGCCCTCGTAGGCAGAACATAGAACTTTTAGGCATAAATCACATTCTTGCAACTAACCACAATATCTCCAAGTGAAACAATAACAATCCAATTGGCTAAAACCTAGCAATTTAGCTATAAGCAACCTATACGAATAGCCTCTAAGTCGTGTCCAACATAGGGACGCTACTAACTGATTAAGAATCCCGACAAGGGAGGATTATATCCACTCAAGCAACCAACAATCAACAGTAATGGTTACAAGTATAACAATGATAACAACCCAATTCATAATAAGGGAATAGCCTTAACATACCTTTTTCGCTAAATTCACATGGACTAACGACTTTTACTTACAACCCCCTCGATACTACAACAAGGCAGGACCATAATCAACACACAAGAATAGAAGATACCAAGATAATTCGATAAAAGATATGTATTTCCGTCACAAATTGCTAGTTGCGGCTTATCAAAGCTTGAGTCAATGAAAGAAGGGTCTTACTTTGATCTTAATTTCGTAATACACCTCAAAACCTTAAAATATGTCCAAACCCTTGTTGTCCCAACACCAAAGTATGATATGCTATGAAATTGATTAAAAAAATTATACCATATTGATGAGCCCAATGCATAAAACAACTTTCGTCAAGGACTTAAGTTGAGAAAATCTATAATTTGGTTGATCCTAGAAATGGGTTTTCTAAGTTTTCATGTTCTTAACTAAAAAAATGAAGAAAAAGTCGAAGAAAATATATATAAAAAGTTCCACAGACCTAGGGCCCCACCTCACCTGCCTGCTTGCGCAGTCTTGCAAAAATGTGAACACTTACCTAACTTCAAAACTTGAGATACAACCCTTGAACACTTAAAATATGACATACCACATCATTATTAATTTATTACTCACCCTCTTGGTATTTCCACAAAGGTACAAGCTAATTTAGACATTTTGAAAAGTCGGGGCGTTACATGTTCACAGATCAGAAGAGCCTCTAGTATGTATTCACCAAGAAAGAGTTGAATCTTTGTTAGATGAGTTGGCTTGAATTCCTCAAGGACTATGATATGAATGTGCTTTACCATCCTAGTAATGCTCTCAGTAGACTGTTTATGGGTAGTATAGCACATGTTGAGGAAGAAAAGCAAGAGTTAGCCAAGGATGTTCACCGGCTTGCTCGCTTAGGATTTTGCCTTATGAACATATCAGAAGCGGATGTGATAGGTAAGAGTGGTTCAGCATCTTCATTAGTAGCGGAGGTTAAGGAAAAACAAGATAGTGATCCTATATTACTTCATTTGAAAGGTGCAATTCATCAACATAAATTTGAGGTTTTCTCCCTAAGGGGAGATGGTGTAATTCATTACCAGGGCCGCTTGTGTGTTCCTAATATGGGTGAGTTGAGGCAGCAGATCCTTACAGAATCCCATAATTCTAGATATTCTATTCATCAAGGTTCCATTAAGATGTACTATGATCTACGGGAAGTCTTTTGGTCTAACGGCATAAAGAGGGACATCGCAGATTTTGTGGCTAAGTGCCTTAACTGTCAAAAAAATTAGAAACCAGGAGGCATGAATCAAGAGATTAGAATTCCTAAATGGAAGTGGAAAGTGATAGACATGGACTTCATTATGGGTTTACCTGGTACTCAGACACAGCATGACTCCATTTGGGTGATAGTGGACAGAGTTACTAAGTCTACTCACTTTTTGGCTGTCAAGACTATAGATTCAATGGAGGTTTACGCCAAAATTTACATCAATAAGATAGTAAGGCTACATGGGGTTCCCTTGTCTATCATCTTAAATAGAGATCCTCAGTTTACCTCTCATTTTTGGAAATCATTTTAGAAGGGTCTTGGTACTCAGGTAAATCTCAGTACAACATTTCATCCACAGACGGATGGTTAGGTAGAGCATACCATTCAGACCTTATAGGACATGTTAAGAGCTTGCGTGATCGATTTCAAGGGTATTTGGGATGATCACCTATCTCTCATAGAGTTCGCCTATAATAATAGCTACCATTTTAGTATTCAGATAGCCCCATATGAAGCACTATATGGGCGTAGATGCAAGTCCCTGATTGATTGGTTTGAAGTAAGTGAAGCAGCCTTGATTGGACCAAATTCGATTCATGAAGCTATGGAGAAAGTTCAACTCATCATAGATAGGCTAAAGACATCTCAGAGTCGTCAAAAGTCCTATGCAGATGTGATGAGAAGGGACTTAGAGTTTGAAATCGATGATTGGGTCTTCTTGAAAGTGTCACCCATGAAGGGGGTGATTAGATTTGGGAAGAAAGGGAAGCTCAGCCCCAGATATGTAGGTCCTTACAGAATCCTGAAAAGGGTTGGTAAGGTGGCTTATGAGTTAAAGTTGCCAGCAGAACTAGAAGTGGTTCATCTAGTCATTCACATATCCTTGTTGAAAAAGTGTGTGGGTGATCCGATATCAATAGTACCATTAGAGAGTGTGGCTGTGAAGGATAGTCTCACTTATGAAGAGGTGCCAGTTAAGATTCTTGACTGTTGGGTTCTTAGGTTGAGAAATAAAAGAGCTGCTTAGGAAAGGTTTTGTGGAGGAATCTGTCCGTAGAGGGGGCTACTCGGGAAGCAGAAGCAGCCGTGAAGGCCAAGTATTGTCACCTTTTTCCTTTGATTCCTTTTTAGCTCCAAGTAGTAGTTCTTCTCGAGTCTCTCAGCTTACTCTTGCGTACAATCAATCTTAGTATCTTATTCCTTCAGTTGTTCTTGGATTTCAACATATTTACTTTTTCTTGAAACTCAGTTAAATTAGATATCATTTCTAGCACTTAGTGGTAGGGATTGCAGCTCTTTCCCTCCACACTCAGTTTGTTTAGACTTCATTCGAGGATGAATTTTCCCAAGGGGGAGATATTGTAATACCTCAGAAATTAGACTCAAACTATACAACACGAAAAAGTGAACCACAGAGTGGTTCATGGGTCGTGAACAAGACCACGACCCATAAATGTCATCGTGGTTCACACCCATCCACAAGTGGTGGACCATGGAGCCCTTCACGGGCCGTGGATCCTGACAAGGATCGTGGGGTGGTTAGTCAACCAGAACCAGCAAACCCACTAGCCAAAGTGAAGAACCACGGTGGCCATCACGATCTGTGGTCCTTCATACGGTTCGTGAAGTGGACCGTGGCTGGGAGGTTCAGGAACCTGTAAGCACTGGCCAAGAACCACAACCCACTTGATGGGCCGTGATCCCTTTGATAGTCCATCAGTGGCCTCGTGGATTGCCTTCGTCAGCTTTTAAGTCAGGTTCATTTTGATCTTTTCCCCTATGTTTTGAGTAGCTAAACTACATCGTTTAAAACCTAAACTACATCGTTTTACTCAGTTTAAGCCTAATAATCTAGTCAAAACCTACCCTAAACATTCTTTCTCCAAAAGTCATCGAGATTAGAGCAAAAAGAAGAGAAAAGTTGACCAACCCTCTCAAGAACACGCAACAGGTTCTCTTCAAGTTTCAGCCCCAAAATCAAAGGATTTCTTCGTAGATTGTGTCACCAAGTATGTGGGATTTCACTAGTGGGTTCCTATCATCCACTAAGTCCCTATAATTCAGTCATATCATTGATTCTCCATATCTTTTTTAGACCTGGGGTTTCTAAAACCTTGGATATTAGTTGTGATTTAGTTGTTGTAGTATCCTAAATTGAATTAGCTTGGTTCTTGGAAAGTATGATTAGTTTCTTGTATGAAACTCAAAACCCTAGTTTGTATAAATTCTCTTAGTTCATGAATTATATTTGCTAGGTCAATTAAACAAATAATCATGATCCAGATTTCGAATGTCACATTATTAGTACATAAATGTTGCATTCTCAAATTGCATGTTAGTATTTTGAGCTAGTCAGTATTTCAGTTATATAAATATTCAGTTAGGAGTAGACTTAGCACCGAGTTGGAATATGGTTCAACATACCCTTATAGTCCCAGAACTACGTGCCCCAGGTAGGAGTATAAGTCCCCTCTGTTGGGCATCAAATTTAGCTATCACGCCACAGTCATGCCTTTATACCCCTGGCAAGGTATATTGGGTCCTCTCGATGGGGGCGTATACGTCGGACTCCACGTTTATCACACGTGGTTTATGTCAGTTAATAATAGCTCCCACAGTCAGACTCTTAGTGCATTGACCAGGTTTTCAGCATTTATATCAGCATACAGTTCAACATGTCATCTTCATGATTATTACTTGGTCATTGCATTTAGCTTAGCTATTCAGTTATAATTCAGTATTTATATCTCTGCTCAGATTATATCATTGCTTAGTTATGCATCATGCATGCTTATTACATCCAAGTATTGACACATACTCTTCGCTACATCTTTTCATGATGTAGGTTCAGGTACTCAGCATCCAAATCACGCATAGATCGATTCTAGATCCCCATTCAGCAGCTTCAGTGGTGAGTCGTCATATTTCGAGGACAATAGACATGCTTTCATTTTAGTCTTGACTTTCAATTTTCAGTTTTGTTATAGTTAGTTGGGGGCATGTCCTAGCAACTTAACCCAGTTAGAGTTTTTTCAAACATAGTAATAGATTTAGCTTGAGTTGTTAAGTGGTCGTTTCAGTTATCACTAAACTCTTAGTATCTTCACATTCAGACTAGTTGGGTTTGTCCCCACATTAGATATTTATTGAATTAGCTTCCGTATTAGTTCATGTTTTACTTAGTTATTCTAAGTATGCTTATGATATGCCAGATTCAGGGTTAGCTTGGGGTCACTCGTGATCCTAGGTCCCGCGTTACGTCAAGGGGGTAGCCTCAGGGCGTAACAGTATCCATCCGTTAGTTTTAAGGGTAAACACAACCCAAAAGAGTAACGGTAAGGGTATATACAATCTTAAATTACAATGGATTGTATTAATATACCATTTGTGATAGTTCAATGGGTATATTTGTCCTTTTTCCCTTTAATATTTGGTATAGAAATTAAGACCAAAGGAGAAGCAACAAATTAAAGAGTTGGCTATGATGGTTGTTTTCCTAGGTGCGACACTCAATCTTTCTTCTTGAGTCTAATTTTTTTGGGATAAGGTATAAGTATCTCTAGACTATGACTGGAATCTTAGAGACACAGTTTAATTAAACTAAGGTCTTATTACCTTCGAACTCATTTTTTTTTATAATTTTATACACATTTTAGCTTACATGACACTCCGTAACTCTATGTAGTTGAGACGCGGAGAGATGTTTGGATGTCACTTAATCCAAAGAGATGTACAAATTTACAAAACAAGTGGATTCGGGGGTAATAAGACCTTAATTTAGTTAAGATATATCTTTGAAATTTCGGTCATAGTCTAGGGCTACTTATGTCTTATCCCTTTTTTTTTCAATTTATTTTGAACTAAGTTTCTTTCTGTAAGACTTTTTCTACATTTATAAATAGTCCATATATAAGTATGATTTTTACGTAATTTTTGGCGGGAGGAGAGATAGGACCAATCATGGAGGCTTGAGTTCATTGAATTGTCTTTTCTTCTCCATACTATTCATTTTTGTGTTTCTTTGAATGATTTGTACGTTATATTCCCTTCAGGTCTATATAGGGCTAATCTTTTCGTTCTTAACTTCCACTGATATGGTTCTTTCATGCGCGTTTTATTATAATATTGATTTCAATTAATTACTTTAGCATATTAATTTTTATTTACTTCTGAGCTTAAATTTTATTATTGGATCAGCTATTGATTACTATCTACAAAGGTACAGTTGAACGAGGCAATAAAAACTATAGATTGCATACATGGTTAAATAGAGAAAAGTCTTAATTATGAGCTATATGTTAACATATTTAATGCATATACATATAATGAATACACCAAATACGTAAAGTTTATTAGAAAATAAAAAATTATAGAGTTATAGGTACATTTAGTGACAACAGCACATATACCTTCAAAAGTTATATTATAATAGATTTTTTTTATTCGTAATATTTATTGTCATAAAAATATTTAAGAGCAATTAAGTTAATTTCATTACATTAGAATCAATAAAGTATTTAGTTACATTTATATTTAAGAGCAATTAAGTTAATTTCATTACATTACAAAAAAAATTTTGAAAAAATCTTTTTTTTTTTTTTGGTTGAAAAAAATAAATTTAAAGTTTTTTTAAAAAAAAAATATGTTTTCAACTTCAATTTTTAATTTTTTTACCCCACCCTAAATTAAAGTTTGTTTCTAAAATATATTTTCTAATTCAAATTCTTATTTTTCATCCGACCCCACCCCCCACCCCACAAAAAATTTGAAGTTTGTTTTTAAAAAATATTTCCAATTTCAATTTTTTATTTTTCCATCCCACTCCACCCCCACCCCCACCCCCACCCCCAACCTCTCACCCCCCTCCTTAATGTTCTTTCTATGTATCCTGGTACTTCTGTTACGTTAATTTTATTATCTATTATTTGTTTTGCTATATAACTTATCCATAATTGTATAGTTTGATTTATATCTGTTACACAATCTAAGTTTAAATATTCGGGCTGTCCATTTATTTGTTTAGGACTCCATTTTTTTATATTCAATCTTTTATTCCATAAGGTCTCATGTCTATCCGAACTTGTATAATCTCGAGTATATATTTGTGGTTTTTTCTGTTTTGGATATATTTTAGTACTATGTTCTTCTTCTTTCATTTTTTCATCATAATTTATTTCTACTTCTGTATTTTCTACTAGTTTTTTATTAGCTATAATTTTTGTATATGTTTCACTTATTTCTGATTCACTTATTTCTGAAGTTTTGTCTATTTCCATATTTTCTTCTTCTATAGTTTCTACATGTAATTCATTTTTATTTTCTATTTCTTGTTTATCTTGATTTTCTGTAAGTTTATTTTTATATTGTTGTATTTCTGTTAATAATTTGTTTTCTTCTTTTTGTTTACATTGTTTCTCATATATTTCTTTAATACTTGTAATTCTTTTTCTAATTCTTTTATTCTATCATTTTTTGTATCTGTTATTTGTTGTATCTTTTATATTTCTTTTTGTATATCTATCTCTTCATTTTCTTTTGCTATTCTTATCATGGTTGTCATACTATCTTCTAATTTTAATTCTTCTTTTTCTAACATTAAATATAATTGATTTCCTATTTTTTTTGTATTTTCTGCCTAGATTTGAGAAAATTATTTTTATTTTTAGTCCATCATAATTTTCATATGTTTTTTCAATGATTGCAAATTCCTCTTTGTTCATTTCTATTTGTGTTTTAATCTTTGTTTTAACTAGGTAAATTCTTCTGATTTGTGTATTTTTTTAATTTGTTTGATTTGAAAGAATACAATTATTTAATAACAGAAATGAGAAAATCATGGGAGAAAATATTTTTGTAAAAGGAACATGTCACTTAAAATTCCCATAAGTTACAATTTCAAAAGTAATTGATTATATTCATTCCAATATGTATGATATGTGTATATGTACTGATTATAGTTTTCATGCTTGAGTTTGTATAATGACATTTGTATCTCTTTATTAGTTTGTAGTCATTCCAATATGTATACCAAATGGATTTGTAGTTATTTAAGGAGCATATTTGTACCCATATACTTGTGTAAACTCGTGTTCATTCAAAAAGGATACAACATTGGTTTGTATATTTTTCAAAAATGTGTATTCTTTCTTAAAATTCCAACAAAATTTGTATTCCAGTCATCAAAACTTACAAATTTACAATCATAGAAACAATCAAAATTTGTATTTAAAAAAAATGTATTTCATGACAAAAAATGTATTTTTTATGTGTTATGTATTCCAAAAATATTATATTCAATGTCTAATTTATAGAATATCTACTAACTATGATTCTAAATTATTTTGTATTCCAAGCATCCAACATACACAAAAAAAATCAAACAATTCAATACTTTTGAATGATTTATCCAAATATTGGCATTCGAAAATGACACTTATTCACCTGACAGTTCTTCCATATCCAATTCAATACTTTTGAATGATTTATCCAAATATTATCACTTCGAGAATGACACTTCTTCACCTGGCACTTCTTCCAAATCCAGATCCAACATACAAAATACTTGTGTATCTCAATACTTCGACAAAGGTTGAAAATCTTTTGAATGATTCTAAGTTTTCTTAGAAAAATGGAGGATTTTGATTTTAAAAAGGTAAGGTTTATGTTATATGAGGATATGGAATAATGAAAGAAATCTTGAGAGAGAGAGAAAGAAAAGATAGAATTTGGGTAAAAAAATTAGAAAGAGAAAAGTTGGTAATAGAGTCTTTTGTTTTTTTCTTTTCACCCGTAAAGGAGTCACAAAGTGGGCCCAATTTGAGAAATAAAAAGGAGGGTAAATGAATGATACTGCTAAAATATTGACATTTGATATTTTTAATAATTATTTTAAAGTGTAGATGTTTTTAATAACTGTGTTAGGAATTTTGACTAATTGGCTAATTTATCCAAAAAAAAAACCGTTTCGATACAAGGTGAAACAAAAGTGTATTAACTTAATTTAAATACAAGATAAAGAAATTAAGATGATTTTTTAAAAAACAAATTTTAAAAAAAAAATTATTTTTTTAAAAAAAAGTTTAAGAAAATTTTTTTAAAAATTTTTTTTTTTTTTAAAAAATAATCATGTTTACACACGTGGGAGACACGTGTGTACAAACACAACTAACTTGGGTGGTTGAAGGTGTCACATTAGCACAAAAGATGCACAAAAATACGAAAACAATGAGTTTTGGGGGGGGGGGGGGGGGTAGTAGAACCTTAGTTAAGTTTAGGTGTCTCTAAGATTTCGATCATAGTCTAAGGTGTACTTGTGCCTTATCCCGAATTAAATAACAAGTTTGTATGTGTATAAATAATAACTAAAAAAATATACAAATTGCTATATACATTTAGGGTTTTGTACGAATACATGTGATTCTTCAAATCTGTCTAGATCTAATGAACCACCTTTTGTTTCCTCCTTCAACTATTTTGAAGTCGCTTGCCTATAACACCCAGGAAACTAGTAGGCTAAACTAGAGCTTGATGTTTGGGTTATAGTCGTGAATTTAGCTTCCCGTACTTAGAATGAAGGGTTTCGGGCTGTAACATCAAGGTACGACTCACCAAGGACCAACCAAGGGTCGTTGAGGAGGACCCTAGAAAACTTCCCCAAGAAAGCTGCCCAAAGCAATGTACCCACGAAGGGACCCACACCCCGTAGAGGGGTCCACACCACATGGATGGCTCCGTGGGTCAGGGTCTCAAAGACACTGCCTCAAACCACCACCCACGGATGACCAGCACGCCCCGTGGGTCGACCCATAGCCCGTGGGCGTGGTCTCGTGGGTGAGGCAGAATCTTGACTTAGGCAGTTAAGTGATGGGTTAGTGGAACTTTCTATAATTAATTAGTTATTAGGTGGTGTTGTTTTAACCTCATTTAGACTACCTATATAAAGACTTTAGACCCTTAATTTAGTCATTCCAAATCATTATTTCTAAACCCACCAAAAAGAACCCAATTCCCTCTCAAAAATCCTCTCTCTAGAAGAAGAGGAGGAGGAGGAAGAGGAAGAGGAGGAAGAGGAAGAGGAAGAAGAGGAAGAAGAAGACGAAGAGGAGGAGGAGGAGGACAAGGAGGAGGAGGAGGAGGAGGAAGAGGAAGAAGAGGAAGAGGAAGAAAAGGAAGAGGAGGAGGAGGAAGAGGAAGAAGAAGAAGAGAAAGAAGAGGAAGAAGAAGAAGAAGAAGAAGAAGAAGAAGAAGAAGAAGAAGAAGAAGAAGAAGAAGAAGAAGAAGAGGAAGAAAAAGAGGAGGAAGAGGAGGAGGAAGAGGAGGAGGAGGAGGAGGAGGAGGAGGAAGAAGAGGAGGAGGAGAAGAGGAGGAGGAGGAGGAGGAGGAAAAGAAGGAGGAAGAAGAAGAGGATGAAGAAGAGGGCGGGGAAGAAGAATAAGATGGTGAAGAAGAAAAAGAGGGTCAAGCTAGGTCAAGACTCCATTGTTTCAAGCTTGCTAGGTTTTGTAATCAAGGTATGATGACTTATTCATTCATGGATTCCTTTCATCCATGTAGCCCCCATGTTTCCCCAATTGTGAAGATGAATCCCCAATTCTAGTTAGGGTTCCTTCCTATATTATGGGTGCTGTTGTATGATGATCCAATTAAGTGGATAATGGTTGTTTATGATGTAATTACATGATTTTAGTATGATTATACATGTATTCTCGATTAACCTAAGATTTTAGGGTTAAATTGATAAAGTTTGGTTTTATGCCATGAAAGTGGAAATTGAGGGCTTAGATGTGACCTTCTAAGATTGATGAATTACTCTACAAATTGCTTGAGATTAGAGCACCTAGATATGAGTTGCTTAAAAGTAAAGCTTGTAGACATGTATTGATTAGATTAGGGCTTATTTGGTTGATCATGATTAATAGTTTTGAAGATTGAGTTTATATGATGATATATGATTAGAATTGCTTAAGAATGAAGCATGTGGTTAGATTGTCTTGAGAATTAGGCATATACGATGATCATGTGAAGTATTTCTTGAGAGTAAGGATTGTAGTATGAATGATCAACATATATCTTTCGAGGAGCAAGGTTCCTAATTAGTTTTGTTACAAGAGTGCTGAAGCAACTGTTTCACCTCGTGACCTCAAGATCCAGGGCATAATTGTGTGCTCAATTCATCTTCCAAGATAAGTTTTTCTTTACTAAGTCTTCAATTCACTCTATTGAAATACTTGTATCTAGCTTGTGAGCTTACTTTCTTGCTCAAATTATTGTACATATGCCACAAAGATCTTCTCGAGCTAGGAATCTTGTTGTCTGGATTATTCAAAGGAACCTCTGGTAACATCAAATTTCCTTTTATAATCTAAATTCGGTGGATTGAAATCCAAAAGATTTAATACCACCACCAAAACCCAAATCCATAAAAGGCATACTGATTTCAATTATTTTGAGGCTCTACACCATTTGTTCGAACAAACAACACTTAAGTTCATCGACCAGTTTAGGACCCTTCTTAACATTCTCCTCTTATGGACGTTCATAATCATCAACATTACCTTTCTATGTAAATCTACTATGTATTAATTTAACACAACTATAAATTAAATATGCTACCATTAACTTCACAATTCCTGATTTTATACCATATGTAACACCTCAAAGCTCTCACCAAGTGCATGATATATTAACCAACATAAACTAATTTAGACATCACGATGTATATTAGTAGATTAATTAATCTAAAATATATGTTGACATTCATAGGAGATTGAACTTGATACATTACAGAATACTTTATTTTGTCAAACTTGTTTGCCTTATTCTCAATTATGGACTGCTGTGTTTATCTAAATTGATGATTCTTCTGCCTACACTTAGAACTTCCTAAAACTGATTAAATTTATATGTACCTGCAAAATGAAAAACTAGATTAGCAAAAAAATCAGCAAGAGTATTTCCCTCCCTTAAGGAGTGTTGTACTCTTACTGACATAAGATCTCTCAATCTATTTATGGAGTTGACCTCCATTGTAACATTCCATGGAGTTTCAAAGTCTCCGTTAAGTATATGAACCATAGCTAGAGAATCAGTTTCCAGAATAATATTTGTAAGGTTATTCTCAAAATAGTATTGTAAACCTTCTCTCATAGCAACAACCTTAGCTACAATATTGATTGTATCAGGAATTTTCACTCCCTTAGCATCATTTAGATCTCCTTCATGATTTCTGACACAAAAAGCCTGCAACACTCGGACCTGGATTACCTCTAGATGACCCATCTGTGTTGTATTTCCATCAATCACAATGTGATGGGTACCATTAACCATTTTGGAATGAAACGTAGGTTTGTACCCCTCCAGCAGTGCTACCATGTATGGCCAAGCTTTGGGAATGTCTGAGTACTTAAATTTCATCTGGATGAAATTTTTAATAGTACTGTTGATGTCCCAGACAACCTTACTAGTAGAATAAACACCTCCATGCACTACAATATTCCTTCTTTTCCAAAGAAACCATAAAATGATATTAGGAACTCCTTGAAAAACATTTTTCTATCTACTATTCCCCTGTGCATCCCACCATTTCTTTATGGTTTTCTTCACCTGAATCCAAGGCCCTATATTACCAGCTCCATTTGAGAAATAAATCCAAACATATGATTCAATATAACCTTTGAGAGATAGATGTTCCATAGATTCCATCATTGGAAATTCACAACATCGACATAACTAAGAGACATTTGGGTTCCATTGATCCATGATAGTAGCTATAGGGATTTTTTTTTGTACATAACTTCCAAGAAAAGAAATATATTTGGAAAGGAAATCCCTACACCCATATATGTTTGAAAAAATCAATTTTTTTCTCTTTCTTTCGTAACAATTCCCAAGCACTCTTCACTGTGAACTTCCCAAATCCACCAAGGTCTATCCTCCATGTCAGATTGCCTAAAGTGATTCATATTTTGTTTCACATGTTCAACAATATGATTAGGGAATTGAGTCTGCAAGATATCATAGTCCCAACCTGTGTCATTCATAAAAACTTTAATATCTGTTAGTCGATGACAAAATTGTACCTCTATTGGATGTGTATACAATGGTCCTAACATTGACCAATTATCAAACAAAATAGAAGAAGTACCACCCCTAGGCTCCCACCATATATGTTGCTCAATACACTCCCTATTTTGTAACATATTCTTCCACAACTGTGAGCCTCTATTCCACTGAACTAAAGTAGGAATTTGCTTTTTACAATATTTATTTCACATAAAATTAGCCCATAAAGTATTTTGAGTTCTAAATCTCCACCAAAGTTTGTCACGCATGGCTTGCAAGACATCAAACATGGATCTGAAGCCCAATCCCCTTTCCTTCTTAGGTAAACACACTTTTTCCCAGACAGCCCAATGTTTGCTCCTCCCTGTAACCTTATTACTCCAGAAGGATTTAGCAAAAATCTGGTGAAGTTCCTTTATAACACATTTAGGAGGAACTATAGCAGATAAAACATGAATAGGAACACTTTGTAACACACTCGTAATCAAAACTTTTTTGCCTCCATAAGATAGCATGTTCCCTTCCAAGCCTGAAGCTTTGATCTCACCCTTTGGATCTGATGCACATAATGTTCCTTCCTCTTTCTAGCATGAGAAATAGGACAACTTAGATATTTCAATGGAAACTACCCTCTATTATACATGTGCATTCCTCTACCAAAAGTCTCTCCTCAGTAGTTGCGTTTTGATGCAAGTAAATTGCACTCTTCTCTTTGTTGACCTTTTGCCCTGACTGAACTTCATAATCTTGTAAGATTACCATCATTTTCTTCAAAGAATATCTATTATCTAAAGCAAAGATAATAGTATCATCTGCATAGGCAAGATGATTAATATTAACACTCCACTTTGGTAATACATGCCCTATATACAAATCATCATCAAAAATACCATTTAGGGCTCTAGATAAAACTTCAGCTGAAAGAATAAACAAAGCAAAAGATAAATAATCTCCTTGTTTTATTCCTCTAGTGGAGTGGAAAAAAGCATGTATTTGTCCATTTATCAACATTGAATATCAATTATTAGAGATTAATCTCCAAATTATATCAACAAACACTTTTATAAAGCCCATCTTTCTCAACACCTTCATCTGAAAAAAACCAAGGGACTCTATCATAAGCCTTGGCCATGTCAAGCCTTATAACCACATTAGTTGGTTTCCTTCTCTTTCTAATATCAGTGACAATTTCTTGTGTCAATAATATATTCTCTATGATGCTTTTTCCTTTCACAAAATCTGATTGGTTAGATGAGATCAATCTAGGGAGAAACTTTTCAACTCTGTCATAAATAACCCTAGAAATAATCTTGTTGATTAAATTGCTCAGACTAATTAGTCTCAAATCAGCAAAGGTTTGACCCTGCTCATTTTTTAGGCAATAGAACTAAATTAGTGTGAGTAATAGATTTAGGAAGAGTATTAGCACTAAAGAAATCTTGTACCATTCTAAAAATGTCATGACCCACTAATTCCCAGCAACTCTGAAAAAATCTACCTGTCATACCATCAAGACCACTAACAATGTCCCCATTTAAGTTAAAAACAACTTTTTTTATCGCATCCACAGTAGGATTCTTACTGAGGTTGACATTTTCTTCATTAGTAATAAGTTTAGGAATATGTCTCAATAAATAAATGGAGGTAACGTCTCTTTCTTGTAGAAATTAATTGTTGTAGAATGATACTGCTTCTACTGCTATCTCATTTTCTTCCTCCAACCAAGTGACATGGTTGTCTAGAATTCTTTGCAACTGAAGTTTCTTTCTTCTGCCTTTCACAATACTATGAAAGAATTTGGTGTTTCTATCCCTATTCTCAAACTAGTCATACCCTGCCTTTTGTTGCTAAAAAATTTCTTCAAAATGCAAGTACTTTTTCAACTCCGCTTGAGCTCTTTGTAGTGCTGCCCTATTTTCAGCATTGGCATCTTCCTCAAATAATTTTTATTTGAATTTAACAATATCTTCCATGATAATTAGTTGCTTGAAAATATCACAAGAAGTTTCTTTACTCCACTTTTAATTGTTGTTTTAACTCTCTTTATGTTCTCTTTGAAATCAAGAAAAGGAGTTTGAGATCTATTAGCCTTCCAGTTTTGTTTAACCACATCAATGAAGGTCTCATTCTCAGTCTAGAATTTAAGAAATCTAAAAGGTTTCGTATGCCTCTCCCCTCCACCCCCCCCCCCCCCTGCTTCAAGAGTTAAGAACATAAGAGCATGATCTGAACCAATTCTTGCTAACTGTTCCACCTCCATGTGATCAAACCACCCTTGCAAGCCCTGATTAGTAAGCACTCTATCCAAACTTTCAAATATGCAACCATTCCCAGCTCTACTATTCCACCATGTAAATGGACATCCTTTGAACTGTATTTCTGCTAAATCACAAGAAGAAATACTATTTTCAAAATCTTCATGTTTAGATTCAAGTACCAGTAAAACTTCAAATTTCTCCTCTGAGTTTAGAACTACATTGAAATCTCCCCCAACTAACCAGGGACTGTCCATTCTTGCTAGAGTTGATACATATCTTCCTAAAGCATAATTCTTTCTTCTGCATTACATGTTGCATATACTAATGTGACCAAGAAATTCTGAGTAGAACTGTGATGCTTTAACAATAATGTAAGTTGTTGATAATCTTTGATCACTGTAGATTCAAAATCTGAATTCATAAAAAAAATAGATTTTTCCGTTGTAATTAGCTATTCCTAGTGGCATCTTCAATCTTCTTATGTATTTGTGAATGTTCCTTGGTTCCAGTAAGCCAATAAAAGAGAATTTATGAAAATTGTGTAGCATCTGCTCTCTCTCAAAAGCTTGTTGGGACTTCACAGATGTGATAATCAATATTAAAGCTTTCATCTCTTATACATTGATTTAGCTCTCATGGGTTGAACTCTGATTGGCTGATTATTATCCCTATTTCCTTGCTTCTTTCCTCTTCTAGCACTTTTCAAAAGCCTTAGAGAGACATCAGTTTCAATAAGAAGATTATCCTAAAGTCCCTCAGAAATATATGCCTCGACCATGCTACCTTCTGTATCAACCTCTTTTTCTTCTATAAGTTTGTGTGAAACAATATCATGCAATACTCTAATTGGAGAAAATACATTAATGCTATTGGTCTCATCTATTTGAACTGGTTTAACAACGATTATGATTGCCTTTGCATTGTCAACAACTTCACCCCCACTACATTTGATTTGTTGGGAACTACACTCACATTACCATTTGGACCTTCTCCCTTCTTATTTATAATTGTTGTCTCATTAACATGTGTACTAGTTTCCCTGTCATTCTAATTCACAACAAGTTGCTGATCAGTTGCATTTTGTTGCGGTGTTGAGAAATTAGTCAAAATTGGAGTTATAGCAAGATCATATTGCTTATCTGTTACTTCCACATCTTAAACTCTTTCTTGGTGATCATCAAAATCAACTACTGGTATTCCCTATTATCTGTAGATTCCATTTCTTCTTCATTCATATTCTTTGTGATCTCATTTCGTTGTCATGGTGTAGGGAGTGCTAGAACTGTTAGAACAAGTGAAAGAGTATTTTGTTTACCAAAAATTTGGGTGACCCAATCTTTAGTTGATTCTCCCTATTGGATCCCTCTTTCACCTTTATCTCTATCAGGTTTGTTGTTGTTTTCAACAATCTTCACATTTGTATCCTTTAAAATGTGACTATTATCATTGGTGTTGCTTGATGTTTGATCTTCATGGTTGTGAAATAATTCTCCTAGCCCTTCAAACCTATTTTCCACCAATAGATAAAGTTGAGGAAGATGGAAAGTTATTTTTGCTAGAATTTTTATCCTTCACCACAATATACGTGCCTGGATCACCTACCACTTTACCACTCGATAGAATTCTAGCTTCTCCTTTATGAAATTTATGCATCCATGATTGATGTTATTCTTTACTCTTTGTCCTCTCATCAATTTTCTCTTCTGTCCGTAGCTCCTTACCTCCACCCTTCTAGCAGTTGCAAATTCGACACTCCTCTTT
The DNA here is from genome assembly GCA_037074985.1 of Solanum bulbocastanum. NCBI lineage: Eukaryota > Viridiplantae > Streptophyta > Magnoliopsida > Solanales > Solanaceae > Solanum > Solanum bulbocastanum. Next base: position 36,020,322 of record CM073601.1, read on the forward strand.
GTTGTTCCCTTGCATTATGCATTCTTCACAGTACTTTGGAACATAGTCATATCTATTTTGAATAACTTAGAACCTAGACTCTTGCATAACTTGGTCTAGTTTTGTTAGTCGTGGCTAGGTTAAGTTGTATAGGCTTCCCCACTGCCGATGCTAAAGAGAAGAGTCATTCTTTAACAAAGCAGGTGGGTAGAAGGTTGGGGAATGAGATCCATGCCAACGCCTTAGTAGTTTCTTTATTAATTTTGCATCGTGCGTCACAGATGAGAGTACGGATTAAATACGAGTAGCCATCTTTGCATGTAATATAGAAAGCTCCTTTAGAGATCAACTTAATGAAATCCTCTTGAAGGGTGAGGTGTATAAAATGTGTTTACTGCGGAATAAACCAATTTTACAGTCTCCTTTAATGTCACATTGTTGAGGAATAATTTTTCTCAACTCTCCAAGATCCGACCAATCATAGGTAAACTTGCCAACAACTGCATATTGTAGGTTTTCAATTAGATTCATTCTATCTAAAATTTCTAGAAATGCTAGGTCTAAACAAGATATAGGAAATCAAGAGTCTGACTGAATTTTAGGGACCTAGTGGACAAAGGAATCCACTAGTGAAATCCCACATACCTGGTGACGAATTTCATGGAGAAATCTTTCGATTTCGGGGCTGGAACTGAAGAAAACATGTTGCATTCTTGGAAGCGTTTGGGTCGCGTCTTTTCTACTCTTTTCATTCTAAGCTTGATGAATTATAGAGAATAATCTTTTTGGGTAAGTTTTAACTAACTCACTAGGCTTAAACTGAGTAAAACGACGTAGTTTAATGGTTAAACGACGTAGTTTAGGTGTCCAACACATGGGTGAAAAAACCAAAACGACCCCACTTAAAGATATAGTGGGGCCTTCTACGGCCCCTATGACGGACCATCAAAGGGACCACAACCCATCAAAAGGGTTGTAGTCTGCTAGTCAGTGGCTACTGGTTATGGGGACCTTTTCATGAGCCTTCCCACGAACCGTGTGGAGGACCATGGATGGTGAAGGTCACTGTGGTCCGTCACTTAGGCTGGGGTCTGCTGGCTTAGGACTACAGACCCTCCCACGGCCCGTCATCAAGACCATAGCCCGTGGTAGGCCCTGTGGTTTGAGACGTGAGCTTGGGTTGGTCCTGCTTGACTTACATGAGCCTTCCCATAGCTCGTGGGGTGGTCCACGTCCCATAAGGGTCCTGTGGTCCACCATTTCTTGGTGGGTGTGCACCACGAGGAGGGTGATGGTCAGTGGTCCTGATCACGACCCGTGAACCCCTCAGTGGTTCACCTTTTCTTGTTGTTTTCTGATCCAAAGTTCAAATCTGATTTCTGTGGTTTTACAATATCTCCCCCTTGGAAACATTCGTCCTCAAATGAAGACTAAACTAGCTGAGTATGGAGGGAAAGAGCTGCAATCCCTACCACTAATTACTAGAAACTGATTTTTGACTGAACTGAGTTCCAAGAATATGCAAATATGTTGAAAATGCAAAAACAACTGAAGGAAAAAGATACTAAGGCTAAATTTTACGTAAGAGCAAACTGAGAGACTAGAGAGGAACTATTACCTGAAGTTGGAACAGAATCGGAAGGAAAGAGATGAGGATACTTGGCCTTTATGAATGCTTCTGTTTCCCAAGTAGCTCTCTCTACAGACTAACTTCTCCATAAAACATTCACTGAGGCTACTTCTTTATTTCAGAACCTTCGAACCTGACGGTCAATAATTTCAACTGGCACCTCCTCAAAAGTGAGACTATCCTTCACAGCCACACTTTCTAATGGTACTATTAATGCTGGATCACTCACACACTTCTTCAACAAGGAAATGTGAAAAACTGGATGGATTGCTGCTAGTTCTACTACCAACTCTAACTCATAAGCCACATTTCCAACCCTTTTCAGGATCCTGTAAGGACTTACATATCTGGGACTGAGTTTCCCTTTCTTGACAAATCTCATCACCCCCTTCATAGGTAACACCTTCAGGAAAACCCAATCATCGATTTGAAACTCTAAGTCCCTTCTCCTCACATCTGCATAGGACTTCTAACGACTCAGGGTTGTCTTAAGTCTATATTTAATGAGCTGAACTTTTTCCATAGGTTTATGAACTGAATCTAGATCAATCAATGCTGATTCACTTACTTCAAACCAACCAATCAGGTATCTGCATCTACGCCCGTATAATGCCTCATAAGGGGCCATCTGAATACTAAAATGATAACTATTATCATAGGAGATATTTACAAAAGGTAGGTGATCATCCAACTGCCCTTGAAATCGATCACGAAAGATCTCAACATGTCCTCTAAGATCTGAATGGTAGGTGATCATCCCAACTGCCCTTGAAATCGATCACGCAAGCTCTCAACATGTGCTCTAATATCTTAGTGCTATGCTCTGCCTGGCCATCCTTTTGTGGATGAAATGATGTGCTGAGATTTACCTGAGTACCAAGACCTTTCTCAAAAGATCTCCAGAAATGAGAGGTAAACTGAGGACCTCTATCTGAGATGATAGACAAGGGAACCCCACACAACCTGACTATCTCATTTATGTATAGTTTAGCATAGGTCTCTGCTGAATCTGTAGTCTTTATAGCCAAAAAGTGAGCGGATTTAGTAACCCTATCTACTATCACCCAAATGGAGTCACACTGTCTGCGAGTACGAGGTAAACCCATAATGAAGTCCATGTTTATCACTTCCCACTTTTATGTAGGAATGTTAATCTCTTGAGTCACACCTCCTGGTTTATGATAATCTACCTTAAACTTTAGACAATTAGGACACTTAGCCACAAAATATGCTATGTCCCTCTTCATGTCATTTCACCAAAAGACTTTCTGCAGATCACGGTATATCTTAATGGAAACTGGATGAATCGAATACATGGATTTATGGGTTTCTATAAGGAACTACTGCCTCAACTCGCCCACATTAGGAACACATAAGCGACCCTGGTAACGAAGTACACCATCTCCCTCTTGGGAGAAAACCTCAACTTTCTGTTGATGAACTGCACCTTTCAATTAAAGCAATATAGGATCACTATCTTGTTTTCCTTAACCTCCGCTGCCAATGAAGATTCAGATATATTATGAACTATCACACCACCATCTGACATGTATGTAAGACCAACTTCTAAGAGAGCAAGTCAGTGAACATCTTTCGCTAATTCCTTTCTTTCTTCATGAACATGTGCTACACTACCCATAGATAATCTACTAAGAGCATCATCTACTACATTGGCCTTAACTAGATGGTAAAGCACATTCATGTCATAGTCTTTGAGGAATTCAAGCCATCTCCTCTGGCAGAGATTCAACTCTTTCTAGGTGAACACATATTGGAGGCTTTTATGATCTGTGAACACATCTAAACACCATAAAGGTAATGCCTCCAAATCTTTAGGGTAAATATTACAGTTGTAAGCTTGAAGTCATGAGTCAGTTAGTTCTTCTCATGTACCTGAAGTTGTCTAGAGGCATAAGCTATGACCTTACCTTGCTGCATCAACACACAACCCAGGCTGACCCTAGATGCATCACAATATATTACATAATTGTTTGAACCATCTGGTAGGGTAAACACTGGAGATGTAGTCAACCTAGTCTTCAACTCTGAGAAACTTTTCTCACACTTATCTAACCACTGAAACTTGACCTTCTTCTTAGTCAACTTGGACAATGGGGAAGCTATGGATGAAAATCCTTTAACAAACTCCTGTAATAATTGGCCAAACCAAAGAAACTTCTGATATATGTTGGTGAGGTGGTTTGGGTCATTGCTTCACTGCATCTACTTTTTGAGAATCCACTCAAATCCCTTCACTAGATACCATATGACTAAGGAAGGTGACTTATTATAACCAAAACTTACATTTGCTAAAATTAGCGAATAACTAGCGATCTTTGAGAGTTTGTAGAACAACTCTTAGATGAATCGCGTGTTCTTCCTCATTCTTAGAGTAATGAGGATAACATCGTTGAAGACGATAACGCACAAGTCTAAATACTGCTTGAACACCCTGTTCATTAAGTCCATGAAAGTTGCAGGAGCATTTGTTAGTCCAAATGACATAACCACAAACTCATAATTACCATACTGAGTTATGAAGGCTATTTTTAAGATGTCACTATCTTTGACTCTGAGCTGATAATAGCCGGATCTGACTCCTATCTTAGAAAAGTAACTAGCACCCTGAAGTTGGTCAAACAAGTCATCAATCCTGGGGATGGCATACTTATTCTTGACCGAGACTTTGTTCAACTGTCTATAGTCAATGCACATTCTGAGATAACCATCTTTCTTTTTCATGAACAATATTGGAGAATCCCATGGAGAGATATTAGGTCTGATGAAGCCCTTATCTAGAAGGTCTTTCAACTGCTCTTTCAATTCCTTAAGATCTCCTGGAGACATTCTATAAGGAGGAATCGAAATAGGCTAGGTATGTGGGAGAAGATCAATTTCAAAGTCGATTTCCCTTTCGGCAGGAACTCCGGGAAGAGGTTCTGGAAATACTTCTGGAACATTTACTACTGGGACTAACTCAAGAGTTGGGGTTTCGGAGCTTGAATACTTAACCCGATTAAGATGATAAACATACCCTTTGGAAATCATCTTTCAGGCCTTAAGGTAAGAGATAAATCGACCCATAAACACTGAGCTACTACCTTTCCATTCTAAGACTGGCTCGTTTGGAAACTAAAATCGAACGATCCTAGTTCTACAATCGACTGAGGCATAATAGGAATGTAGCCAATCCATACCTAGAATGATATCAAAGTCAAACATTTCTAACTCTACAAGATCTAGTGAGGTGACATTCTAAGAGACCGTGACACTACAATTTTTGTATACCTATTTAACTATAACTGGGTCACCAACTGGAGTAGAGACTGAGAAGGGTTCTGATAGAGTTTATGGACTGACAGCGAAGTTTACTGCTATAAACGGAGTTACAAAAGAAAGAGTAGCCCCTGGATATAACAACGCATAAGCATCTAAATGAAAGACTCGTAATGTACCAGTGACCACATCATGAGAATCCTCCTGGTCCTGGTGAGCCTGGAGACCACACAACCTGTAACACCCCTAAATACTAACCAAGAGTCACATGTCGATTTACCGTCGCTTAATTACTACAATATGTTTTACTCTCATTTTGGGAACTTGAATTGTTGTGATAATTTCTAGCTTGCTTAATATAAATTGTAACGTAATTTAAGGGATTTTATTGGGGTATTTAAGTAATAGTCTAATTAGAATTATGTATAATTTTAAAAGGAGGTGAAGGATAGATATATAGGTGTATATGTATGCATTTTGGGCAACACACAACTATTTGGGCAGCCTTGAGGGACAGCTGGACAAGATAAACATCACTTGTGTGTGTGGCTATATATTTTGACACCTCCTCTAGTGAATTTCGTTTCCCTTGAAGTCTAAGAACCTTAGAACATTATCTAACCATTTGTTCTTCAAAATCACAAGAGAAAAACTTGGTCCTTTTGGCTAGAATTCGAGACACACACTTCTCTTTGGTAAGTGCTGAAATCTGTTTCTAAGCTGGGTAGTGTTTGGTAATTTATGCGTATCTCGTTCTCTATAGCTTAGTTTACAGTGAATAAATATGTGTTGGAAAGCTAATTCATATATCTACAACTCTTATGTTTATGTAAAACTCTAATTTAGCTGTTATGGATTCGAAACATGGGACGCAACATAGGACAAATTCTGTCCAGAGTTCGAAATTAGAAATCCTGTATGGACAACTGTTAGTGTTTTGAATCTATCGTTTTGTACAAAATATATTTTGTGGTGATTCTTGTTTTTTTGAAACCTTAAGATATGTACCTACATCTTTCATGAAGGTTATAAAGTCTAGTTTTGTTGTTTTCCTTTTCAAATCTAAGTTGCAACATGAGGTACTGGGATTGCCAGAATCATTGTTTTGGGAGCATAGTCGTAATTGTACAGGCTAAGCTTACTTGTTATGATGATCCTGTTTTACTTTGACATTATTGAGATACTAGGAATTAAAGAAGTTAGTTAATTATATTTTTAAGGTTGTATATACCCGTGAACAAGTTGAGGACCTTGATACATTGGTTGGTCTACGGTTTGAACTCGTGAAGTTGTGTTGGACTGTTTCTACGATAAAGTATTGAGGTTTGTGTATAAACTTGTACTTGCACTCTTTTAACTGCAGGTATATCTGAAAGTTGATCTTGGTACCTTGGTTACCTCTTGTCACTTTGCATTGTGTGGTGGTATGATGCTTGTGTAACTCGCCTACTTCTACGGATTGTTTGATCACTTGGCACTCTTGTTGGGACCTTGTCCTTCTTGTGGCTGTGACTTTGTCACTATTGGCATGCCTCTTGATTTGGATCATTTGCCATCTTGACTCTGGACTTTTAGTTCGTCTTAAGAATGGAAGTTGTCCATTTTAAGTACGAACTAGAAAGCCATTTTTAATATGGTTCTTAGTTCACTTGATTATTGGGCTTTGACCCTTCTTAATACAGGGCATCGGCCCTTCTTGATACCTTCTTGTGCTGGGTGTGACGACATTATGAAATATTGGGCGAGCCTTGTTATTGAATCTCTTGGAAAATAGTTGTATGAGTGTTCTTGACATTTGGATCTTTAAATATCAAATTTGGTACTCTTTATATATTATTACTTACTTTATTTATTATGTTTCAATTGTGCTGCTCATGACTTAAGAAAGGTAGATTGGTGAATTTTGAGGGCTCCGAACCTATAGTTTTTACACCACTAAGCTATATGCTTAGCGATAGTTGTTTCTACCATAGGGAATGATCGAGAGGAGGCATGAAGCTGGCCATTGGAGATAGAGATTTTGAGAGCCTTATGGAAGATCACATTTGCATATAGGCATCTATATTTTGTATAAACTTTGGGACTTATACATGATCTATGTATTGTATATTTGCATGAAATTTTGAGGGCTAATCAGATCATGTCACTATGGGTTGTAATATAAGTATGGCTACATGTTTTGTTCATTTGGGGTGTGTAAGCCTAAGTCTTGCAATATATTAAATTTACTATTTGTTTTGAATGATTGTATGAAACATGAACCACTAAGTTTGGGTTCTCGAAAGTTGGTAATATTTATTTTATATATTATTTTTAATAGCATAAGGATGATATATGTATAAAAATCTCGTAAGTTATTAGTTTATATTATGTCGAAAAGGTCGTTACACAACCTGTTTTGGCACCGACTGCCACCTGTACCAGATGAAGCACCCTGCTTAGTTGGGTGACCTGTTGGTGTTGTTGGAGTTGTAGACTGAGCCCTATTGTTGTTATTACCTCTTTTCCCTACATAGTAGAAGGGTAATCCTTCAACCTATGGCCAGACTGACCACACCCAAAGCACCCTTCCTTGCCTCCAAGACACTCGCCCAGATGGTTCTTACCACACTTTGGACAAGTTGGGAAAGTCATGTTACCTTAATTACTCCCCTGAGACTTAGAGCCTAGTGCCCTACCTTTCTTACCCTATCGAAACCTGGGGGATGGAGCACTAGCTGATGAAGGTGTTAGGGTTGTAGACCTCTGTTGAAACTGTTAGCGATTTCCACCACCCAATTTCTGCTGATAGTAGCCATAGTTTTCTGTTCTAGCCTTCTTATTGTCCTTAGATTGTTTCCTAAGCTTGTCTCTCTCAACCTACTGAGCATGAGTCATAAGCCTAGAGATATTCATATCTTCTAACAACAAAGCATTTCTGCACTCTGTCTTTACCAAGTTGGATACCCAAAACAGAAACTTATCATTTGTGCCCGGAGATTGGCAACCATGTGTGGAGCATACCTGGAGAGTTGGGTGAACTTCAGTCCTTATTCTTGGACTAACATGGTACCTTGCCTCAAATTCATGAACTCCTAATCTTTAGCCTCCCTCAACTCTCTCGGGAAGAACCTGTCTAGAAAAGCCCTAGTAAAACACTCTCAAGTCACCGGAGCTGCATCCATACCCCTGTTTTCTTTCCACTGAGTGAACCAAATGTGAGCCACATCCTTAAGCTGGTAGGATGCCAACTCTACCCTATTATTACCAGTCATTTGCATCACTCTAAAGATTTTCTTAACCTCATCTATGAAGTTTTGTGGGTCCTCACCAACCTGCGACCCTAGAAACTCAGGTGGATTCATTCGAACAAAATCTCGAACCCTGGTTGTTGCTGTTCCAATATTAGTGTTAGTAGGAACTGGGGCCTACGGATTGTTCTAATTGGCTACACTCTGAGCCAATATCTAGATAGTATTCCGAAACTCTGCATTCAAAACCTTATGGTCTGGGACTGGAGGAATTGTGTTAGCATTGCGTGCATTAGCATTTCATCTGTAAACTCTACAAGGAGGAATGATCTGAAACGTAATACGATGAATTAGAATGAGAAGTTGGATCATACCTCACGCACGATAAGAGTAGCAAGAAAGTGAAGTTTTTCCTAAAACACTTTGTAGCCTCCCTCTCATTAGATATGGTGTACTTCACATGAAAAACACTCTACTTATTACGGCTTTCAGACATCCTAGGACTCTTGATCCTAAGGCTCTAATACCAAGTTTGTCACACCCCGAGGCTATCTCGGGGTACCTTCTTGATGTAAAAAGGGGACCTAGAATCACAAATGACCCCAACTAACCCTATCTGGCATGACATAATCATATTTAAAACAAAAACTGATGCGGAAACTAAAACATGAGATAACTGAATATGGGGAATACCCAATACTATCTGAATATATATAAATAATATCTAAGGGTTTAGTGATACTGAACAATCACTCAAATGCTAAAGTCTTAACACTATGCCTAAAAAGCCTCTAACTGACTAGAGTTGCTAGGACATGCCCCTACCAAACTTTAGCAAAACTAAAACTGAAATAAAGGACTGAAAGGGGAAACATGTCTATTGTCCTCGAAGTATGAAGACTCACCATTAAAGTTGCTGAATATGGATCGAGAATCGATTTACGCGTGATTTGGATGCGGAGTACCTGAACCTACATCATGAAAGGATGTAGCGCAGAGTATGCGTTAGTACTTGGAATGTACTGAGCATGCAGGATACGGATAATATCTGAACAAACATATAAGTTGAACAAAACATAACTGAGCACTGACATAGTCTGAATTATAACCATAATACTGAAATATACTGAAATGAACTGAATTGAATGCAATGACCAAGTACTGATTTTTAACATAACATGCTGAGACGGAATGTTGTAGTATAACTGAAAACATGGTCAAATGCACTAATAGAGTCTGACAGTCGAAGCTACTATTAACCGATATAAAACCACGTGAGCTAAATGCGGAGTCCGATGTATACACCCCGTCGAAAGGACCCAATATAACTTGCCAGGGGTATAAATGCATGGCTGGTTTGATCACTAAATATGATGTCCACAGAGGGGACTTATAAACCTATGGGGGCATGAAGTTCTCAGACAATGAGGGTACGTTGAACCCTAGTCCAACTCGGTGTTAAGTTTACTCCCAACTGAATATGTATATGACACATTATGACTGAAGTACTAAAATGTTGAATATCTCAAATACTAGCATGCAAAATATGAGAATATAACAATTATATACTAATAATGTGGCATTCAAAAATTAAAGTATGATTATCTGTTTTACTGACCTAGCAAGTGCATTTCATGAACTAAAAGAATCTACACAACTAGGGTTCTAAGTATCATGCAAGGAACCAAGTAATGATTCCACAAAAACATGATAATTCGATTAAGAATACTATAACAACTAAATCAGAACAAATATCTAAAGTTTCTAGAAACCCTAGCTCTAAACAAGATATAGGGAATCACAAGTCTGACTAAATTCTAGGGACCTAGTGGAAGAAAGGAATCCACTAGTGAAATTCCGCATACTTGGTGATGAATTTGACGGAGAAATCTTTTGATTTTGGGGCTGGAATTGAAGAAAACGTGTTGCATTATTGGAAGGGTTTGGGTCGCCTCTTTTCTTGTTTTTTCTTCTAAGCTTGATGAATTTTGGAGAATAATCGTTCTGGGTAAGTTCTGACTAAGTTACTAGGCTTAAACTAAGTAAAACGATGTAGTTTAAGGGTTAAACGACATAGTTTAGGTGTCCAACACATAGGGGAAAAGACCAAAATGATCCCACTTAAAAATCTGGTGGGGGCCTTCTATGGCTCCTATGACAAACCGTCAAAGGGACCACGGCCCGTCCAATGGGTCGTAGTATGCTAGTCAGTGGCTACTGGTTCTGGGGTCCTTTTCACGAGCCCTCCCACAGACCGTGTGGAGGACCACGGACTGGGAAGGTCACTGTGGTCCTTCACTTGGGCTGGGGGTCTGCTGGCTCAGGACTACGAACTCTCCCACAGCCCGTCATCAGGACCACGGCCCGTGGTGGGCCCCATGGTCTGAGATCTGAGCTTGATGTTGGTCCTGCCTTGCTTACACGAGCCTCCCCACGACTCGTGGGGTGGTCCACGGCTCGTGAAGGGTCCCGTAGTCCACTATTTCTGGGTGGGTGTGAACCACGAGAAGGGTGATGGTCCGTGGTCTTGATCACGGCCCGTGAACCCCTCCGTGATTCACCTTTTCTAAGTTTTTTCTTATGTCTGAGGTGATATAAGCAGCCACCGTATCAGCCATTATTGAACTATTGTAGAAGGGCCGGCATCGTTTCACTATACAAAGTAGGCATGGGTCCCATATTTAATAGAAAAATATATTAAATTATAGTCACACATAGTAATTAACTGAAACTATACACTCGTTGAATAATAAACTAGTAATGTTTGCCGACTCACGTAATTTTCCCTTATTATTTTCATCATTAAATTACTGACAATCTTAAAAACATCAATCTCCTTAACTAACTGAACTTAAATATACTCATGATTTGACACATGAAGTAACAAATGGTCTCAAACTCTTGTAAGAGCGTGTGACTCTTAATAAAAAGTCGAGAGAAGTGTTGAAAATGCCACTGAACTTGGCGAGAATTATTAGTTTCATCCTCGAACTATTCACAGCCTTAAAAATAACCATGAATTTTAGACAAAGGTGTAAAAATACTCTTCATCCACCTATTTTGCTAAAAATACTCTTCCACTCACCTTTTTAACTAACTTAGACCATCTCCAATCCATCTCTATTTTACCCTCCATTCTCTTTATTTAGAGGGTAAAATAGAGAATACCCTCTCCAAACCATCTTCATATCTCTCTATTCTCTATTTATAGAGATATGAATAGTAGTTCTCCAAATTTGGAGAACTACTATTTACACTCTCTATTTTACTTTTTTATTATTTTATTATTATTTCTATTATCTTGTAATGAACATATTATTTTACCTATAATCCTATTAATTAAATATTTAATATTCGTAATTCTTTTTTAATGTAAATAATATTTTAAAAGATATATTATTTGATATATACTATTTTCGTCCCGAATTAATAATATGTTAGCTTTTTTTAAAATTTTTTGTCACTAATATAATTTGAAAATCTCCATTTGAACAATTTTTAATTGAGGACAAAATGCTCATTTTTAGCTCCGTAATGCATTAATAGAGCATTTACGGAGCAACATAATAATCTTGAAAGTTGAGTATTTATGTAATGTTTATGTAATTGTATTTCATTAGTGATTTCACTTTTATTTGAATCGTTCATTAATTTGTAGATTATATAATATTTATTTGCAATTTATGTTATTTAAAAATTTAAAATAAAATATAATTTTATATTAAATAAAGAATTTGAAAAAATAAAATACTATATCACATGAAAATTATATAAAATAGTTATTTGGAAAAAAAAACAAAAGAACAAGAATGATTTATATTATGAAATAAGAAATTAAGAATGAAACAGAAATAATAATATAATATTGAGGAGATAGAAAAAGATTTTGTTTAGAGAGTAAGATAGAGAATTGAGTTGGAGCAGTTGATTGTCTGAGAAAAATAGAGAACTATATATTTAAAGAGTAAAATAGAGTATAAGGTTGGATATGCCCTTATACCGTTGAAACTAACAATCTCATTTTTATTTTATTTTTAAAATATTATTTATTATTTATTACTTTCTTATTTGGTGAAATAAAAACTACATCCCATCAGATTTATAATTTTTTCATCCGAGATAATGTACTCGCACTATGACCCAAAAAAATTTAAACAATAACCAGGTAATCATAATTCTTATAAGAAATAGTTAGTATAATGATTAATAAAATAGTTGGAGCATGTTTAAGAAATAATTTTGTATTAAATTAAAGAATGTAAAAAAAAAAAAAAATTAATTCTTGACCCCTTTAGAGTAAAAGGTGTAATTGAACCAATTGTTGGTCTTTGTGTATTTACACCAAAGTAAACAATTTAACAGTAAGTTATATTCATTAAATATGTCTTTGAATACGTCCTTGTATTTGTAATGGTTTCTTTTTGAGAAAAACATATGAGTCATGGGGTTGATATATTATTTTGGATCGAATAAATTATAAGGAAAGAACCTAACGGACACACGTAGGTTATAAGGAAAAATAATCTAACGGAGGTGAATTTTTGCATCACTCAACAATAAGAAAATGCAAGTAATAAATAATATTGTACAATAAAATAAACAGGTTGTTAGTTTCATCTTTGAACTTGGCGAAATTATTAATTTCGTCCACAAATTACTGACAACCTTAAACATATCTCTCAACTTTTAAAACTCCCTCTCATTTCATACAATATATCTATGTATATGTCACATCAGTAGAAAACCATGTTTACGCGCGTGGATAAATGTTTGTGTGTATGATATGACAGAGGTGTATTTAAGTTCAATTAGTCAAATTTAAGAATGTTTTTTTTAAAGATTGTCAATAATTTAAGAATGAAACTAATAATTCGCACCAAGTGTACAGATACCTTCAATGTGACATCATCAACAAACTCAATCATCAATTTCTCAAGCAAATTAATAAATCAAAAAAAGATCATTTGCCAGTTTTCAAGCTTTAAGTAGGAACCCAAAAGTAGAGTTCTTAATTTTTAACTGTAAGGGAACTATGGTCTTGAAAGAAAGACATTATTAGGGATAATTATGACCAATTACACTTCGTCCAATTAGTTTACAAAAAAGAAAATAAATATATATATATATATATATATAATGTATAGACTATATATATTTGTGCCCCTATATATTTCAATCAGGTTGGTCAATTGACCAAACTGTATATCCATAATTTTTCCACGATAGGGGTGTCGAATATGGCCCAAAATCTTATGAATTGGACACAAAATAATTTTGTTTTGGGCTGAATTTATCGTGAACAATATAATCCATTTTTAAAGTGATGCCAATACTAACTAAACTCTAAATTCTAAGATTTACCTCAATTTGGATTTATTACTTGGGATTTATTTTGACCTTCCCTGTGTATTCATATTTTTTGTTATTTGCATTTTTAATATCAGTTGGTATGCTAATTATAACAAGAATATTAGTGACCTAAAATTATAATGAGGTGTAATTTTAAATTGTTTTCAATAGAAGGTAAATTTGGACATTTTCTTTTGTACAAATATATTCATATCTATCATATATTTTTTTAATTCAAAATGATATTATATAAAATTGAGTAAGTTGATTACTTATAAACTCAAAGAGAAGCAAAAAATATTCTTCTGAATTAGAGTATTCTTTTTTATTAGCGTCAAAAATCATTCAAAATATTTGGTTTGATTTTAAACATCATTTATTTTGAAGCGGAGAGACTAAGATTGTAACACCTTACTTTTTGAAAGAACTAGAAAGACTTAGAATTGGAAAGAAACTGTTTTTGGAAAATAATCAAATTTGATAAGTTTGACAAAGTTAAGCCAAGTATGAGTTTTGGGTCGACTTCAAACAATCATAACTCCTAGCTCAGGATGAGTTAGGTGTGCTACCAGAAACCGTAGGAAAGATCTTTGAATTATCTTTCCAACGCCACTGAATTTGCTAAGTTTCGAGTTCGTGTGAGGGAGATATGTCCATTCAAAGTTGGGCTGTCTAGATAAGGAAAGTCAAAACCGGATTTTAGAAGGGTATTATTGTCTTTTCACTACCCAATTAATTAAATTCGTTTTTGGTAATTAAGTTGGAGACAAAACTGATTGGATTCAGTTTACGCTTCATAAAAATAGGTTAGGGTTTTGAGAGAAGAGAAAAGAAGAGGAGAAAAGAGGAGAGGTTCAAGGCGTTCGTCGAGGTTCTTGAGTTTTGTCATGAATTTTCGCCATGGGTTTGATCCCTAAGAGGTATGTAAGCTTCCATAGTGTTGGGTTTGTTCACCCAATCATGTTAATTTCAGCGTTAAGTTCGTTCTAGAAAGTTGAAGACCGTTTGATGTTCTTGAATTGTTTTCGTGAAATTGACTTTCGTTCTTGAGTTAAGATGAGATTGATGAGTTCTTGAGGAAATCATGTCGATTTTAGAGTTGTATTTTCTTAGATTCTTGTGTACATGTAGTGGGTATCTGAATCTAAAGAGTAATTGAGAAAAATAATTGAGTTTAGGCGAATTGGGGTTAGAAAATGAAGAAGAAAAAAGGTTGGGTGAATCTGGGTACCGAGTCAGTGTCGCAGACCTGTTCCTCAGGATAGAAATTTTCTCTCCACGTCATGGAGCTATCATGGACCCTTCTGCCTCAAAATTTATTTCACAACCAAATATTTAAATGCATCTCCGTGTTGCGGACTTGCTTACAGACAGTGATTTCTTGATCATTTCTCATGTTTAACTATCTAAAAACACTCCTAAACATCTCAAGATATTTCCTATCACAAATCATAGCCTTGAATTCATAAATCAAACTCAAGGTAGAGTTAAGAGTTAAGTTTTTGAAAATTCTTTCGAACATTCTAAAAAAGCCCCTTTGAGTCCTTTTGTGGAGTCTTCTACAACTTCTAGCAACTTGTTTCAAGAATCGAGCAAGTGAGTATGAGTATGAGGAGAATGTATTCATGAGTCTACTTTATCATCACGATATCCTTCATATCATGAACAATAACTCTTGAACTCATAATTCACATTCAAGAGAGAGTTAAGATTAGAGTTCAAGAAAGTCTTTGAGTTCAATTGTGAATCCTTTGAGATCAACTATCGATTTGAGCTATGTTTTAAGGAAGTAGGTATAAGAATGAGAAGAGTCGGATACATGAGTTCCATATTGTTATGTAGATCCTTGAGTCGAGTCGTTCATTCCCATAAATTCCGCAGGAACACCATAAGTTGAGTATCTTTGAGAGGACTAGTATATTCAAGTTCTAAGTCTTTAGTATTGAGTTCCTAACCCTTCTGAGATTATATTCCTAATCATGGAACTATTACTTGTTACCTATGAAGGCCTTAAGTTGAATCGTTCATACCCATAAATTCTGCATGAACCATATGAGTCGAGAAACCTTGACATGAGGAGTATCTTTGAGTCCTTGAGTTGCTATCATGTCCATAATTCTGCATGAACCCTATGAGTTGAGCAATCTTGAAATAAGTAGTATCACTAAAGTTCTTGAGTTTTGAGTTGTTGAGTTCCGAGTATTGAATTTTATATATATGGTTATTGAATTTTATATATATGTTTATTGAAAACCTTGAATTGAGTCGTTCACGTCCATAATTCGGCATGAACTTTACTCTGAGAAGTCTTTTACAAATTTTTCTAAACTTGTTTTAAGACTTGAGCACTTGAGTTGAGAAAGGGTAGAGTCGAGTCATTTTATTTAAAATAATATATGGGAACTAAGTATTCCCAAGAGTAAATGTGTTTTCACATTTAAAAGAAGAGGAAACTAAGATTTCCGAAAGAGTTTTTGAGCAGTTGAGTAACATCTCTTTTTAGAGAAAGATTTTGAGTAATAATCTCAAACCACAGAAAGAGTAATGTTTTTAAAATATATGAGTTGAGTATATTTTGGGAGTAGTATTAAGCACCGATATGGGGACAAATTCAGATAACTCAAGTCTCCATAAACCATGTAGCAGAAAGGATCATACTTTTTGATGATTCCTTAGTGCTTTTCAGCACAGACTAGTGGATCCACTTAGTTGAGAGGTCTTATACCTTGGCAAAGTATAGGACAGTTCTGGCAGCATAGGCGAGACGCAGTATCATCACATAACTCATAGTGATGATTGTCGGTTAGAGAAACTCCAACAGAGTTATATTGTATTTTTATGTACACACTGAGTATTTTTGTATTTTTTAGTACATTGAGTTGCCATCTACAGTTTTACAGCTTTCCATATATATTGAATCTTTTACTATTGCTTTATCCTTGCGTATCATGAGTTGAGTCATTCGAGTTGAGTATCTTGAGTTGAGTACTTCTAAGTTGAGTAAGTTTGAGTAATTTTGAGTATCCTTAAGTATTCCTTGAGTTGAGTAAGTTTGAAAAGGGGTAAGTATGTTTCCTTTTTATCAAGTTTCAAGCTTATGTTATGCTTTAGAATTTCCCTTACATGCTTGTACATTCTATGTACTGAGACATTTGGCCTGCATCATTTCATGATGTAGATACATGTATTTAGGGTCATCAATAGGAGCTTCGTTGATATCACATGGAGTTAGAGTTAGCTATGGTGAGCCTCATTGCTTCCGGAGGATTTCATTTACCTTTTAGTTATATCAGTTGTTAGGATGTCGTGAGTCTTGTCCCGACTTTCATCTTTGCCATTTAGAGGCTTCATAGATAGACAATGGAGTTTCAAAAGTCTGTTCATTTATTTTGTTAAATGTTTTAAAGATTTACGTTGCCTATTTTATGGCGAGTTGAATAATTTATTTTTATTCAGAGTTTTTCATTTGAGTTAAATCTTTGCAAAGTTGAGTTTATTGAATTTTTATTCAGTTTTTAAGATTTGTATGCTTGAGTTAGTCTTTCACTTGTAGTCAGCCAGGATAAAGGTTCGCTCCAGGGTGTAGGCTCGGGTCGTGACAAAGATGTTACCATGTGATTTTCTATTGAGATCGACATTAATATAATGTTTATCACTATGGAAAGATAGTTTTTTTATATGTAGAGTTGACAAAATCAGCTCATAAAATTATAACCTGTCAAATTCATTCAAGTTTAGATTGATCCAACAGTGAAGAAAGATTCCAATTATACTACATGATTTGAGATTTTGATGTATATCAATCTTAATTAAGGAGCTATTAATGAGCTTTTATTGATCTACAAAGTGACAATACTCATCGAGCAATTATAGACATGGATGCTAACATGTTACGTTGGCACAATTGGTAATAATTCTTAGCGGAACCTATCGGTGGCCACTTAAAGTTGACATCAATTTTCACTTAGACACCTCAAAGGTTTGTTCATTTTAGAGTGCATTGTAAGGCTCCGGTGTGTCATTTTGACACTTTTTAGACAATCAACAAAAAAATTAAGAAGAGTGTAACACACTCGCCGTCTACCAAAATGATCGCAAATGTTTCAAGAAAAGTAGGCATATGACGTACAAAAAGTTCACGCCCTTCCTTATCTCTAAAGATAGACATGGATCCAACTATCACTAAAAGACTTTCTCAAATTAATCAAAGAATTCTAAATGTTGAAAATGAAAGGCGCAAACGTCAGCAAGCTGATGATGTATCAAAGTGACAAATTAAATGAAGATATTTGATATATACCAAAAATAAGTATTAAGAAAATATTGTAAGTAAAAACCTATTTAGTTAATTACTTAAAAAAATGTTACATTTCAATTATTTTTTTAAAAAAATTGATGTTAGAATTAAGTATGATGCTTTGCTCAAAATCATATCTCAAATAATCTGTACTGAAAGTAAATATGTATCATGTTAATTTCATGCTTAAAAATCATGAAGGTTAACGAAACCATAAAAATCCTGCAAAACTTTTGCTCAAGCCTTGAGATTAGAAAATACTTGTACAAACTCATTGATAATCGCTTTAATTCATGAAGAATTTCTGAAGTAAATTATTTATCTGATTATGTTATTATTAATCAAGGATTTCTTTTACAGCTAGAAAAACATTCATATATTAACATAAGAATAGCTTGAATTTGAGAAATCCCTCTATAGGGAAGAATCATTATTGAAAATTCTAAAATTCTTCAGAAAATATTGAACTTGGAGCCTTTAGATCTTGAAAAAAATGAAAATATTCCATTCTTGATGTTCTTAATCTTTGGGAGAAGGAGAATAGAGATTTTGGGAGTAAATATATATATATATATATATATATTAGGATGTTATTAGGTTAAAAGATAAATTTAGGAAAGCTAATGGAGGATAAAAGGGCAACAATACCCCTCTCAGAACATAAAAACACAAGAAGAATTGAAAAAAGACTTTTTGATTAATCCAGTATGCCATTTCGGCGATTCAGAGGCCCCCATCACCAAACTATTCAGCAAATCGTCAAAGTGGGCCTTTGAATCATCAAAGTTAACAGCTTTTGAAGGTTTTCTGGTCATTTTGGCGATGCAGTTTGGCGATATGCAAAATTCTTCGACGATTCACCAAACTGACAAATGTCATCACCAAAGTCTCCAGTTCAGATACATTCCAATAAAACAATCATAACTTTCTACTCCAAATTGGAGTAATGAACGATCAGTGGCGTTGGAAAAACGTCTGAAAGACCATTATATTGGTGGGTCTTAGCCTTTAAAATGCTTAATATTTTAGTAATTATTGCTTGAATTTGACCTTCATAAAATCTTATATCGAAACTCAATTGGTAAGGAAATTTTCTACTCAACTTTGAGCTAGAGGTTTTTTATGACCTTAATTCATGTATAACACGTTCCCTACACTAAGAAATTGATCTTAACACCTATGTATAAATAGAAATATTCTTGGGTCAATACATAATCAATGAACAATTTGAACCTTAGTTTATAATTTGTGGGTGTTACCATATCTCCTTAGTGGGATCCTTTTTCCACCAATGAAGATCAAAACTAGAATAGACATATGAATAGAGTAAAACAAGATTTCTTTAGGCTATTTGCTCTATATATACTAGCATAAACCAAATTGTACTAAAAATAGAGTGTGGTCAAATAGATGTGCTACAATTCATATATAAGATCTTATAATACATTATTTATGTAAATTGACGAATTTATTGATCTACAAATGACGAGTTCATTTTGTCAAGCTCAAAATGTCATTTTATCCTAAAGGACCAAATTTACGGTCACATGATGTGGCACATCAAGTCAAATGAAAGAGCCAATAAAATCATGTCACATGTCATTATGACATAGATACCTAATCAAATCAAAGACTAATGAAAATGTGTCGTGTACTAGTGACATATTCTATCAAATATGATTTAATTGGTACAAAAAAGTTTGTTCCCGTAACAACTCTTTCATTTCACAATGATGAATATCAGTCTTAATAATTAAGAAAAAAACTCTAGAAATTGATAGCAAGAAAGAGCTAGTGGAATCAAAAAATGCTAATTTTCTATGTATAAGCCAAGATTCCGAGAACATTGGAGCTAAAGATCATTTTTGGTAATGTGGAATCTAAATCCATTATTCGTTACAAACATCCAAGTGTTCACAGCGAATAATTAGTCAAATCAAGTCCAAGACGAATATTAAAGCTATTTCAACATTTGTATCAAATCAAATTCATTTAACATAATTCGTATTATTACTAAATTATCAGAGAAATATAATAAAAATTGTAACATTCATTATATTTGAAATCAAGTACTATGATTGTTGCAACATTTTTCTGTCTTAATTATTATTTTTCTCGGCACAAATTTTATCGTTTATAATATTTGTGTTCCCACGTCTGCTAGGCCGTGAAATTAGAAATGTTTGTGGACCTAGATTTCACATTCTATTTTGTTTTTTAATATTTGTGTGCTCAGTAGGGCTTTTTAAAATCGATCCAAAACTGTTAAATCAAATCAAAAGAAGTTATTGATTTATCGGTAATGGGTTATTGATTTAACAATTTTAATTTTTTTATATAGAGTTAACGAATTCTTAACGGTTTGAGGTTTTTTTCTAATGGGTTAACCAATAATTCAATAGTATATTAATAAATTATATTTATACCATTCGGTATATAAAGTCCTTGATTTAGGATTTAGTTTCATATTTTTATTTTTGGCATCTCAAACTTCTGGTTATTTTATGATGTGTTAGTGTTGTTTTTTGAGAAAGATACAATCTATCAACTCAAGTGCATGGTTTATTTGGCTTGACATCATGTTTCTAAGTGATTTTCAATCATTTATTTTTTTGTGTCAAATCTTAACTGTTGAACCGATAACGATCAATAACTGATAAGTCAATATCTTAATGGTTCTTAACAATTTAGCATGTTTACAAATTGATAACTGTTAAATCAAACAAATAAACTTTAAAACCGAACTGACCGATACACAACCCTACCGAAGACATCGTACAAGAAATGTCTAACAGCTTGCAAGAGATCTACCAGTTATGTATCAACAAGGAAAGTGCACACTAAGGAAATAGAAAGTGCAATAACCTTAAAATTCTATATCTACACAAAACAAAATGAATGTGTATAGAAATGGGATTTACTCTTATACACAGAAAACTCAAATGAAGACAAAAGGTCAGAATGAGACATCCAAAAAGCCCTTGTTGCTGCATTGAGAGTTTAATCATCTTATTGGAACCTTTATCCAACCATTTGCAAAAGCAATTGCCAAGATCACAAAGGGTGTTGACATTCCAAATATGATTATATAGGGAAGAGGTGTCATCATAGGGTTCTCTCCTGCTCTTTCTCCTGCTGATTGCCAATACCTATAACACCCAATCTCTTTCACTAATTTCTCTCAAAATATTTATCAAAATTCCCTATGTGGTACTTCATATAATATGTATCAAAATCAAGAAAACCAAAACAAATTTTAATCATAAATCAATAAATATACCCCAATCTCAAGGTAGGGATTGATTTTTCAAATGGTCACTCAATTAATAGTTATTAACTCAGAAAGTCATTTTTCTTCAATGAAAAAGTGATTTTATGAGATAATAACTATAGTTGAGTGATCATCTAAAAATCAAGTCCTCCAACTAGTTAAGATTTATTGGTGATATGAACAATTTATCTCAATTTTGTTCTATTCATAACAAACCAATGTGGTGTATGCCTAGGTGACTACATTCCAACTATGTTGTTCAGACTTTTCAAAAATTTCGTTGAGTGCTTGGCGGATCCTTCAGAATAGTATATTTTATGAGGATCCAATACGAGTATAGTAGCATTTTTAGAGAATATGATCAACATAGATATCGACAATTTCTTTTCTATTATTCAGTAACCAACATTTACTGATTAGATTAATCCAAATTCGCTCCAAATAGTCTATTTAAAGGAGCAAAGTTATAGCTTACCATAAGGTTTTCTATTCTAAGTTTCAAACTCAAGACTATGGGATATATAAAAAAATCCCAATCATTTCACCAACAAATTCAATGTTTTGTGGATTTATCACACTTCAACTATTTAATGTCGACTACATATGCTCTGCGATTACCAATAATTTTTTGCTCAAATAATATATTTATATTAAGAAGTTTATAAATTTATACAAATATTAAATTTAGAACCAATTATTAACACTTGAAATTATTATTATAAACTTCAGAATTCATAAAATTAAAATTTTGACTTCGCGACCGACGATGATAAGCATAGCTAGAAGCAAAAAAAAAAAAAGAGTGATGACAACTTACTGTTCAGGTTCTTGTTCTTTAGTAATGAATTTCTTCTTCCCATCTTTCTTGACCTCACCCTCTCCTCCTCCTATCAACAATCATACACAAAAAAAAACATTTTCTTATACGTAAAACATTAATTTAATATCATAAACAATAAATTAATAAATGAACTTAATAAAGCCAAACCTAATTTTGCTGAAACTGTGAACTGACTTCCCCTTCTTTTGAATGAGGTTGAAGTGAGAGATTGTGGAAAAGGTGAAAAAAGTTCCCTTGACAAAATTCCAAAGTTCATGCTAAGTGCACAAGACACAGCCATATTAGCTGCAATTTTTTAAAAAAATAAATAATTCCTGCAGATAATCTGTGGATGGATAGACTATATATCTTGTGACTTGTGGTCAAAATTTTAACTAAAGTAATATCTTCAAGATATTTCAGCTAGACCCCCCAATGTTTAGAGTATTGTCATTTAGACCCTTTAGGTTAAATAATTTATATAACCAACTTTGTCATTGATCAGCATTTTTATACATTTGACCATCCCTTATTTATATGCTTAGGGTGTGTCAAAAATGAGCCCAACTATAGGTAACCCA
The DNA here is from genome assembly GCA_037074985.1 of Solanum bulbocastanum. Taxonomy (NCBI): domain Eukaryota; kingdom Viridiplantae; phylum Streptophyta; class Magnoliopsida; order Solanales; family Solanaceae; genus Solanum; species Solanum bulbocastanum. Next base: position 36,042,755 of record CM073601.1, read on the forward strand.
TCCAATATGTCTAGAATTTTAAGGGTTAGACTCAAGATAATTTAAATTGAGTTCAATCTCAACTCATTTAAGTCTTAATCCATTTTAAGAGAATTCTAAATTGAGCCTAATTCAATCTCTAATTTCAATATGCTTTAAGACTCTTTATTTGCATTGATGTAACGTATGTTCCTATATTGAATGCATGAATTATTAGTTATTTTATATCTTTTAGGATTTATCTATTCATTTGTAATTATTTTTTAATAAAAATTTCTGGAGTTGAAATTCAAATTGTGGTTATAAAACTTAAATAACAATATCTATAAATTATTGAGATTAAGCGGGTCAAATTGGGTGGCTCAATTCAAATTGTGGTTATAAAACTTAAATAACAATATCTTAAAATTATTGAGATTAAGTGGGTCAAATTGGGTGGTTCAAAACTCAACCCGTTTTAAGTCCATTTGAGCCCAAAGTAAACTTGGGCGGGCCAGGACCCAACCCAATTTCTACTTTAACCCATTTTAATATCTCCAATTTCAACCCAACTCATCCATTTGACACCCCTAATATGCTTCAATTCATATTACACAGTCTAAGTTATAGTGCTTAAGAAAGTAGGGTGTACAAATTAGAGTCTTACTAATAAGATCAAGTAGAACTATTATTACTAGCAAACTGTCCAATAGCGAAGGGAAAACTGGTCGCTATAAGTAAGAATCTGGTCCCAAAAAGGACAATAGCGATCACCTGCACTTGTCCTTATAGCCTTAGTCACTAAGGACCTTTAGGGACGAGATTATAGGGCCGGTCGTTGATTCTTTTTCGGGACTAGTATAATACTAGTCCCGAAAATACATTTAGGGACCATATATCTCGTACCTATTCGCACATATTGAAATTGAAATTATGGTCGTTAAATCATTTGCGACTAGATTCTAACTGGTCCATTTATCATTTTGGGACGACTTCTATGCTGGTCCATAATCATTTTGCGACCAGTTTGACGTTGGTCTGTAAATCAGTATGAGACCAGTTTTTAGCTCGTCTATAAATCAATTTACGAAAGCTTTTAAGCTGGTCCCTAAATCATTTCAGGACCATTTTGAAGGTGATCCATAAATCATTTCGCAACCATTACAGATTTCCTACTCAAAAGGATTTTAAGGATTTACAATCTAGTCCTTAAATCACATTGCATTTGCACCTAGAAAATATGATAATTAATATAAACTTGTCTCTTTCATATATAATATATAATGTAATTACAAAATAAAGTGAGTAAAAGACATCTGACTATATACAACAATGAGGTAAGCTAGTAACAATATTGTGATCATGAACCCTTAGCAAAAAAATCATATACTAGCCTTAAACTATAATCCAAAGTTGTCTTCACCTTCCCAGCAAAAATTGGTCAATCTACATGTTATTTAACATCAGCTTTTTGCAAATTTCAACATCCAAAATCTGTAAAAGAAATAAAACTTTCATTTAGAAGACCTATATATAAAGATAAACAGAAAGATGTGCTTAAATCAAACAACAATTTCTGCAGCAGCTGTAACACTAATTGCTGCAACAGTTGAGATTTTGGTGGCCATTTTTTATGAGAAATGGTTGTACACAATATAGTGGTAGCAACTGCAACACTAATTGCTGCAACAGTTGGAACTTTGTAGGCTATTTTCTTTTAGGAAGTGTTGAACACAATATTGTCGTAATCAAAGATTATAGAAAAGAAGCTCAAGGAGAAAGATATCCATGCAACAAATCCACAACACCACGGAGGAGCAATACGCCGCAGCAACAGGGGTAAACATAATCAAAGAAACAACCCTTTTTAACTCATGATATCATTCCTTTGGTTAATCCTTTTCTTCTCCGTCTTTCTAACACTTATAGTAAGTTCAATTTCTTAACTCTTCCTAACGTCATACTAACTAATATCATCATATGAGGTACTCGATGACTACACAAGTTAGAAACATATTGTCATAAAATAGTCTAAGTTTCCAACCAGCTTAATGTTGCTATGACGATTGTACAGTAAAACATCAAGAATTACTTATATTGTGACGAGTAAACTGTAATTTCAAACAAAAATTTACAAGGAACAAAACTTAGTGAAAAAGTTAAAGTTAAGAGAGGAAGAAGAGCTTACATGTTCTAAATGAGTTTGTTATCATCACTTGAAAATCCTTAATTAGCCAAAAGTCCATTTTTTCTGTAAAATTTTATCACGAGTTAGTGTACTGAAAAAATATAGTGTTACATTGTACATATATAGTAAGGGATTCAAGTTGGGGGAAAGCACAAGAAACAGCTTGGGAAGACCCTATGATGGTAGAAAAATATGCAGTGGCTTATGTAAGGACTTCAGGGGGATAGTTTTGACAGTGGGAAGCTCAAAGATGGGCATCTTCAAGCTTCAGTTTGCTGCAAGAACTTGATGTAATACTACAATGTTATCATTCATTCAGGTTACACTACAGGATGTGGCAGAAAGCCACCAGAAATTATCTGTTGGATCTTTTTACAAATGTTATCAGAAGCAGAAATTAGAAGAATCTAATATTCAAGACTTGTGTGGAAGAAGGAAAAGCCACCAGAAACCATAGGATATGGTAGATTCATTAGCTTTGGAGAAGCAGAAATTAGAAGAATCTGATATTGACAGAGCTCTTCGCAATATTTTCTCCATTAGAATAAGGTTAGGACTATTCAATAGTGATCCAAATTTGTAGACTATTTATCATTCTAAAATATATCAAACGTGTAAATATATTTTAAGATAAAACAACCAGCAATTAATAGCTTTGCTATGCAGAACTAGAACAATAAATTGATGTTTCAAGTAAGTTTTTACTCACATGATATAATCAAGGATCCGAATAGTCATTCTCTTGAATTGGAGGCTGATAATTAGGGTGTTGCGTTAAAAAAAATTCTTTTAGTTGCTTCTGTTCTTTCATCTCATTTTGAAAGTTAGACATGCAATCCTTCAAAGATTGATTTTCCTTTTGAGTTGAACGTAGCTCAGCGAACAATTCAACTTTTGAGGAAGTCCCACCTTTCAAATATCTTGCTTTTACTCCACCTCCAAAGCCAAATGCATGACTACGACTTTGAGGTCCAAAGCATTTCTCAACAATTTCTATGCTAGAAAGTGATGGTTCAGACTCCACCAATTCTTGAATTTGAGCCTACAGAGTGTATTGAGGAGATTTTTTTTTTTTTTCAGATCCCATAATAACTAAATGTTAAGAACATGTTCAATTAACCAAACGCACATGCTTCTCGATTATTTCAGAATCAACAAGTGTGTCATTCTTCTTGCGAGTCTCGTAAAAGATAGTTTCCAAATCTGGTGGATTGCCATCTTTTCCGCCCTTTACATAAAGGTAAACATGTCAAAGAACGGTTCATCAATATTAAGACAGAAAAATATTTGATGATAACACCTTTTGATAAATAATCTCTCTAATTGGCTTGCTACCAATATGATGAAGCATCTTCAGCTTAGCTCTATTTATTGTGTTTCTATTGCTTCTCACCTATATTTGAGTAACAACATTAAATTCAAATTTTATAAATAAATAATTAAAATAAAATCATAGTATGAAACAAATTACATAATTAGGTAATATGTCAAACCTAAAAATCTTTTGAAGTAAAATGTTCTTTTACCAACCACTCCCATTGCTTCTTTTCTACCCCCTTAGGCATATTCTTAAGAGCCTATTGGATAGGCTTACCCTTCACATACTTTTCATGCAATTGACCTCTCCATTTATTCCATAACTCTTTCATCCATCCCAAAACATGATCTCAATGACTATTCATGTCATCACTATCAAATTTATCTTACAATGTATCAAATTGAAACATGAAGGAGCACACTAATTAAGCGGCGAGAATTGTATTAAGAAGAGAGTAGCCCAAGAAGAAATTGAAATACTTAATCCAATTACCTTAACAACAGCCCACATGTGATTTAGCTTTTCCTCCTTAATGTGTTTCAATGATGATACTCCCAACGGACATATATTACGATCACGAACTATTTTTCCCAAGTGCCTCGAAAATAGATTACTATTCTTCCCAACTGTTCGATTATTGTAAAATGTCATTTTTAGCTTTTGTCCAATATCAAGCGATGCAACATCTTTGCACTTGTTACTTCCTCGAACCTTTTTATCCATTCCAGTAGCACATGAACCTACATTTACATAATTTATAAATGGTAGAAAATATTGTACATATGATAAACTTGTGATCAAATAGATTTGAGAAATGAAAGCATACTTGTTTCTGCCATTTGGGAAGACTGTTTAACTTAATCAATAGAAGAAATTGGAATATCAGAATGCAAACTCTCTTTCTCATGAGCCAAGGAAGTTTTATCTGTTGTTCTCAATCCTTGAGAGAAACCTAATGCAAGAAATTATATCATTAAAATTACTTGAATTAAATTAAATTAATGTAATGACCCTCCCGGTCATTTCTGTATCTTACCTTTTGTGTGTTGTTTAGAGTGTTCCTGTAGTGACCCCAAGTCATTTATGACTTGTTGGGACTAACAGTTCGGTCACCTGGTCGTTCGTTTGGTTTTGGTACGAGTTTTAGTGTTTTGGAGCTTATGAACCTTGAACGATCATTTTCGATCAAAAGTTTAAGAAGATGACCTCAGAATAGAATTCTGACGGTTCCATCAACTCTGGAATGACCAAATTATGCTAGTAGCATAGTTGGCACGAGTATCGAGGCCTTCAATGCTAGTTTGGATCATTAGGTGTTTTTACCTTTGAAATTTGGCCTAAAGTTGACTTTGGTCAACATTCTTGGAAAACGCACTCGGATGAAAATTCCATTAGCGCGGTTAGCTTCGGTATGCTGAGTTTGTTCTAGAACAACCTTTCGTTCGACTCCTGAGGCATCCGGGCTCATTTTGAGCCCCTCGATGGATTTTGGTTAAAATGACTTTTGGAAGTGGGACCCACTTTTTATCGAGATGACCTCTAATGGAAATTTTGATTGCGCCATTGAGTTTGGAATGTCGAATTTAGTAATGTAGTATATCTGCTTTATTTTTATCGGGTTTTGAACGAATTCCGAGCACCTCGTCGGAGACTTTGAAGTATATAGCCAAAGCTGAAATCTGGTGCAGCACTAGATTTTAGCTTTGGCTATATACTTCAAAGTCTCCGACAGGGTGCTCGAAATTCGTTCGGAACCCGATAAAAATAAAACAGGTATGCTATCCTACTAAATTCGACATTCCAGACTCAATGGCGCAGTCAAAATTTTCATCAGAGCTCATCTCGATAAAAAGTGGGTCCCACTTTCAAAAGTCATTTTAACCAAAATCCACCGAGGGGCTCGAAATGAGCCGGAGGCCTCGGTAGTCGAACGAAAGGTTGTTCTAGACCAAACTCAGCATTTCGGAGCTAACCGCGCTGACGAAATTTTCATCTGAGCATGTTTTCTAAGAATGTTGACCAAAGTCAACCTTAGGCCAAATTTCAAAGGCTAAAACGCCTAATGATCCAAACTAGCATCGAAGGCCTCGATACTCGTGCTAACTATGCTACTAGCCTAATTTGGTCATTTCAGAGCTGATGGAACCGTCAGAATTCTATTTTGAGGTCATCTTCTTGAACTTCTGATCGAAAATGATCGTTCAAGGTTCATAAGCTCCAAAACACTAAAACTCGCACCAAAATCAAATGAACGACCAGGTGACCGAACTGTTAGTCCCAACAAGTCATAAATGACTTGGGGTCACTACAGGAACGCTCTAAACAACACACAAAAGGTAAGATACAGAAATGACCGGGAGGGTCATTACAATTAAATTCTGAAAAAGAAAAAAATTTAAGAAATCATACTTGTTTCAAATGTTGGGGTAGACTCCATAGCATCATCAGTAGAAAGAGAAAATGCAACATCAGTTTGCATATGCTCTTTCTCAAAAGCCAAAAACTTTTTATTCATTGTTCACAATCCTTGAGAGAAGCCTAATGCAAGAAATTGTATCAGTAAAAGTATTTGAATCAAATTAAATTCAATTCTGAAAACGAAAAAAAATTAAGAAATCATACTTGTTTCAAATGTTGGGGTGGACTCCATAACATCATCAATAGAAATAGAAATTGGAACATCAACTTACATATGCTCTTTCTCAAAAGCCAAAAACTTTTTATTCATTGTTCGCCATCCTTGATCAGCAGAAGGTCTTTACATACTTGATGAATTTGTTTTGATGTATTGCATAAGTTCATCAATAGATGAAAAAGATGGAATATGTCCTTTCTCAACACTCAAGTAGTTTTTGTTCATTTTTCGCACTCCTTAAGCAATCGACATAGATCTAAGACCTTTTCCTCATCCCTTTCCTATAGCACCCGGTGCAACATATGCATATTTGGTAGTAGATTTCACCCTAGATGCCACTTGATTTTCATCCTTTGATGGTTTCATATCAAACCTACCAAAAAAAAAGACTGTGTTAACAAAAAAAAAATGAGAAAACATTCTAAAAATCATATACTTGGCAAAAAAAAAATTAAGACACTATAAAAATAATGTACTAACAAAAATCATGTATCAAAATGTATAATAATGAATATGCTAAAGCTTAAGTAGATACTTCACTCAATCATTCTTTTTCGTTTATTTTGTGAAGAATTTTCTAAATCTTCAAATTCATTGTCCTTTTGTTGCACAATTTCATAGGAATCACGAGGTTGTACCTTTCTCGCTACACACCAACCTCTATTGGAATTATCATTAGCATAAAATACTTGAGAGGCTTGATCAGCTAATACAAAAGGCTCATTTATTTTCAAAAATGGCCCCCAATTTACACTTACAATGCCATACTCATCTATTTTCACTCCTTTTGTCTTATCATATGCATTAAACCATTTGCATTCAAACAAAACAACTCTTCTACCCATGAATTGCAATTCAAGAACATCGGTTAAAACTCCATAGTAATCAATGTTGTCACTATGTTTATCAGTTTCACCAACGACAACCACACCACAATTTTGAGTCCTTAAATTTTTATCATAATCTTCTGCATGGAATCTATGTCCATTGACAATGTAACCATTAGTTCCTAATGTGGTATTACAACATTTAACACACGGACATCGTATTTCATACATTTCTCCTGTCCTTTGAAAAGCATAATTCAAAAAAATTTCCACCCCGATAAAGTAGGCCTCATTAAGTCGATCATCAACAAGTTGCATCCATTGCTTACTTGGTGCCATATAACCTTGGATTGTATGTAAGAGTTGGATCAATCATACTTTAGGATAACAAATCTACTAAGATGAACATTACTTTCTATTAAACTAGTCAAATCATCCTAATAATTAAAAAATAAATATCTAAAATGGACTAATAACATCTTTTCTTTTAATTGAATATGTGTTGATATATATAATAAAGCTAAAAGGTCTTAACATAACCTACTAGTGAACTTCAAATACAGACGACAAAATAGTCTAGCTAGATTTATCAAGAAAAACAACAACGAGACAATATTGATTTGTTGATTTATTAAATTCCTTCATATTAGATCTATTTATGACAATATGCTAAAATTTTATTCATAATTTTATGTTTCAAGGCTACAAAGAGTTATGAAAAACATTCCAACTCAATAACAATAGTTCAGAACACTACACACTGCGACTTAAACTTAACGGATCTAAAGTTTAATTTTTCATCCACGTGAACTAATGACCTTTTTCATGTTTCACAAAGCTAAACTTATCAACAACTTCTCCAACAATTTTTTTTTTTTAAAATCAAACTACATGAGGATCCAAACAATTTCAATAAAACATATAGCGTCTAATTGAAAACAACAACCACCAAAACAACAATGACAAACAACCACAAAATTCCATGTAGCTTAAGATTTCAAAAATGCGCCACAAGTAATAACTTTAGAAATCAATATGCAGCACTAGTTGTAGTATAAAATAACAATTAAAACAACATTTGAAACACCAAAAAAAGGAAACTACAATCAAATGCTTTATCAATGCTCATTCACAATTTCGTTTCTTTCTCGTCTAATCTTTTTAGTGTCACATTATACTTAAAAATTGAATACAATTAAAAAAAACCCTTGAAATTCAAAGCACATAAACTGGGAACTGAATTAAAGACACTAATGATAAAAATATTCCACAAATTCATCACTTGATAGAAATTGTTTTTTGCAATGCCAGCCTTACCAAAATTTCTTAGCAGCCCTAGCAATTATGCAACCCTAACAGAGAAAATCTCAAATAAACTCTCAAATATCTCCTCTTTGAACCTCAACCCCAAGCCTTACCTATAAAATTATCATGTTCAGTCCTTACACAATAGCAGTGAGTATCATAAGAGCCCAATCACACAAAATTCGACCAGCAGAAAGAAAAATAGCAGATTTACAGAAAAAGAAGAAGGGGGAGATGAATCAGGAGGAATAAACTTACTTTAGATGTAGATACAAGTTGTAGGTGAAATGCTTTTCTTCCAATAATGCCTTCAAGCTTCAAGATTTAGGAGATTTTTCTGCCAATAATGCCTTCAAGATTCAAGAGTAAGGAGCCTTTAGAGCTATGCACAACGATTTTGGCGAGAGAGAAAAAAAAATTTAAACTTACTTCAGCTTCAGTGATTTTGGCATATTGCTAGAGATAGAGAGAAAAAAAATCTAATACCTTTATCAATGGATTTGGGGGTTTTAGGTTATTACTATATAGAGAGAAATTTTTTTAGAGCCTTTTAGTTCCTGCTCTTCCTTGTAGTTCCCGCTGAAAATTTCATTTAGGGATGAGTTTATATGTTATTAGTAAATAATATAGTCCTAGAGACTAGTAAATAATATCTTCCTTATAAGTATATTTTAGGGACCATATTTATAACTTGTCACTATATTTTGGTCTTTAATAAGCCTTTTTGTTGTAATGTGCAAGTCAAACAATTGTCAGAAATATATAACCCTATTATTAGTAAATTAGTTTGGGAACAACATTTTTAAGCACCGAGCGACTAATTTAAAAATCCTAGAATTTGTAAAGGTAAGGTAAGAAAATGAAAGATAAATTATAGGAATTGAAAAGGTTAGTATATTGGTAAATGATGTATAAATCATAGGAATTGAAAAGGGTAGTATACTGGTATGATATATAAATTATAAGAATAGAAAAAGTTAGTATAGTGGTATGATGTGTTACTTTAAATCAATTAACTTTGTATAAATCGAAATGACTTTTGATGAAAATAAATTCTTCTTCTACTTTTTCAAGTCTCAAATTCTTCTTCTCTTTTTTTTAAACAAAAAAAAAAATTCAACGTACTACAAACAAACGTGAATCGTTTTGAGAAAATTGTATATCTAAAGACTCAAAACATCAGGAGGATTTCATAACTAAAATTTGGGACTGTTAATTTATAGGTGATTTTGAGTTGCTCGACATTGAATAGTCAGTGTATACTTCATGTATAGTTATGCTCTAATTAGCTTTTTGAGTATATCATAATCTATAATTAGTGTATAGTTCATGTATAAGTATCCTTAATTGTATAGTCAATGTATATTTTATATAATGTATTGTATAAACAATGCATATGGATATATGTATATATTTTTGATACAAGATATACATCATATATACATGATTATACACTATCTATACAATACCGCTACATAGAGTTACTATTTATACAATATGATCATTACATGTACAATAATTATTTTTGTTAAAAAAAAAATTGTCACAAATAATTCTGGAATTCAGGCCTTCTTACAATTAAGTATCTCAAGACTTCCTTGAATGAAGTTTTCGTGTACAAGAGATGCCGGAATATAGCATGCCAAAGCCAGTTGCTGGCTGATGATTGCTACTGTGATATATGCACTAGTAGGAAGGGTTTCTTCAGCCTATGGATGTGTGTAATCTACAACAAATTAAATTTGATTTTGAAGTGAATACTTGTGATTCGTGTTCTCATTGGACTCATACAGATTGTTCAATTTGTGATAAATAAGGATTGATTGTTCTTAAAAGGCCTATTTTTCGCTGAGAGGGAATGTGACATCCTACATTGATGGAAGTCATGGTATAAACTTCAGATGTTGTCACAAGCTAACGAAGGCACCGTTACGTTGTACAATATTGTAATGACCGGGTTCTGTCGTTATAGAAAAGCCAAAGGGGAAAAATTTTGGATCAGAAAATTTTTTCATAGTAACTTGGAATTTCCCAATCTAGACCAGATTAGGATGAAATCGGAGTCTTTGAGGTGTAGGAAAATCTGGTAACAATCGGGTGACTTATTTATGATTTTGATTATATCAGTAGTTAGATAAGTCGTCAAGGAATCCGTACGACTTTATGAAATTGAATTCGGGTGAGTAGAACTCTCGGAATTGATCTTAGCGTGAATGGTATTTTCTGAGTGTCGTTGGTTAAAGGTGTGTTGTGAAATGGAGTTCTTGGAATTATTAAAATAGCTCATTGTTTCATGCAAGCCGCTTTGGCGGTGGTTTTGGTCGCTCTAGCGGTGCTGCTGTAGCGGGGTGAGGGCTACTGTGGTGGGCTAGATTCGACTTAAAGTCGTAAATAAACCCCAAAATGACTTTATTTTGTACTTTTCGACTTTGAGAGCTAAGAGACGACCCTATACGAGTTCTTGACAGTTTTCCACCATTCTTGAGGCTAAAGGTAAGCCTTTCACTCCCCAAATCCATTTTTCGATTCGTAGAATGTAATGGAATGGATAATTATCGATGGGGGAGAGTTTTGAATTGGAAACTATGGTGGAAAAAACCATAATTTAGATATTTGAGCTCATGGGGTATGATCTAGGGTTGTTAGAATTGTTAGTAATCCAGGTAATTATTTATTGATTTCCGTATTATATTGATTGTTTGTAGACCGAGAACAAGTGTAACGAATCTAGAAAGGGAAGGTTCAAGTTTCTTAGGGTTTCAAACTTGTTTCGAGGTAGGTGATGATTGTGATTGTATGATTGTGTGATGTATGCTTGTTCTTGCTTCATTATGATACATGTATGTATGTGAATGTTGCATTGTTGATCAAACTTGTTGTAAATGAGATGGATGAATAACTATATGTCATGAATCACTTCTTGATTGTATGATTATTGAGAGTGTACTTGTGATTGTGATTGTGGTGTGTTGCTTGGATAGGATACCGCATTTCGGTATGCTATTTGAGATCGGTTGCCACGTTCTAGTATAATTATGGGATCGGTTGCCACGTTTTAGCATAAACATTGGATCGGGTACCATGTTCCGGTATGCTAATAGTTTGGGTTTGGATTCCATGAGAGGACCAATGACTTGTTATAAATGTATATTATTGGGTAAGTGATAATCGATATTGTATATGTTTGGTACTTGCATGTTTATAGTGTTGTATTGACTTGCTTATGTTGCACTTAATGGGATAGCCACGTGATCCTACCAGTACATTGTGGTTGTGTACTGATTCTGCACTTGCTCTTTGTTTGTTGAGTATAGGACATCTTCAAGCGGCTATTGACAGACCTCGCTTAGAAGATCATTGATCGTCGAATTCAAGGGTGAGCTAGTTGTTCCAGGCTGCCATGAGTTCTCCTTTCGTCTATGTTCACCGTTTCGGACTTAGACTGTCTAATTAAGTTTTAGTTCATTAGTATGGGGTTATATCCCTTCTTGTTTTGACTTGTTGAACTTTAGATGTTTTGGTACACTAACTTTCAGGTTTTAGGTTATTTCTTCCGCATTTTTTTAGTTATTAGACTTTTGTTGGAGTTTATGGGAACTCCCTATTTCTTTTCTTACTATTATTCCTATTTTCGTATCCTTAAATGCTTTAGTTTTTGGTTTAGTTGCTTGGTTTAGGTTGTAGTAGTAATGGTTCTCCCACTGGAGGGTTAGTGTGGGTGTCAATCACGACGGACTTGGTCGTGACAAAGTTGGTTTCAGAGCCTAGTTTCGTTGATCTCGATGTACCAAAACATGTCTAGTAGAGTCTTGCGGAACGGTACGAGGACACCTTTACTTTTCTTCTAGAGGCTATAGGACTTCAGGAAATCTCTCAATTTTCTCTTGTCTCCTTTCGTGCTATGACTTGATTTCAATTGGTATTTGGCGATTCAAATTGGTATCTAACCTCTTTCACTCTTATGTGCGTAGATGGTTAATGCTAGATTCAACGGTGTTAGGCCCGTAGCTCCCATCAATGCTCCAATTGAGGAATCTGTAGCGAGAGGTCGCGATCGAGGTAGGGGTAGAAGAAGAGCTAGGGGTAGAGGGGGAGGAAGAGTGACACCTACTAGAGATGGCGTACCGTTCGGAAATGTTCCCCAAAATGAGTCCCCTCATGTGCATCATGAAGAGATAGAAAAGGAAATTGTGGTTGAAAATGTTGAGGAGGTTAGACAAGAGAAAGAGGTGTAGGCTAAGACTGCCGATGTTCCTCCTATAGATCCAGTGTTAGCTCGACAGGTCATGTCATTCCTAAAAGGGTTGGTTGGTCCTAGAGTGCTTCCTTCTCTTCAAGCAACTCAAACTCCCGCTAATCCTTCTGTTGCTAGCACTACGTCCAATATGGGTGGAACGGGAGGTAACGATGCTTTCTTTCGTCCTTTGTTGGGTTCTATTATGACTAGTAATGAGCATGAAATGTTGACTAAGTTTTTGAAACTAAAACCTCATGTTTTTCTTGGTTCTAAGAATGAGGATGCTTATTAGTTCATCTTAAAGTGCTATGAGAGACCTCATAAGTTGGGAATTTTCCATCAGCATGGGGTTGAGTTTGTGTCGTTTAAACTTCAAGGTGAGGCTAAGTAGTACTTGAGACCTTATATGGAATGTAGATCTTCAACTTTACCTCCACTCTCTTGGACCCAGTTTCGTGCTCTATTTTTAGAGAAATATGTGCCTAGAAATTTGAGGGATCGCAAGAAGGATGAGTTTATGGCTTTGGAGCAAGGTGATATGTATGTGGCTTTTTATAAGGCCAAGTTCCATGCTTTGTCTAGATATGCTACTCAATTGGTGACTATTGAAGAGGAGAGGATCTGTTTATTTATTAGGGGATTGAACTGAGTTGCAGGTATTATCTGTTCATATGACCTTCATGGAGGAGCTTTAATGAGGTAACAGACTATGTTAAGAAAGTGGAGGGGGTGAGGCGAGACAGTCAGGCTAAGGCATTGGCAAAAAGGTCCAAGAATTCAGGGAACTTTCAAGGTTCTTATTCCAGAGGTTCAGGGAGGCCAACGCTTTGCAGCCAAGACAATTCAATCCGCTATGCCCGCCTCTATAGAAAATTACTCAGGAACTCCACCTAATAATTTGATTCAGGATAGCCAGGGAGTCACACCTTCAGCAGGTAGCAGACCATCTTTTGATCGTACATTCTACAACTATGGTGAACCTGGGCATATGAGGAGAGATTGTCCCTATGCACGTGTGTTAGATTCTGCGCAACAGCAGACTAGAGCAGTGGTACCTGCGGGAAATGGTAATAATGGTCGAGGGCGTCCATAATGTGGGCGAGGAGGTAATCAGCGAGGCCGTGGAGGTAGAGGAAATGGTAATGCAGGCAGGGGTAACGTGCAACTAGGAAGAGAAGTGACTTGTCAAGAAGATAGGGCTCAGTGTTATGCCTTTCTGGGCAAGAATGAGGCGGAGACATCTGACACGGTGATCACAAGTAATATTCTTGTCTATAACCGGATGGCTAATGTGTTATTTGATCTGGGTTCTACTTATTCATATGTATCCATGAGATTTGCCTCAAAGTTTGATATGATTTGTGATATACTTGATGCCCCTATCCATGTTTCCCCAGTTGGAGAGTTAGTCATAGTCATCCATGTCTATCGTGCTTGTCTTATTTTGTTTATAGGTTTTCAGACCTGGATTGTTTTGGTGATTTTAGATATGACTTATTTTGATATAATCCTAGGCATGACTTGGTTGTCCCCCTAGTATGATGTGCTTAATTGTAATACTAAGTCTGAACTCTAGAAATTTTGGGAAGGGAAAAATTAGAGTGGGAAGGGGTGTACAAGCCTAAGCAAGCTAAGATCATATCCTCAATTCGAGCTAGGATATTGATATGGCAGGGTTATTAGGCTTATTTGGCTCATATTAGGAATGTTGAGGTTGAGACTCCATCTATTGAGTCTATTCCTGTGGTGTCAGAATTTAGAGAAGTGTTTCCTACTGATTTGTTTGGTATGCCTCCGGATAGAGATATAGACTTCTGCATTGATTTAGAACACGACACTCGTCCCATTTCTATCCCTCCATATCACATGGCTCCGGCAGAGTTAAGAGAGCGTAAGGCTCAAATCTAAGAGTTTCTTGATAAGTGATTTATTCATCTTAGTGCTTCCCCATGGGGTGCTCTAGTTTTGTTTGTTAAGAAAAAGGATAGTCGTATGAGAATGTGTATAGATTATCGATAATTGAATAGGGTCACTGTTCGAAACAAGTATCCCTTACCTCGAATAGATGATCTTTTTGACCAATTGCAAGGGGCGTCAGTTTTCTCTAAGATTGATCTAAGGTTTGGCTACCATCAATTGAAAATTAGGCCTGGGGATGTGCCCAAGACGGCATTTAGAACTTGTTATAGGCACTATGAATGTTTGGTTATGTCTTTTGGTTAATGAGTTTGATAAATGGGGTGTTCAAGTTATTTCTTGATTCTTTTTTGATAGACTTTATTGATGATATTTTGATCTATTCGAAAAGTGAGGAACATCATGCCAACCATCTTTGTAGTGTTTTGGGTGTTCTTGGGAAACAAAGAATGTATGTTAAGTTCTCTAAGTGTGAATTTTGGTTGACTTCGATTGCATTCTTGGGGCATGTAGTTTCGAAAGTAGGAGTAATGGTAGATCCTCAAAAGATTGAGGCATTTAAGAATTGGGTTCGGCCAAGTTTTGCGATGGCAGTTAGGAGTTTTGTGGGGCTCGCTAGCTATTATTGTCGATTTGTGAAAAACTTTACTTCTATTACCACCCACTTGGCTAATTTGACCAAAAAGGAGATACAATATGAATGGACTGAAAAATGTGAGGATAGCTTTCAAAAGCTCAAGACTCTCTTGACCACCGCACCTATTCTAACATTACCAATAGAAGGCAAATATTTTATAATTTATTGTGATGCTTCACATTGTAGTTTGGGTGTTGTGTTGATGCAAGATAAGAATGTTATAGATTATGCCTCGCGTCAATTGAAGGTACATGAGAGGAATTATCCAACACATGATTTGGAGTTGGCAGCGGTAGTGTTTGCGCTTAAGATCTGGCGACATTACCTCTATGGTGTTAAGTGTGAGGTGTTTACTAATCATCATAGTTTGCAGTATGTGTTTACTCAATAGGATCTAAATTTGAGACAACGAATGTGGATGGAGTTACTTAAATATTATGATGTCACCATTCAATACCATCCGGGTAAGGCTAATGTAGTGGCAAACGCTTTGAGTTGAAAAACGGCAAGTATGGGTAGTTTAGCTTGCTTAAGTGTAACCAAACGACCTTTGGATAAGTAAATTCATACCTTGGAGTCTAAATTCATGCAATTAGGAATCTCAGAAATAGGTGGGGTGTTAGTTAGCATTGAAGTAAGGGCCACATTCATTGAAGAGATCAAGGTCAAGCAAATTGAGGATGAAAATTTGAATGAACTTAGGAAGAAGACTGCGATTGGTAAGGCACAAGAGACCACTCTTGATGCGGAGGGTGTGCTCAATTTTAAAGAAAGAATGTGTTCCTTGAGTTGATGACTTGATTCAAAAATTGTTGGTAGAATCTCATAGTTCGCGATATTCTATTCATCCGGGTGTGATGAAGATATATCCAAATTTGAAGAGAATTTATTTGTGGCTGAGCATGAAGAAAGATATAGCGGAGTTTATGGCAAAGTGTCAAAATTGCCAACAAGTGAAGTATGAACACCAAAGGCCTGTAGGTTTGCTTCAAAGAATGCCAATTCCGGAATGGAAGTGGGAAAGGATAGCCATAGATTTTGTGGTTGGTCTTCACAAGACTTTGGGGAAGTTTGATTCTATTTGGGTAGTGGTTGATGGATTGACTAAGTCAGCCCATTTTATTTCGGTAAAAATAGATTATAATGCTGAACAATTGGCTAAAATATATGTGAAAGAGATAGTGAGGTTGCATGGGGTGCCCCTCTCTATCATCGCAGACTGTGGTACCCAATTCACATCTAAGTTTTGGAGGAAATTGCATGATGAATTGGGCATACAACTCACTTTTAGCACAATCTTCCATCCACAGACAGACGGACAGTCAGAGAGTACTATTCAAGTGTTAGAAGACATGTTGAGGGCATGTGTGATTGATTTTAGAGGGCATTAGGATAAATTCATACCTTTGTGTGAGTTCTCCTATAATAATAGTTATCACTCCAGCATTAATATGGCATTATTTGAGGCATTATATGGGAGGAAATGTAGATCACCTATAGGATGGTTCGAGGCTGGGGATGTGAAACCTTTGGGGGTTGATTTAGTGAAGGATGCTTAAGATAAGGTGAGGAGTATTCAAGCTAAGCTTCTAGCAGCCCAGAGTAGATAGAAGAAGTATGCGGATCATAAGGTAAGAGACTTAGCATTTCAAACTGGTGAAAATGTTCTTCTTAAGGTATCACTTATAAAAGGGGTAATGAGTTTCGGCAAGAAAGGTAAGCTAAGTCCGTGATACATTGATCCATTTGATGTTCTTGAATGTGTGGGGCTGGTAGCGTATAGTTTGGCTTTACCTCCTAATCTAGCGGGTGTTCATACGGTATTTCATGTGTCCAATTTGAAGAGATATCATGGTGACGGGGATTATATGATTAAGTGGGACTCAATTTTGTTAGACAAGGACCTCCAATATTAGGAGGAACCGATTGCAATTCTTGATCGTGATGTGCGCAAGTTGAGGACCAAGGAGATTAAGTCCATGAAGTTCAATGGAAGCATTGTCCAGTTAAGGAATCTACTTGGGAGATCGAGAGGGACATACGAGGCAAGTATTCCCAATTGTTAGTCGATTCAGGTACTACTTCATTCCTTCTTTAGCCTTTTTTCCCCTAAGTTTGTCACTGGGGGATGAGTGATGGGTAAATTGGTATCTATTGTAACGATCGGGTTCTATCGTTATAGAAAAGCCAACAGGGAAAATTTTTGGGTCGAAAAACTTTTTCATCGTAACTTGGAATTTTCCAACCTAGTCCAGATTTGGACGAAATCAGAGTATTTGAGGTGTAGGAAAATCTGGTAACAATCAGTTGACTTATTTATGATTTTGTTTACACGAGTAGTTAGATAAATCATTAAGGAATCCGTAAAACTTTACGGAATTGAATTCAGGTGAGTAGAACTCCTAAAATCAATCTTAGCGTGAACAGTATTTTCTGCGCGTCGTTGGTTAAAGGTGTGTTGTGAAATGGGGTTCTTGGAATTATTAAAATAGCTCACTATTTCATGCAAACCGCTTTGGCGATGGTTTTGGTCGCTCTGGCGATGCCGCTGTAGCGGGGTAAGGGCCATTGTGGCGGGCCAAACGCGACTTAAAGTCGTAAATAAACCTCAAAATGACTTTATTCTGTACTTTTCGACTTTGAGAGCTAGGAGACAACCCCATACGAGTTCTTGACAGTTTTCCACCATTTTTTAGGCTAAAGGTAATTTTTTCACTCCCCGAATCCATTTTTTGATCCGTAGAATGTAATGAAATGGGCAATTATCGATGGGGAAGAGTTTTGAATTGCAAACTATGATGGAAAAAGCCCTAATTTGGATACTTGGGATCATGGGTATGATCTAGGGTTGTTAGAATTGTTAGTAATTTGGATAATTACTGATTGTTTATTGATTCTCGTATTATATAAATTGTTTGTAGACCAAGAACAAGCGGAACGAATCTGGAAAGGGAAGGATCAAGTTTCTTAGGGTTTCAAGCTTGTTTCGAGGTAGGTGATGGTTGTGATTATATAATTGTGTGATGTATGATTGTTTGTGCTTCATTATGATACATGTATGTATGCGAATGTTGCATTGCTAATCACACTTGTTGTAAATGAGATGGATGAATAACTATATACCATTAATCACTTCTTGATTGTATGATTATTGAGAATGTACTTGTGATTGTGATTATGGTGTGTCAATTGGATCGGATACCATGTTTCGGTATACTAATTAAGATCGGTTGTCACGTTCCGGCATAATTATGGGATAGTTTGCCATGTTCAGGCATAAACATTGGATCAGGTACCACATTTCGGTATGCTAAAAATTTGGGTTTGGGTTCCATGAGAGGACCAATGACTTGTTATAAATGTATATTGTTGGACATGTGAGAATCAATATTGTATATGTTTGGTACTTGCGTGTTTATAATGTTGTATTGACTTGCTTATGTTGTACTTAGTGGGATAGCTGCGTGATCCTACCAGTACACTTTGGTTGTGTGATGATATTGCACTTGCTTTTTATTTGTTGAGTACTGGGCATCTTCAAGCGGCTATTGACATACCTCGCTTAGAAGATCAGTGATCGTCGAATTCAAGGGTGGTCAAATTCAAGGGTGAGCCAGTTCTTTCAGGATGCCATGAGTTCTCCTTTCGTCCATGTCCACCATTTCGGACTTAGACTGTCTAATTAAGTTTTAGTTCATTAGTATGGGGTTGTATCCCTTCTTGTTTAGACTTGTTGAACTCTAGATGTTTTGGTACATTGAATTTCAGGTTCTAGGTTACTTCTTCTGCATTTGTTTAGTTGTTAGACTTTTGTTGGAGTTTATGGGAACTCCCTATTTCTTTCCTTAGTATTATTCCTGTTTTCGTATCCTTAAATCCTTAAGTTTTTGGTTTAGTTGCTTGGTTTGGGTTGTAGTAATGGTTCTCCAACCGGAGGGTGGTTAGTGTGGGTGTCAATCACGACGGTCTGAGTCGTGACAAATGTATACCTGTCTTAGGAGTTAGGTGTACAATTTACCTCATTGTAATCCTCATTGGGAAATACAATACAATGTTTCTGGCTGGACGAAGCTTGTAGTGATACTTGATGAAGAAGCTCTAGAGTTTTGGAAACATAATAGTTAATAGATCTGTGTCAATGTTAAGAGAGACAAAAAAAAAAAAAAAGGATAGATGCATTAAGTTTACCTTTCATGCTCTTTCTTTCTTTCTTCGATCTCTCCATTCATTTCACTAAATTATGGAAAAATATATTCTATGAAGAAAGAGACTAATTCAGAGGACGAAAGTGTTAAGAAAATCGAAATGGAAAAGAAAACAAATCAGTCAGAAGACTAATTCAACAGTACATTCCCACTATGCTGCAGATTCTTAGTGTTACAACTCCCAAAAGACCACTGATCTTAGCATATATAGAAAGGAAAATCACTTTTTTGTTATAAAACATACAAGTGAATGGAACTTTAATACAAGAGATATATATCCCGTGCCTGCAAAATGCAAATAAGGCCTATTCCAATGGTGCAAATTTCTTATTACTTTGTCTACACAATAAGTCTACACATAATTATGCAAGTTCAGTACCCTTTTGTTCCAACACGGGTAGAAGTAACAATTGGAAAGCAGAGGTGGACCCACGTGTCCCCGTGAGGGTGCACATGCTTGAATAAAATAAGGGGATGACTAGTTTTGAACTAGTGACCTCATGGTGCAAAGTGAAGTTCAAAACCAACACTCCACAAAGCAAACTTTATATAGTTGAATCATTAAACTCATATTTATACGTTATATAGTACATTAGTTTTATATTTTTATGTTTTATAAAGTTATCATACGAATTGGCATTGGATGACATGCTTTAACTAACGTGCATTAGTCATTGGTGGTGATTCCTCACCTAATGGCCTACCCAAGGAAGAAATCACAACCAGGGCAGTCACCTGTATGTTAGGTAGCTAGCCTCCTCACTAAACACAAGTAAGAGCTAGCTTGCATTGAGAATAAGGGCGGCCAGTGGAATGCTTGAGTATAGATTCCCTGTGCTCATGTAAACGGCCAGTTTGTCTTCAAATTCTGAGTTCACCTCTGTTGGAAAGGAAAATCAAGCAACAAAATAAATATTAGTTGTTCTGTTTGTTCCCTCTTCAAATTCGTCGTATCTGCTCTTATAATCTTCTAAGACTCTCATGTGGTATTGTAAAATCTTCCCTCTTCTCATTCCCCGTAGTCATTTCATCTTTGAATGAAACTCTCCATTCCTCTCTGAACTCTGATGGAATCACAACGAATCCTGCATGACCCTTGCTTTTTAGCATTTGAGATAACACACTCTCTGCACAACGACCAATCTTTCTCAAGACTAGCCTCCAAATACACTAGCAGCTAGGGGTGGCAAATGGTTGGATTAGATCGGATTTGGGTGGATTGAGAAAAATGGTTTGGATTACAATCCACCCAAATAAGATATGGGTAAATATGGATTTGGTCAAATATGGTTTGGATAAAATGTTTCTAACCCATTTAAAATCTCTCCATATTTCCTTGACTAAGTGAACTGGGACTTCATGACAACAATTTACCCCCTCCCCTGGGCACCCCCACCCCCTCAAAGACCCCCCTTCCACCAACCGACCCCTAATTTTTTTTTTTGTTTTTCAAAAAAAAAAAATTATTCCCTCCCCAGGGGCCCTCCCCCCCCCCCCCCCCACCTTCCACCAACTTACCCCTAATTTTTTTTTGTTTTCCAAAAACAAAATAAAAAATTATCCCCTCCCCCGGAGTGCCCCCCCCCCCCCTCCACCAACTTATCCCTAAATTTTTCTTTGTTTTCCAAAAACAAAAAAAATTATGTTTTTTCAAAAAAAAAAAAAAAAAAAAACATTACCCCCTCGCCCCACCTTCCACCAACCGACTCCTAACTTTTTTTTTATTTTCCAAAAACAATAAAAATTCTTTTTTTTAAAAAAAAATTTACCCCCTCCCCCGGGCACCCCTGCCCCCCCCCCCCCCACCTTCCACCAACCTACCCCTAACTTTTTTTTTGTTTTCCAAAAATAAAAAAAATTTACCCCCTCCCTCCCGGACATCCCCCACCCCCCTCCCCCACCTTCCACCAACCAACCCCTAAATTTTTTTATTCCAAAAACAAAAAAGATCTGTTTTTTCAAAAAAAAAATTACCCCCACCCCCAGGCACCCCCAACCCCCCATTCCACCAACCTACCCCTAATTTTTTTTCGTTTTCCAAAAAAATAATAAAAATAAATAAATAAATAAATAAATAAATATATATATATATATATATATATATATATATATATATATATATATTTATATATATATGTTTTTTCAATCAAGTTTGAAAATTAATTGAATTTTTGAAAATTAATATTAAATTTTTTATTTTTTAACACAATTAAAAATTTTGAGTGGAAGTGAAAACTAAGTGATTTATAATGGGTCAGATACCCATATTTTACCCATTTTGACCATATTTGTAGATACTCTTAAAATAGCTTGAAACCTATATTTATCCAATTAAAATATGAGTGATCCAAGCTATTAAAAATGAATAAAATGGACTCACACTACAAGAAAAGGCATATATTACTACAAAATTCGTCGTAGCTAAATATGAAATTTATGTGGCTAAACACTTTAGCTATGATATTATTTTCCATAGCATTCGTAGCAAGATGTAGCGTGGCTAATAGTTAGCTACAAACTTTACATGGTCCATGGCTAAGAACCAACATCTATTGCTACAGATTTGGATGTACGCGCTTAATATGTGATTTTGAAAATATAAAAAGTATCAAAGTGACACAACGGACCCCTACTTGAGGTGTTTAAAATGAACAAAGCCTACTTGAGGTGTCTAAGTGAAAATTGGTGCCAAATTTAAGGGGCTGCCGATGGGTTCCCCAAAAATAAATTGCCACAAAAAATATATTTATAGCAAGTAATTTTATTTTTTTGCCACAACATACAAGATTTGTAGTATTGCCACAAAGGTATTGCACTGTAGCAAGACATTTAATTTGTTTGTCATGTAAACTTAAATTTTGTAGCTATTTCTATAGCTTAGTCTTGTAGCAATTGTACTCGTGTTTAGTTGCGAATGATAAAACTCATGGCTATGACATAAAGTATTTGCCACAAACATTTTCTTATTGTATCTAAAAGTTCATATCATTTGCCATGAAATATATTGAATTATAGCTAAAAATTCACTTGCTAAGGAAAGTGAAAATTTATAGACATTTAATAATTGTATACGCATTCAATAATTTCATTACTGTTTAAGAATTTTTGCAAACTTTGTTAGTCACAAGAGTTTCATAATGAAGATACGAATTCATTTGAAAATATTTCTCAAGTTATATATAATTGTGTATTACAATTTTGAAAATAGTTACAATATACAATTCTTTTAAGAGACCATCTTGTTTGAATCCAAAGCAGGAGTCTTTCTTTATCACTTCTTCCACGATCTTCAACTGCACCTTAATTTGATCAACTTCATCTCGATTTGTCATTGATATGCTTTAATTTCATTAACATACCTGTAAATAATAAAAAAGGATATATATATATATATATATATATATATATATATATTTCTTTCTTTTACTACAAATTTAATAGTTAAAATCAAGGAAAAATGCAAAGCAACAATAAAAGTAAACAAACCTACAAACTTAAAAGGATCTTCATCCTAATATAATGATAGCACTTTGTTGTTGCAGGCGGCAAAATATGGCTCCTTCAAACTCTATTGATCAAACTTTGAAATCTGAAAATTCATTCATAAGACACAATTTATTAAAATTCTAAAATAAGTGTAAATTAAAAAATTTAAATGAAACAGGCTTAATACAAATTAAAAAAATCCTAAAATATGAAGATATGAACATACCTTGAATATCAAACCTAAAAAAAAAAATTAATTTTTTTTTTTTTATCAAAATATTACATAAAAAATTTAAGTTGAGCAAGAAAGTAAGGTAAATGAACAGTGAGGGGGGGGGGTGGGGTCATAGGGGGAAAGGGAGTAGGTTATTAATATTCTAATTGGGCATAAAAAAATTGGGGGGAATTTTAACTTTCACAAATTTTCATTTTGGGGGGAGATTTTGGGTTTGGATCTAAATATGGAAGGGTTTTAAATCCTTATAATTTATTATTCTTTCAATACTTAGTATGCCATAATATAAAAATATTATACAAAATTAATATGAATAATAATGTTACTGACAGAAATTTCGACTCAAAATCTTTTGCATGTGTTACCACAAAAAATTCTCTACAAATTTCATTTTAGTCAAATATACATTTTAAATTTAGTGATGCAATTATTAACTCATCATTATTTTATGGTTGTGTAGCTATAAAGTGTTTTTGTTATTAAAATTATGGAAATCGTGTTCTTGAACTATAAAAAATTGAATTAAAATGACCTCATTTATTAATTTGGTCTAAAAATATTCTTGTCATTTATAGTTTGATCCACAAATTTATCTATTATTACTTAATTGGTCAATGATGTTCTTTTTCATATACATATATTATTTTATTTATTTAAAACACATTATTTTCCTAATAATAATTTTTCATTAGCAAATATTTATCCTACTTCAATTCTAAAAGATAAAGAAATAAAAATATTCTCCAATTTATTAGATTTTCTTTTATCATTATCGAAATAAAATTACTAATGAGGTTACTATGATCTTATGTAAATGACCTATATAATTAGTTAAAAAGATACATGTAGTTGAAATATTTTAATTGATAAAATGAGATTAAGAAGGAGGAAAGATCATTTCCTACTTATTTATTATTTAAAGTGGTTTAAAAAATAGGATTCTTTAAAAATAATATATTTATTAGAAATAAATGTGTTTAAAAATAAAAGAAACATTTTTTTTTACTTGACCCATTAGGTAACCCTTTAGATCAAAATATTAGCAGTAGGGACATTTTTGGGTCATACAATTGACGTTAGGGATATTTTTAGACAAAAATATCAATTATCAACATTTTAATTAATTTTACATAATTTAGAAATATTTTTGACCCTTTTTCGTTAAAATTATTATTATAAATTTATCAAAAGTAGATGTACAATAACAATTGCAATATTTTTCTCTATATATATATGAGCACTTACGAAAAATAATTTTTTTTATATATAAAATTAATATAATTACTTATTAAGAATAATAAAGGTAATATACATAATATCTCTACGATTATTAAAAATTTCATAAATACTTTTTTTAAAAAATAATAAGTTCTTATATAAAAAATATATAATCTTAAACACTTATTTTAAAATAGTTATAAAATACAAAAATAATTAAATATATAAATATATTTATTACTTTTTATTCTTAAAATGGATTTTACATTTAAAAAGGTGCAATTAGTATTAAAATAATATGTTTCATAATATATAAAATACAAGATTGATAAATTTGAGTCTACAAGTATACAAATCAATAATTTTTGAAGATTACCTTCTTTTTTTCTGTATTTGTTTTTTAAAAACTTTAATTGGTTCTTTTATTATATACACTAATTATATAATAATGTATTTATTTAAATTATATATAACTAATTGAGTCAAATGATGGACACCTCTAATTATATAAAATTAATAATTAAAGATAATTGTCTCAATAAATCAGGTATGAATCAAATAATATTTCTAAATATATTTAGTCAGGATGAAGTTTGAATTAGACTTGTAGAAGTTTGCTAGAATTTGATCTAATTAGTTAATTGAAGTAAATATAACGACTTATTTATTAGTTTAAGTCGTATTTAAGATTTGTAAATTATATTGTATAGTAGACTTAAGTCGAACAATTAATACCTCCACTAACACTGGATCAATAAAGATATTATTATGATGAAATTATTTAATCAAAATTAATTAGATATAAGCATTTATTTATTAAAGGTATATTTGAAATTTACAAGTAGGTCTATAAACTAAATCAAATCGGACAATTAATGCCTCTAGTTAGAATAGATCAATATCATTATAACACATTCCAATTCGTGGTAAAAAAATTATTAGCTATGAAATTAATCACAATAATAAATTTACAGCTATTTAATTCATCATGATAAATAATTATAGGTTTTAAGCCATCTATATTTCTGCAATGTTTTAGTACTCGAACCACAAAATTTAATAATTAACTATGAAATTTTATCACAACAAATAATCCGTGGCTACATTATTTAGCAATTGCCACAAATATTTTATAACTTGAAGCAAAATTATTTAATTATCTACAATATTTTATTTTAAATATTTTATTGTGTCTAAAAGATTATTATTACTATAGTAAGTTTCAACTCGTGGAAAAAATGAATAATTAGCTATAAAATTTTATTATAGCAGAAAGGACATGGCTATATCATTTAATTATTGCCACAAATTTTATAACTTGAAGAAAAAATATTTATTCAGCTACAATATTTTATTTCAAATAGTTTATTGTAGCTAAAATATTACTATTGCTACAATAGTTTTTATAGCGTATCAAAAGTTTATGATTAGCTGCAAAAAGTATACTATAGCAATAAAAATGAAGTTATTCATCCCATTTTTTCCACAATCATTAGCAATTGTAGCAAAAATGAAGAATTAGCTTTGTTATATAAAAATTGTGGCTAAGAAATTTTACGAATTTGTAGATAGCTATGAAGTTTAAAATTTTGTGGTTATTACCGAGTAATTGCTACGCTTTTTACATTCATAGCTTAGATTTCGTAGCTATAGATACAATGTGTTGTAGTGTCATTTCATTAATATGGGCTGAAATTGTCACCCCTACTAGCAGCACCTAGCTTATCAAATTTGATTTTCAAATGATTTGATACTTTTCTCATAATTGTTTTCTGTTTAAATTCCAAGGTCGCCTTCGTTGTAATTACTTGTTTCTTGCCACTAATGTTTTTCATGTTCCTTGTTAATAAACTATTCTACGACTCATCGATTCTTGTTTCCTAGTCTGATTTGGGAGCTGCATAGTGTCTTCACTTTCCTGTTGTGATTTTTATTTATCCCCATTTTCTGTGATATCAAAAGGATTAAGACTACAGGATATCCTGCACACTAGAGTCATAGACAATGGACAAATATGGAAATCATGCACATAAAAAGGACAAGATCGATTCAACGTCTGATAAAAAAGATATACCTTGTTTATATTTCTTTAACAAATTTAGTAATGAGCATAACAGTCCTAAGGTTCTGATGGAGAGAAGAACCTATGATTAGCTTTTCAGGAAATTTCCAATTTCAACGAAATCTTTCAGTATCTTATTTTACTTTGTTTAACTCCTTGTATTCTTCTATCCATATAATACATTGAACGTACATAAATGGCTAGTATAACATTATTTCTCTTATTCGTATTAACTGTTACACTAGGGGGAATGTTTTTATGCAGTGCTAATGATTTGTAACCCATAATGCTTCAGTTCATGCTCCTACCTATTATCTGGATATACCAAGAAGGATGTACGATCAAATGAGGCTACTATTAATATTTATTCATGGGTGGGGCAAGCTCTTCTATTCAGCTTCATCTATATCTTCACATTATTTACATAATCCTGAAGCGCACCTTTCCTTTGTGTTTGTTGTAGCTCGCTCTTACTAAGCTTCTTTCCCTGAGCTATCATTCTTTACCATGTAAGATCATGTAAGTGTGTGGTTATGTTTTTGATGCTTCACCATAGAATAAATCAATCCAATTTTTGTTCTTTTTTGGTGCACACGTGTTTATGGAAGGGACAACAATTTACATTTATGTTTATTCTCATTCCCTAATTTAATTATTGCAGACCTCAAGTTAATGAATTCCTAGAGTAGTCAGAGATCCTGGGTTTGAGTCCTCATTGCCATGGATACAACTTATATCTGTGTGTTTGGTCTTGTAATAATAATAATGATCATTAGAGTTATTAAATTGATGAGTCTTGTGTCATGACCCGCCACTTCATTATACCACTTAGGCATGGAGTCTAAGTCCGTGACACTTGTCTCTACAATTTACGTTTTTAAATGTGATTCACATAAATACCAACCTTATAACTTAACTCTTAATGTTATCTGCTGTGTATTTTTGAAGAATGATTTCTGCTTGTATTGATTCATGTACTCTTTGTGTGAAGAGCTTGCTATGGATTCACCAAAGAACTCTGAGGCTGGAAATAGCAGTAGCATGGTGCCACCCCAGGAGGCATGCGACCGAATTGCCCAAGTGGTACAAGAGGAAATGCAGAAAATGGAATTGGTGGTTGATGAAAAGATGAGAATGCTAAAGAAAGCTCGTATATCTCTCGAGGTCTGTGACAATGAACTAGCAAAATAGAGAAAACCAGAGTAGGAAGGCAGAGAGCCTTTAATATACAATCCAAAAGAAACAGAGATAGGGACAGACCCCTATAGGAAGATTGTTCAGGAGTCACCAAAAAAAAAAAAAAAAGCAGAAGTCTAGTGTTCACCCAAGAAGTGCTTGAGGTGTTGATGACCTACCCACAGAAGGAATTATAGTAGCGTTCCACATTTTTGGAAAGACAAGAGTAGGAGTTTTGGACAGAGATGGAAAGATCATTGTTAGAAGAGTTGACTCCTTTCTTAAGAGAGTCGACCTGTTTGATCAACTTGTTGACAATTGAGATCACTCCCTAATTTATCCTTGTCATTGCAATTTGTAGCTTACCTATATTTGTACTGGTATCTTTCTCAAGGCGAAAGACCTTCTCAACAACATCTTAAAGAGTCACAAGCCCACTTTCCACAACAAGAATAAGAGTTTTAAGTTCATCGAAATCCTGAAGCAGGAGAGAAGCTGACTCTACAACGATCTTAGTTGGCTTGGAAATATCAGCCCTGGCTTGGACAGAGTCTTTTTTCACCCATTTGTTTCCAACCTGCACATACCTCATACTAGAAAAAGTGCGAGAATCATAAGTAACATTGATCTCAATGGGTTTGAACATGGAGAGGTCCACTAGATGGTCCACCTGGATTCGTGAGATGAACAACCCATAAGGTAAACTGGCAAAGGCCTTAGACTCCTCAGCACTTTCCCGAATGTACTCTTTGAACCAGACCGCCCAATTAATGCGGTATTTTTTTAGCAAATAGTAAAGTACAAACACATCCCGATTAAATATGCTATTTAGAGATCCTTTCCTGGGTATGAGAGTAGTAGAAATAATATGTGCCACAATATGATGTTCAAAATAGAGATGAAGGTAAAAAATTAGACAACTCAGCATTGAGTTCAGCCACGACTATCTTAGCACCTTCCATAGATACCTCAAAATAATCAGGCCCCACAAAATCATCAGGCCAAGTTCCATTCGTGTACGAAATCACACCAAAAAACTTAGTACCAAAAACATCTTCAAACAATAGTTCATTGACTATAATACAACTACCCATGACAAGGGTGTCCGACTTACCACTGTCGTTAGAAACATGAATATTTACATAGAATAATCGAACGACTTCTTCAAAGAACTGAAGGCCACAGAGACTAAACAACAGAGATAATATTTGATCTTGAAGAAATGAACTTATTGGGTAGTGAGAGTCCCTCAGTTGCCTTAGATTTATCACCCCAAGGACAATGGGTCGAGACTTGAAGCTATCATACCTATTTTTTTGTTCAACTCCACAGAACCTTTGGATGTCTTTAAGAGAGAGAGATCCAGAGGCGTACGGTCGGGTTTTCTTCAATGGCTTCTTTTTGACAGCTGAGGCTTTTCTTTTGGGTGGCTGAGAGATAAGGGAGCGAACTGAAGAATCAAAGAATGAGGACAGAACATTCACTTTGATCGAGTTCAAAGAGTGAGGATCAAAGTTTTTTTAAAGAAGCCATTGAATGAGTTCTGGGCATGGTGATATAGAAAAAGAAGAAAAGAGGAGAACAAAAAAATAGAGAAAAAGAGAAGGAGAAGAGATTTAAAAGAGGAAACGAAAAGACGGGAAAGGAAGTGATGGGAAACCATGTTCCACCGATACTTTTTCGATCATTTTTATCACCTCCAAAATCAACATCTAACTAATCAATCAAATTAAAGTGAGATGAGTGAGGGTACCATAGTCCTAATTTCGGTGGTTCCAATCAAATAACAAATGATTTTTTATTGCAGTGAGATTGCGCACTTGCATACAATCTACATGATGTCCGGTCAACTAGAGGTAAGGTAGAGTAGTGAGCCAACCATTCCTCGATACATTTTTCATCCATATCTTTCCCCAGTGCATCAGTTTCAAGGCACATGAAGGGGATCATTGGAGTTCCAAAAGCTTTTCCTTTTTGAGGTTGAACTTCTTGATTAGTTCCTTGGTATATTTGGTTTGACTGATGAAAGTTCCATTAGTTGACCGCTTGATTTGTAGTCTGAGGAAGAAGGTGAGCTCTCCCATTAGAATCATTTCAAATTCTCCTTTCATAAGGCTTGAAAAATTCTCACATAATGATGTGTTAGAGTTTCCGAATATAATATCAACAACATAAATTTGAACTATAAGAATATATAAACCTGATCTTTGAATGTAAAGAGTTGTGTCAATTTTCCCTCCTTTGAAAATTATTTTGAAGTAAAAAGGTACTTAGTCTCTCATACCAAGCTTTGGGAGCCTGTTTGAGACCATAAAGTGCTTTGGAAAGTTTGTAAACAAAATCAGAACAAAAAAGATTTTCAAATCTGGGGGGTGGTTTGACAAAAATGTCTTCTTTTATAAAACCATTTAAAAAGACACTTTTTACATCCATTTGAAAAATTTTAAAACTCTTAAATGATGCATATGAAAGTAAAATTCGAATAGATTCTAGCCTTGCTACCAAAGCAAAAGTTTCATCGTAAGCAATACCTTCCTGTTAGGAGTATCCTTGAGCAACCAGTCTTTTTTTTGTTACAAATGACTTTTCCATCTTCATTTAGTTTATTTTGAAATACCCACTTGGTTCCAATTACGAAAATTTTTTTGGCTGTTCAGTGAAAGTCCATACCTTTTCAAACTGGTAGAGTTCTTCTTTCATTGCTTGTCTCCAGGATTCATTTTCCATTGCCTCATTTATACGCTTGGGTTCAAGTTGAGACACGAGTGCTAAAGATACTTGTTTTCTCAATGAAGTTCTGGTCTATATTGAGTCAGTTGGTTTACCCATAATGAAGTCATTTGGATAGCCGCCGTGTCTCCCTTCTCTAGGAATGCCTGTATTCTCGGCTGAACTAGTCGACTCATCTATGGTAATTTTCTTAGAAGAGTTTGAGAGATTTTTAGTGCTCTATATAGGAGTAGTTTCATCATCTGTAGATTCTATTTCCTGGATCCTTGGGTTAGTGCATAAAAAATGACATGAAAAGATTCTTCAACACAGAAAGTTCGTTTATTAAAAACTCGAAATGCATGACTGATTGGTGCGTAACCTAAGAATATACCTTCATCACTTCTTGGATCAAACTTACCCAAATTTGTCTTATTATTGTTGTGAATGAAGCATTTGCATTTGAAAGTATGAAAATAACTAATATTTGGTTTCTTACCTATGCATACTCATATGGAGTTTTCTTTAAAATTGGTTTGGTAAGGCATTTGTTCAAAGTATGGCATGAAGTACTTACTGCTTCAGCCTAGAAGTGATCAGGAAGATTTCGATCAAGAATCATGGTTCTGGTGGTGTCTTGTAACGAACAATTTTTCCTTTCTACCATGCCATTTTACTGAGGTGATCTAGGAGATGATTTTTTTTGAGTGAAACCGTTTTTATCACATAATTCCTCAAATGCTTTATTTTCAAATTTTCCACCATGATCGCTATGAATTGTGGAGATGAAGTATCCAACTTCTCTTTGTACTTTTCTACAAAACACTTAAAAGTTAAAGAAAGCTTCATTTTTATGAGATAAGAATATTACCTAGGCGAATCTTGAAATGTCATCAATGATGAAGAAATAGTATTTCTTACCACCAATGCTAGCAGTTTGAGTGGGACCAAAAAGATCCATATGAAGAAGTTGCAAAGGTTTAGTGGTACTTACAGTATCCTTGAACTTGAATGAAGAACATTTTTGCTTACCAAGTTGACATGCGCCACATATATGGTCCTTTTAGAATTTTAACTTTTTAAGTCCAATGACTAGTTCAAGTCTGGACAATTTTTCTAAGGCGTGCATGCTTGCGTGACCAAGTTTTCTATGCCATAGCCAAGAATCATTTGATACTGCAGTTAGATATGTAAGTGTTGGTAAGTCTAAGTTGTTTAGAACGTAGATATTATCAACATGATCTCGAATGATTGTGATGTCCTTAGCCACATGTCTGATGGTGCAAGTTGTGCCGTTGAATGAGACTTTGAGTCCAACATCGCATAGTTGAGTGATGATGAGCAGGTTCTGATTAAGTCCATCCACCAGGTATACTTTTGATAGATCATATGATGAGATAAGAGCGACTAATCAAGCTTCTACTACTTCTCCTTTTGCATTGTCACCAAACTGTACATAATCCTCTATCGATTTTGTTAAGAGTTTTGAAATTTTCTTTCTTTCCGCACATATGTCTAGAGCATCCACTGTCTATTACCCATATTCTATTTTTGTAGGTTCTTTTGGTCTGCTCCTAAAAAACAAGTAGATTAATTTCTTTTAGGTACCTAAGTATTTTTAGGTCCTTGAGGGTTAGGATTAACAACTTTTGGTTTCCAAAACAATTTTCCAGAAGAGAATTTCCGGCATTTAAAAGATTTGTGACAAATGCCACCATAAGTATAATAGGAGAAGTTAACAAAAGTTTCAGCATGATGAACTGGGTAGAAAGATCTGTTAGATCCAATGGAGCCATGGTTAGGGGAATTTTTCAGTTGCATCTTTACTTCCTCTAGTTCCTCTTCTAGTAAGTCGACTTCAATTTGACTTGCTTCTGGAACTATTTGCCAGTCATTCTTTTCTTGAGCAATTTTTTTGTATTCATTGATTACTCTCTGCAGTTCGTCAGTAACCATATCCAATGAGTTTTGTAAGTCATTACATTTTGAACAATTAAAAGTTCTTACCTCGGTTGTTTCACCTAGTGCCATGAATACATGTTGGCATTTTCATCATGATCATCTTCAGACGTTTCTCCTTGGATCTACGCTCCGAGACTTTTTGGATCTTCATTTTTTTGATCTTTTCTCCTTTTTTGTTCTGGATAATTCTGTTTGATGTGTCCTAGTTTACCACAATAATAGCATGCATCATTACGTCTTTGATATTCATTGTTCTTATAGTCCGATTGATGCCTCTGCCTTCTTTGTCTGAGCATTTATATAACTCCTCGGTTTATAAGATCCATTCCTTCACTTTTATATTCATCAACTTCTTCCTTTACTTCAGTTGTTCCAGTAGCAAAGGCGACAATTTTCTTTTCGTCTTCTTTATTATATCAGTTAATATGATTTTGCTCTTATGCCATCAGGTTTCCACGAAGTTCATCATACATCTTCAAAAATAGCAGCTTTAGTTTTCCAAGCCTTGGGAAGACTTCTGATGAGTTTCCTAACTTGTAATCTGTTAGAGTATACTATTCTGAGGGATTTGAATTCACACATAAATTTGCTAAACCTTGAGAACATGTCTTCCACATTCTCATTTTCGGCCATTTTGAATAACTCATATTTGTTGACCAGTGAACTGATCCGAGATTCTTTAACTTTGCCGATTCCTTTATACATTTCTTCCAGTAAGTCCCACATTTCTTTTGCAGTTTTGTATTTTGAGATTTTGTCATATTCTGCTTCCCTGGGTGCAGAATACAACAAACTTATAGATCTAGTGTTAATTTGAGTTACCTCTTGTTGTTCCTTTATAACATCGAAAGATTAGCATCTTTTCCACTGAGTGCGGGAATAGGCTTTGGACCCCTCTTTATTACAATCCATGCTTGTAGATCGTTTCAAGTCACGAAGATTCTGAACCTATCTTTCCAGTGAGAGTAATTCTGACCATTGAAGTAGAGTGGCCAGTTTGAAGAATGTCCGTCTTGAAGTAGAGCGCCGGGAATATGATAGTTTGCCATGGATCTTTGCTCACGTGTGGTTAAACACTTTTTATTTGTGAGACCTGATCTGATACCAATTGAAAGTAAAGATGGGGGGGGGGGGGTGAATTAAAATTCCTTCAGTCGACTTCTTGTATTGGTCAGTCGACTTCTTGTACTGGTCAATCGACTTCCCTGCAAGTTAGTAACACAAATATCAAGTAATAGTAAATGTAGTAAGTAAACAATGCAGAGAGTTTTGATATTGGTTAGGAACACCGATGTAATGCCTACTTGCAGTCCCCTTGGGTTTCAAGGGTTTCCTTAAGAGTTTGAAGAGAACGTAGGCAGTACAAAGTATATCGACTGTAAATCCTGTTTGATGTAAAAATCAGAACTTCTACTTGACATAACCTCTACTCATATAACCTACACTCAGTTTCTTCCTTCTCTTTTCTTTTTCAGTTGTATACTCCTGAGAATACAATGCTTTTATGAAAGACAACAAAAGACAACAGTACAAGTTCAAGTGAAGTACGTACTTCACAACTATGGCTAAGAGAGGTTTATATAGTTTGGAGGACTGCTCTTTTACGGAAACCGAAGGGTGTTTGAATCAAAGATCTTTGATTGAGTCCTTGGTTTAATTTTATTGATTTGCTGAGTCATGTCCATATGAGATATGTGCATGAGCAAATCGATTTCTTCCTTTGTTTGATGATCTCTTTGTGGTCTTGAATCTTGGCTGATCTCGTTATCTTGAATGTATCCCTTGATTTTGATTTCCTTCTTTTAATGATTCCCTTGTGGTCTTGAAACTTTGCTTGTCTTATATTTTGAATGTATCCCTTGATTGATCAGTAGATTTCTACTTTCCTTATTTAGGTGTTGTATGTTTGATTCGCTATCTTCAATATATTATGTATTCCTTGATTGATGAGCAGATTGTCTCATTCCTTCTTTAGGTGTTGTATGCTTGACTCGTCTCTTTTTTAATTTCTTTCCTGCAACAAGTCACAAGTCGGTTAGGTGTTTCATTATTAAAATTACTCGAACCTATAGAGCTAACACATACTTCCTTCCATATACTACTACATTAGCAACTTATCATACTAGGTTCATAAACTATAAAATATATAACATTATTGTCCATAATTATGTCTCATAGAGACTTATCTTGTAATATCTCAAAACAATAATGTATACACCATTATGAGAAACAAGAAATTTATTACTGTATATGAGAGACACATAATTGAGTTCAGAGTATAAGAACATCATAAATGTATCAATCATAAGTACAACCAAGACCCATTTGTTGAACATGTTCTTTAAATGTCTTTTGTTGTAAGCCGTTTGTTAACGGACCTGCAATCACATGATCAATTCTAATATTGTCAAGCAACACTCTTTATTTCTGAACTTCTTTCTTGATAATAAAGTACTTTAATTCCATATGTTTGGCACGTTTGAAGTACTTATCGTTCCTGGAGAAGAATACTGCTGCAGTATTATCACAATAAATTTTGAGAGGCTTTGTAATGGTTCGACATCCCCAAGTCCTGAAATGAATTGTGGCTTCATAAAATGCCACAGATTCTACTTCCATTATGGATGTAGCAATGACAAATTGCTTAGCACTCTTCCACTATATTTCTCCTTCAACTAATAGGAACAAGAAACCACAGGTGGACTTTCTAGTGTCAATACATCCGGCAAAATCTGAATTTGAGTATCCAATAACTTCTAAGTTATTGGATTTACTATACATGATCATGTAATCATTCGTTCCTTTCAAGCGCCTCAAGACTTTCTTTGCAGCTTTACAGTGATCAATTCCAGGGTTACTTTGATATCTTCCTAGCATTCCGACCACAAAACTAATATCCGGTCTTGTGCAAGTTTGAACATACATCAAACTTCCAACAATAGAAGATTAAGGAATTGTTTCCATTTCTTTTCGTTCTACATCATTCTTTGGGTATTGCATGAGATTAAATTTGTCCCCTTTTTGAATAGGAACTATTCATGATGAACAATTATTCATGTTAAATCTCTCTAGAACTCTTTCGATATAGCTTTTTTGAGATAGACCCAATAATCCTTGTGATCTATCACGGAATATTTCTATCACTATCACATATGATGCCTCACCCATATCTTTCATTTCAAAGTTCATAGAGAGAAATTCTTTCGTCTCATGCAATATTCCTAAATCATTAGCAGTAAGTAAAATGTCATCAACATACAGGACTAAAAATATTAACTTACTCCCACTGATCTTTTGGTATATACACTAATCCACGGTAATATCCTTACATCCAAAAGATGTTGTGGTATCATTAAAATTTGTATACCATTATCGTGAGGCTTGTTTTAGTCCATATAGTGACTTCTTTAGCTTACACACCATTTGATCTTTTCCTTTAATTTTGAAACCCTCTGGTTGGTCCATATAAACATCTTCCTTGAGGTCTCCATTAAGAAAGACAGTTTTTACATCCATTTAATGTAACTCTAAGTCATAATGAACTACCAAAGCCAAAACAATTCTTAATGAGTCTTTCTTTGAGACCGATGAAAAAGTCTCTTTATAATCAATGCCTCCTTTTTTAGTGTATCCCTTGGCAACAAGTCTGACTTTATATCGTTCAATATTACAATTAGAATCATGTTTGGTCTTGAAGACTCATCTACAATTCTTTTAGAACTTTTTGGTAATTGAACGAGATACCAAACCAAACTTTGTTGTATTCCATGCATTTCAACTCTTCATTCATGGCATTAATCCATTTATCAGACTCAGTGCTTTCTATAGCCTATGAAAATGAAACTGTTTGTTTATTAATTCCAATGTCAAAATCTGACTCTTGCAAATAAATCACATAATCATTTGAAATGACCGATTTTCTTTCTCTTTGATATTTTCTTAATGGCACTCTTTGTGGTTCGTTTGCGTCAGATACTTGTGAGTTAGTTCCATCTTGAAGTGTTTCACCCAAATGTTGTTCAACAATATTAGAGTGTTTTTCAACAAGAGGAACAACATTTGTTATTGGTGCGGAAGTAGATACACTCATGGGCAATGGCATATTCATCCTTACCTCACTAATTCCACACTTTGTCGTTCAATACTCCCACTAACTTCACCATTCTCAATGAATTTTTCATTATTGGTTTCAACAATTCTCGAACTATGATTTGGAAAGTAAAAACCTATACCCTTAAGATTTATCTGGAAAACCAATAAAGTAACCACTTACCGTTTGAGAATCTAATTTATTTTCTTGTGAATTATAAACTCTAGCTTTCGCTTGACAACCCCAAACATGCAGGTGTATTAAACTAGGCTTCCTTCCGGTCCACAGTTCAAAAGGGGTCTTTGGAACTGCCTTACTAGGAATCCTGTTTAATAAATATACAACAATTTTAAGAGCATATGTCCACAATGTTTTGGGTAATGAGGAATTACTCATCATACTTCTAACCATATTCATAAGTGTTCAATTATGCCTTCTACAACACCATTTTGTTGAGGTGTTCCTAGCATAGTATACTATGCACATATGCAATGTTCTTTAAGCAATTCTGCAAATGGACTTGGACATTGTCCTGATTCGTTATACTTTTCATAATATTCACCACCTTATCTGACCTAATGATTTTCACTTTCCTATCTAATTGTCTTTCAACCTCATTAAGGTACACTTTGAGAGTGTCCGCTGCTTGAGATATTTCTTTCAACAAATTGATAATTCCATAATGTGAAAAATCATCGATAAAGGTGATAAAACATTTTTCTCCATCAAAATATGGAACATCAAAGGGTCCGCAAATATCAGTGTGTATAATTTCAAGAGGCTGAGTGCTCCTTGTTGCACCTTTCTTGGTATGCTTGGTTTGATTTCCTTTAATGAATCCAAACATATATCAAGATCAATAAAATTCAGATTAGGAAGAATCTCATTCTTTACTAATCTTTTTTTATCTTTCTTTGGATACATGACCCAAACGTTTATGCCACAAATAAGCAGAACTTTCATTTAGTGAACTACGTTTAATTCTAATATTTTGATAAATAGTAAGAAAGTATTCAAAAAAATTATTATAGAGTTTTATCTATATAAACCATCAATATGGACACCATAACCATAAAAGTAATATTCTTATATGAATTGAAACATCCATGTCCAAACATAAAATTAAATCCAAAAACATCAAGTCTTGAAAGAGAAATCAAATTCCTAGAAACTGAAGGAACATAAAAAGTCTGTAATAGATCAAGGTGATGTCCAGTCTCCAAGATCAATCGATAAGTCCCTATGCCTTCAATTTGAGCCTTCATGTGATTTCCCATGAATAAGAAATCCTGATTTGGATTTGTAGTTTGGATCGTAGTGAATCCCTACAACATAGTGGATACATGAGTAGTTGCACTAGAATCAAACCACCAAGTATTATTAGGAACTTCTACTAAATTTGATTCGAAACATACAAAAGCACTAAATGTACCTTTCTTTTCAAACCAAGCTTTACGTTTCTGGCAATCTTTCTGGTAGTGTCTTTCCTTTCTACAGAAATGACACACATCATCCTTGAGTTCCTTATGAGCTTCTTGTGGAACTTTAGCAGTTGCTTTCTTCTTCTTAAAATTGTTGGCCTTCACTTTAAGTCCTTTACTAGCTCCTTGACCCATGAGGTTAATGGAATGACCTTTTTGTTTCTTAAGTCTTGACTCTTCTTGAGTAAGTATACTGGACAATTCACTAACATCCCACTTATCCTTAATAGTGTCATAGTTAATTAGGAATGGTCCATACTCAAGAGGCAATGAGTTCAAAATAAACTGAACCAAGAAGGTGTTATCTACTTTCATCCCTAAGGTCTGAAATCTTGCTGTAATGTTAGTCATCTCAATGATATGATTTTACATATTACGAGACCCATCAAACTTCATGGTCGTGAGTTCAACCATTAGTATACCGGTGAGAGACTTATCAACAAAATAAAACTTTTCTACCATAAACTTCAGGTATTCTCTGACACTTTTGGTTTGTGGAACAGTACTCTTAATGTTGTTAGCAATAGTCATTTTCATAAACATATAGCATAATTTGTTAGAGTGCTCCCGTTATTTATGAAAAGAATTCTTATCCTTACTGCTTTTATTAGTAATGGCAGTAGGTTTGTCATTTAGCAGAGCCAAGTCAAGATCCATCACACCTAATGTCAAGACCTGAGTCTACACCTTGGATATGACCGGCACTCGAGAACCATTGCTGGTGCCTAAGCAAACCTTCATCTTGGCTGACTACAAGCGAAAGACTAACTCAAACATACAAAGTTTTAAAACTGAATAAAATTAATGAAACTAAAATAAAAAGCTTTAACTAAAAAGAAAACTCTGAATAATATAATATATTCAACTCGCCCAAAAATAGGCAACTTAACTCTTTAAAACATTTAAAAAGATAAATGAAATAGACTTCTCAAACTCTACTATCTATCTATGAAGCCTCTAACTGACAAAGATGGAAGTCGGGACAAGACCCACGACATCCTGAAAAAACTGAAAAGTAAATGAAATCCTCCGAAAGCAAGGAGGCTCACCATAGCTAACTTAAACTCCATGTGGTATCAACAAAGCTCCTGTTGATGACCCTGAATACCTATATCTACATCATGAAAGGATGTAGGACAAATGGCTCAGTACGTGGAATGTACAAGCATGAAGGGAAATTTTAAAGCATAACATAAGCTTGAACTTGATAAAAAAGAAATAAACTTACCTCTTTTCAAACTCACTCAACTCAACTCAACTCAAGAATAAGATACTCAACTCAAAGGTTAGATACTCAACTCAATAATTAGATACTCAACTTCAAAGATTAGATACTCAACTCAAAGATATGATACTCAACTTTGGGTAATCAACTCTAGATACTCAACTTAATATAAATCAGCAATTCACATGCAATAGATGGAAAGCTTTTAAAATGGTAGAAAATAACTCAGTGTATTGAAGAATACAATAATAACTCAACTTATATATAATAAAATATAATATAACTTTGTGGGAGTTTCTATAACTGACAACCACCACTATGAGCCTTAGTGATGACATAACGTCTTGCCCACGCTACTAGAACTGTCTTATACTTTGCCGTCATATAGGACGCCTTAACTAAGTGGATCCACTAGTCTATGCTAAAAGCATCTTAACGAGTCATCTAAAAAGTACGATCCTTTACTACCCATGATGGCTACATGGTTTATGGAGACTTGAGTTAATATAAACTCGCATCCCATATCGGTGCTCAATACTACTTCCAAAATATACTTAGCTCATATGTTCTTAAAAAGAACTTCTCTCTCTGGTTTGAGATAATTGCTCAAACTACCCTCTTGAAAACTCTTTCTCAAAACATATAAAAATCATATTTTAATATGATCATTGATGACTTGAAAAGTCATACTGCATAAACATTGATGGTATATCTAGATACCGTACTGCTTAAACATTGATGACATAGTCAATTATCATACTAATCATGCTTTAGAAACTCTTCTCAAAACTCATATTTTCTTAAAAGAGGTAGTATTCAAACTGCTCAAAACTCTTGAAGAAATCTCAGTTTCCTCTCATCTTAAATGTATAATCATTTACTCTTGGGAATACTTAGTTCCCATATATCATCTTAAAGAAAAAGAACTTTTACTCTTACTCTTTACTCAACTTCACAGTTTAACTCTTAAAACAAAGTTAAAACGTTTGTAAAAGAATTCTTAAAATATGGTTCATGCTGAATTATAGACGTGAACAACTCAATGTCGGTTTTCAATAACCATAGATAAAACTCAATACTTGGAGCTCAAGAACTTAAATGATACTACTCATTTCAAGAATGATCAACTCTGAGTGTTCATGTAGAATTATGAGCAGGAACTACTCAACTCAAGGACTCAAAGATACTTCTCATCTCAAGACTGTTCGACTTATAGGGTTCATGCAGATTTATGGGCATGAATAATTCACTCAAGGACTTCATGGGTAACATGTATTAGTCCTATGATTAGAAATAGAATCTCAAAGAGGATTAGGAACTCAATACTCAAGACTGAGAACTTGAAGATACTACTCCTTTCAAAGGTACTCAACTGATGGAGTTCATTCGGAAGTTATGGGCATGAACGACTCAAATCAAGGGTCAAAATATCAATAAGGAACTCATGTATACGACTCTTCTCATTCTCATACTTACTTACTCAAAAACTTAACTTGAATCGATGATGGATCTTAAAGGATTCACACTTGAACTCAAAGGCTTCCTTGAACTCTACTCTTAACTCTCTCTTGAATGTGAATTATGATTTCAAGAGTTATGGTTCATGATATGAATGATCACATGATGAAAAAGTATACTCATGAATACATTATCCTCACTCTCATACTCACGTGCTCGAGTCTTGAAACAAGTTACTAGAAGTTGTAGAAAAGTCCACAAAAGGACTCAGAGGGACTTTCTTAGAAAGTTCGAAAGAATTCTCAAAAACTTAACTCTTAACTCTACCTTGAATTTGAATTATGGATTCAAGGTTATGATTTATCATAGGAAAGAACTTGTGATGTTAAGGAGTGTTTTTAGATAGTAAAACATGAGAAACTATCAAGAAATCACTGTCTGGATGCAAGTCCGCGACGTGGAGATGCATTTTAATATTTGGTCGCGAAATAACTTTTGAGGCAGACGGGTTTGTGACCTCTCAATGATGCGAAGAAAAATTTGTGTAATGGGGAGGCAGGTCCGCGAAGCGGACTGGTTTGCCAGATTCGTCCGACTTTTTCCTTCTTCATTTTCTAACCCCAATTCGCCTAAATTCAATTATTTTCTCAATTCCTCTTTAGATTTAGATACCCAACACATTAATACAAGAACCTACTCATATACAACTCTAAAATCGACATGATTTCATCAAGAACTCAACAATCTCATCTAAAATCAATACTAAAGCCAATTTCAAGAACATCATTCTTTCATTTTTCTAGAATGAATTTAAAGCTGAAATTAACATGATTGGCGTATGGGTGAACAAATCCAACACTATGGAAGCTTACATATCTTAAAGAACAATCTTCTTGAATCAACTTGAAGAAAAATCTTGAAAGATGAACCCTAGCCTTAGCATTTCTTGAATTTCTTGAACGTTAGAATTTTTGGAGTGGATGAGAGGGTTTTATTTATGAAAACTGATTTTCTACACGTTTAGGAAAATTTAGATGACTTCTTAAGGGTTTTTAGGACTAAAATACCCCTAAAGAAATAAATAAAATGAGCT
Organism: Solanum bulbocastanum; assembly: GCA_037074985.1. Lineage (NCBI taxonomy): Eukaryota > Viridiplantae > Streptophyta > Magnoliopsida > Solanales > Solanaceae > Solanum > Solanum bulbocastanum. Next base: position 36,084,177 of record CM073601.1, read on the forward strand.
GGTAGTCGGAATAATTTTTCACCATGCAGTGAGGTCCGTTACGAAGCCATCGCTGAGCTGCTGCCGATTTGGGTGTCATTAGTAAATCAGTCATAACTTCTTACTTAGAGCTCAGAATTTAGCAAACTTGGTGGTGTTGGAAAGAGGAGTCATAGGAATTTAATTTAATATCTTATGGGTCTCCTAATTCATCCTTTACTAAAAGTTATGGTTGTTTGAAGTTGACCCAAAACTTAAGAAAAACATAGGAATGACTTGAATGCTTTTCTCTTTTGTTCTTCTTAGAACTTAAGGTGCTACATCTAGTGACCTTAACACTCAAGAAATTTTAAATTCCTTGCAAAAATCTCACTCACTACGAAGAACGGTTCGAGCCTTAGCTCAAAAATTTTCTGGAGTGTTACACCTATGTGGAACTAGACTTGTTCTTGCTATTCAGAGAAGTTCAATCCATTGAACACAGTAACATACGAAGCATGCGAATGAAGAGGAATAACTACAAAATAGATATACATGCTCACAAATTAGAAAAGTAATGTGAATTCGGTAAAGCGATAAAAATATATCGTAATTCTCCTTTTGGTAGATACTACGACACATTATCATAATTTAAATGCCATTTTTATATTTAATAGGTAATTTATTATTTTAAATCAAACATTTACGACATCTTTCGATATACAATATATGTTTGACTTAAAAAATATTAATTTACCTAATAATTTTCACTATTCGTAGATTGATAGATTCACCTTTGGGTAAATTCTTAAGTTCTAGTAATAGTGAAAGTCAATTTATCTATTTATTTTTTCAATATAGGCATATAATTAATCTTCATAGATAAATGACAATTTTATGAATGCATATTTTTCTTAACCATACTAGTTTGACCACTTTGGTGACTAACAAACTATATGAATACAAATGCACACATAATGTCATAAATTTTTTATGCATGTGAATAATTTTATACATTTTAGTTTGACCACTTTGGTGACTAACAAACTATAGAAACATAATACATGCATCAAGTGGTCATAAATATTACGGAAAAGGCATATATTCCCCCCCCCCCCCACCCCCCAAACTTGTCCCGAAAAGTCAGTTACACGCTTCAACTATCATGACGACCTATTACGCACCTTTACTATTTAAAATTGATTTTAATATCATCCTGCTATGTGCAACACCACTCTCATAGTATGTGGTGTATTACACTCGCTGCCACATCAGCACTAAGTTAGTGCCATGTTAGAAATTATATTTTTTTTTATATCTTTTTACTTTTTTTCTTTATTTCTTAAATTTTATTTTATTAATTATATTTTACACTAATTAATTCCTAATCAATAATTAAAATTCTCTAATAATTCTATCTTCTTCATTGCAAAATGGTAAAGAAGAAACTTTTAGCAATGACCACCAAGGAAATTGCTAGCAATCTGGAGTTGATTCATGGATTGGAAGAATTCTTCCATTCCAAAATGTACCCACAAGAAGATTGCTTCAGTTTTTTCCATTGATTGGCCAAGGAAACTAAGCTTTCATTGTTATTTGTGAAAGCTTGTAGTTATAAATATTTTTCAAATTTGGGCATACATTCTTTGTTATTTTTCCATGTTCTTCCTGGAGATTTCTTAAAAAATAAAGATAATAGAAAAATATTTTTCTTCCCTTTTCAATTGACCACTCAATACTCAAAAATGTCTGTCGAAGCCCCTACGATTGAAACCTCCCAAAATTTTACTCCTTTTTGATGTAATGTATTTCTTCGTTGTTTCTTGTTATTGGTTTATTTTAAGCTTAATGGGGCGTGAAGAAGATGAGGAGGGTGGGGTAGGAAGAAGAAGAGATGTGGGGGTGGGGTTTAAGAAATATTTTGATTTTTTTTTTTAGTTTAATAATTATCTGACGCGCATAATTTTTTTAATTATTATTATTTTGCCATGTCAGCTTTATTGGGTAAATAAATTCACTTTTAAATAGCAGAGGTGTGTAATAGGTCGTTATGATAGTTTAAGCGTGTAACTGACTTTACGATACAAGTTCAGGTGGGAAGCTATGCCTTTTCCCTATATATTATATGTGTAGAAGCTAATTTCTCTAGTCTGGCTAGTTTGGTGACAAACAAACTATATTGTACCAAGTACACACATATTATTTATTGCTTAGTATAACAACCACTTTAATTTATTGCACAATTTAAAAACAAAACAAAATTATTACATCATGGAAAGATTAAGATTATTGGAATTTGTTAACTTAAGAGTCCAAACACCTTAAATAGTCAAGCACAAAATTACGCTACTAAAAAAAATTCAATTACAAGTTTAAACATTATATGATTGGAAAAAATTAAACTTACAAGAATTTATTTATTTATTTTTCCATTAAAATTAACAGTGTTTTCCGTGCGACGAATTAGCTTGTAACAATACTGCAAATAGCCTTGAAAAACAAAAAAAATAATTAAAAAAATCATAGGACAAAGTGTACATGCTAACTATTTAAAAAATCTTAATAACACATCTTAACATGACCCGCTTCATCACAATTTTGCTTGGACCTTCAGACATCTGATGTGATATTTGGAAAAAATAACAAATAGTAGGCTGATTCCCGTTATAAATTTTTCTACTTATTTTAATTACTTCCAGAAGATATATAGAGATTATTTGTTTGAACAATCCAGGCTCGGCTGCCACATATAAGATTAAATACTTTGATACATAATATTAGGATCTTGAACATGATAATCTTACATAGAGATCGTTAGGGACACATCCTTGATGCGGAGGACATCATCACAGAGAAAAGCGGAAGCATTAGTCGTAAATTGGGTTCTAACTCCTTGCCCTAGTGTAACACCTCAAAAATTTTGTAGCCTAAGCAAGGGTCCAAGGGAGAGGTTACAAACCAAGAGTTTAGCCTTGACACCCTCTATGATGGTCACACGAGTCATGAAAGGCACCACGAGTCGTGGTGGTGCCCGTAGACCTTAGGTAGTGAGTGTCCAAGGAAGTCCACCTACGAAGAGCACCAAGACTGCTCGTGGTGACACTCGTGGAGGTGAGGCTATAACTCCTCCAAATCTGCCCAAAAGGAGACCCTCCCCACGAGCTACTAGAAGGCTCGTGAAGGCAACCATTGGCCATGGGAGGGGTCATGGTACTTCCTTAGCCTTAGGAGGGCATGTGGTGGAAAGCCTATCCACTGGACCAAGACCATGGAGTGCACCATGGTTCGTGGAGCCTCACGTGGTGATGGGCAGCCCTGGTAAGTTGAGGGGTAAATAGGTCTTTCTCAGATTTAAATGAATTGATACTATGTCGTTTTAACCAAGCTTAGGACCCCTATATAAGTGATTTTAACCCCAAAACTCACCCATTCAAGTCATTATTTCCAAATCCCAAAAGAAATCCCAAAGTCTTCCTCTCAAATATTTCTCTTTAGAACTTGAAGAAGAAGAAAGAGTTGGAGCTAGGATCAAGGTCAAGTCTCCAGTCCTCAAGCATTTGTGGGCATCAGAAACCAGGAGGTTTATCCAAACATATTATCATTCCTACTTGGAAGTAGGAAGACTTGAATATGGACTTTATAGTAGGGTTTTCACATACTCGGTGACAATATGATTCAATTAGCGTGATAGTAGACCGAATGACGAAATTGTCCCATTTCATTCCTGCCAAAGTTTCATATGCGGCAGAAGATTAAGCTAAGTTATATTTGGGGGAAATGCTAAGGTTTCATGGAGTACCCTTGTCTGTTATTGATGTTTGCGTAATCAATGATACAAATTCCGATGCAAGTGTCTACGATCGTGCAATAGTATAATAACCAAACCAAGGGTTGGGGTCGAGTCCCAAGGGAGTGGGTGTGAAAATTAGTGGTTAAGCACAAATGTACTAAACCTAATCGTATCTAAAGGTTTTCATGAGTGAATGCATAGAAAATTAAAGGGGTTGACATCAAAGTGTCAAATATCAATGGGGGTTTGTCACAAGTATAGCTAAAACAACAAAAACAAAGAGAAAACTCAAGTATGGGGAGAAGTTCTTAGGGTGTGACCGCAATATAAATTGATATACATCGTTCGATACATGCTTTGATAGGAAATTTGCAAGATAATAGTGACTAGGCTAAGCTGTAAATGGAAATAAATTCCATTTCGGGCAACTTACCCCGTTTCAAATGGGTTCCTCTCGAACACCCATTTGCTGCATGAAGGCCAGCCTACGCCTTACCCCAAAAACTCTCTCAAGCTGAGTCTTAGGATATGGGACTAGGGCTCACCCTCTCGGGTTGAACCTCATGTCGACCCACTCCTTAGGCCATCAGTCTAGCGATCTTGGTTTAGTGACCTCTCTCTCTCTCTCAAACCAAAAACACATGGGTGGTTTTGTATTTGAAACTACAAACCGATTAAATTAAATCACAACCGCTAGGTGAAATCACCATTAAAATACATCTAACCTATCAGCAAACAAAACCTAATAATAATATCAACACATATTTACTAAATCACACCCCAAGAATGGGGTTTTTTGCCACAAATCAAGAAATAAGCAATTACACATAAAATGATAACAAAATCAAATGGGTATAAGAAAATAAACCTTGATATAAGCAAAGGAAGAAGAATGGAGAAGACCCACTTCCGATTTAGGGAAGAGGAACTTCTTTCTTCAAGTCTCCCCAAAAATCCTCTCCAAACTTGAGAGAAAAATATCAAAGCTAAAGTGAAAATTACAATAATATTTAAAATTAATGAAGAGTTTAATATTTATAGACTTTAGAAAATAGTACTGGCGGATCGCTCGGCGAGGTTAGTAGCGAACGTCGAATAACACGGCGATTCGCACTTCTTCTAGTTCATCGTTGTTTGTGTTTTGCCTTCAGCATCTGTGCTTTCTGGATCTTTGAGTGGTATACTTCTACTTCGCAGAACTGATCGGTGAAGCACTGACTGCTCCTTTCATTGCCTTTTTGATCCTTCTCCTTCAGGTCTTTGCGTACTGGAACAAAGGGCGGAGTGCGTCCCTTCAGTGAATCACCTAGCATGGCGATGCTCAGGCTTCAGCCTCTTAGTTCTTTTCAGCCTTCTTGTTCCTTTTTGTGCCTAAGTGTCCATGCTTCCACTAAAACTTCAAATACCTAAAACTTAAGTGTTTTCATCAGATATTTAGACTAACTAAGCATTTGAGGACACTATTTCTATTAAAATAAAGCCCTAAATGAGTCCAATTTGTCGACTCATCAATACACCCAACTTAAACTTTTGCTTGTCCTTAAGTAAAACTCAAGTTCAGAAGTTCAAATAGGATTTCTCAAGTAGGGCTACACAAGACTAAATCATGAACATACACAACAAGACTCAAATTACTCATGCAAAGATCAATTGTGTACTTAAAGATTCAAGTTGTGAAACACCGTTACCAAAGATTCTCATGCTCGCAATACTTGCTACTTGTTCAAGTTCAAGGTTAACACAAAGTATGTAAAAGCCCTCACATAAAGAATGATTCCATACTCACACACAGGGGTTAATTAATTCAAGATCAAGAAACATATGCAACACTCACACTAAAAAAGAGGAACACAATGCATCACTTCACCCATAGGCTTGCCCTTATTTTCCAATCGATCTTCGGTTCGGCTTACCCAAGATCAAAAAGGTCTTTCTAAGGCTTGTAATGGGGCTGAGTGCAAAGGTATGGTCATTTAGGCTTAGTGTCTTTTTCCTCATGAGATGTGGTATTCTCAAGGCGTTCCCTTCTTTCCCTTTATCAATAGTTTTTCTAGTGCTTCTAAGTCATCTTTTTATTCACCTTCAGGGGTTGCTTGGAAACCCAATTTCTTTTGTACTTTTATTCCACAGTTTTTCTTGTTTTTTATTTTGAAGGGTATCAATTGTTCCGCAACACCATGGGTTAAGGGATATTTTTCTTACACTTCTTGACTTCTGCTTTTCCTTTTCACCACACCCCCAACTTAGGCTTTCTGACCTAAGTTGGCTATTCACTAAACCACAAATCAAGAGGATTATAGGTAGTGGGTCAAGTACGGTCTAGGGTTCATCAAGGTTCTTCCAAAGAAAGGTAAGACTCAAAGGGTGTTCAAGAGAGTTTCACACGCTCATGTGTAGGCCACAAAAATGTGTATGTCAAATTTGGCTCACACTCTTGAAAAGTTGCCTAAGATCATTTCAAGAGCACACCTTACTAAACTAATCAGTCTAACAGGGCAGATTCTAGGTTTATTCTTGAAAGGTTCAAAGTAAGCTCATCACACAAGGCATCTACACTTAAGTCAAAAAAGACTACACACTTTCACTAGTGTGCAATGGTCATTACAAGAGAATCAATTCAATCAATTTCTAATCACAATGAGATGCAAAGAGTTCACATATTGTCTATGCAACTTCATTTGGTCTCGTCACAGCCGCATGTTCATGTTTGTTCAGTTGAGAGCACCATTCGAGTCATCGATATTGATCAAAATCGAGACCTGAATTTGTACAAGAACAACCACTTTCAACACAAGAGGTGGCTAAAATTTTTGAAAAATGAAAATTTTTCGGAAAGGTGTCAAAATTTTTTTGCAATTTAAAAATAAAAGGATCCATAGGCTTAAAATTCCACAGAAAGCAGATAAAACACAATTTTAAATAGAACAACTCACATATAAACACAAAACACAACTATCAACATAAAAGGTGTGGGCCTCACCCTACCATAATGAAAAAACTTTTGTCCTCAAATGCAAATAAAAGTGTGTCAAAGTAAAAATAAATAAGACAGAGAGAGAAGTAAAAAGAAGTCATGTCTATGCAGTCTCTCTATCTGTCGGGGTCTGAATATGGGAATCAGTGTCCGGTGTATCTATCTAGTCACGGGTCTCAGTACTAGGAGTAGCCTTAGACGAACTAACAATGCTAGATCCTCTAGGAGCACCTGTGGACGTCTCAGCTGGCACTGTCTGAATTGCTGACCGCACAACCATCTCCACAATATTGGGCAAGTCTCTGAATATGCTTCCCTTTTGGCTCTCGCTCACTACCTCATTGTGCAATGCTATTTGCTCCTCATCGGTCTCTACCTCCGACTCTGCATGTCATACATCATCCCTCTGTACATCTCCGGTAGTAGCCAGAGGAATCCCCGAAGTCTCAGAAGCATCCCTGTCATCTACTCCTTGCATTAGTGTAGTGAAGTCGGTAGCTTCAAATAGGCTACGTCCCTCTTCAACTCTGCTATTTTGGCTTTTAGTACTGAAACCTCAGGTGTCTCTCCCTGTCTGCTCTTACAAGCAGTGACTCTAACAGTCAGATTATCAACAGTGGTCCTACGGGGGTCCATCCATCTCGAGGTGGTGTTAGAGATCATCGGAGCTAACCAACCCTTTAAATCATTCAGGGATGGAACAAAAGGCAAACCTTGGTAGGGTAATATTGAGTGCAGCGGTCGACCCAATACATTATTAATTTGATCATTGTGACACTCCACCTCTTTGCGTCTAACTATAACCGATTTCACCGATCGAAAATTACTAACCTTCTTCTTATTCTTTGGGACCAAATCTCCATAGGCTAGGTACAATTCTCGGACCCAGGAAGGAATGTAATGGCCCCATGGCCTAGTGAACTGCTCCAACTCATGATATTTGAGTGTGTCAAGAACTTCAGCGTGCTTGCCTTCCAAACCCTCCACAGATAGTAACTTTTCTTCTAGAATGGTTCGTAAACCATCTCTTTTTAACCTATTTAGTAATCTGGGTTTAGGTAGAGCTATGGGGAATGTAGGAGCCACTGGAGGTGGTGCTGGAGTTGGGACTAATTCGGTAGTCGGGGGAGTGGCAACTGAAGGGATTCTGGTATATATGGGCTGAGCCCTAGCCCTGAGTTCATCCCTTCAATTGTTCAAAGGTTGCTCATCCTCCGGGTCAAAGAAAGCTCAACATTCGCTCCCTTCCTAGCTACATGCTTTTTTCGTTTGTCTTTATCTCCCGGTTAGAGGTCATCTCTTTTTCTCTTTGGAGGGTTTGATCCTCCTTCATTGATCGTAATTCCTTTAGCCTTTTTCTATTGTTGGTCAGTTAAATTGGTTCATACCATATCTACAAAGTATCGAGAAAGTATAAGAAGATAGACTCGCCGATCAAGTTGGCGAGTTGCCAAACCAATTCGGATAACTAAATCGGATTCGCCGATGGGCTGGCTAAACAATTAAAGCAAGTTGGCGATAAGAGAATCCTTATGGTGAATCACTGACTACTTTTGGCGAGAAAGGGTTTGTCCGCCGAAAGTTACAGTGGATAAGGGTCTCAGAGGTAGCATACAGAGGGCGATCTTGAGTACTTTCGGTGAGTTGCCAACTACGTTTTGCGATCCATGACTTCCCACTAAAAGTTACAGTCTCATCTAATATAACCGGGTACTATGGGCGAGATGGAGACATTGGGCCAACCGCTGAACAATTCGGCGAGCTCAACTCAGCTGGCCAAATGGTTTAGCATGCCCATTTTCAATATCTTTTCAAATTCAATCTTACAAACCTCAAAAGCAAAATCAAAGCATGCACTAACAAAATTCGAGCAAGATCCATAGTACCCATCACCCCAAAACACTCAAATTTCTCCCAAACTTGCCGCATTTGGCCATTTGACGATATTTACTCTTAAGAACGGTGTCACCTTCTCTATCATTGAGCAAGATTTTGACATTTAGCACAAACATGGGCTACTCAGACTTCACCCAAACAATCAAAACAATACGCATGCATAACCCAATGAGATTTCAATCAATTATCATTATAACAAATACGGGCATCTAACGATCAAAACATTACGACATAATTTTCAAATTGATATAGACACTCTAATCCTAGTAGAGAGGCCCAACACACATCACTAAGAGACAATTTCTGCAAATGAGTACAAAACATTTGAATGTAAATATTGGAAAAGGAAACCAACCTTCAATGTCGATTAAATGCGATTTGAAAAGCTAGGCGGCAAAGTATTCCAATTTCGAGCACAAGCCCAAACCAAAATGCTTGAGGAATGTTAAATTTAAGAAAATCCTACCTTAGGGCGATCTTTAGGAGATTTGTGAGCGAGGGAAAGTGAAGAAGTCGAAGTTTTGAATCGCTTGGCCTTTATAAATTGTTCAGTTCGCGCTCGTTCGGCGATATTAGTTGCAATTACCGATCCATTCGGCGAATTGCCGAGTGGTTCCTTATCCCGCTGATTGTTACAAATGTGTTAATTTCTTGGGATTAAGACGGCGGTCTAAGTCAAGATCGCCGACCAGGTCGGTGATATGCTGAACTGCTTCTCAAGGTCGCCGAGTTTTACAAGCTCTAATTTAAACTTGAGTTGAGCTAAATGGCAGATCAGGTTGGGCATGCCAACTAATCATTTGCTCGCCATTCCATATTTTTCACCACTTTGTTCTTTCAAACCTACATCACTAATACACCATTATTTATAAAAGCAAATTTAAGCAATGAAAACCTTGGGTTGCCTCCCAAGAAGCGCATTATTTTACATCGTGGCTTGACACGAGTCTTTACTCACTCTCCATTGGTTGGGTTGGCCCTAGTGTTACTAGGTAACCCCAATAGTTCATTTGAGAGAAGAGGAGGCACCACATAATTCAGGAGTTTCTTGATCAACTTGATCAATCTAGAGTGAGAGCCAACCATTTGATTCAACACTTCAATACTCTCCTTTATCTCTTCCAACATTCGATCTTATTCAGTGATCTTTTGGAGAATGATTTGAAGTGTGTCCTCAACACGATTGTTCTCCTTGGTTCTAGACTGCTTCCTCTTGTGAGAAGGTATGTACCTCCTTTGACTCTTGCACTGGTTTTCCACCGCTGTTATTTTGGTCGCCAACTCGTGCAACTGAGTTACCAGTGCAGGTAATGTGAAGTCTCTCTCAACTTCTTACTTCATCTCAGCCAATTTGCCACCATTTCCCTAAGCCATGCTTAAGGAACCTACCTACACCAACAAATTTGAAGAAAAACAAAACTAAAAATAAGGTTAGTAATCTATGATTATTGAAAGCAGAATTTGACTCAAACCAAAATCTTTAATGTAACACCACTCCCCGGCAGCGGCGCCATTTTGATGTTTGCATAATCAACGTCACAAATTTCGATGCAAGTGTATATGATCATGCAATAGTATAATAACCCAATCAAGGGTTGGGATCGAGTCTCAAGGGAGTGGGCATGAAAATTAGTGGTTAAGCGCAAATGTGCTAAAGATAATCGTAGCTAAAGATTTTCACAAGTGAATGCATAGCATATTAAAGGGGGTGACACCAAAGTGTCAAATATCAATGGGGGTTTGTAACAAGCATAGCTAAAACAACAAAAATAAAAAGAAAACTCAAGTATGGGGAGAAGTTCTTGGGGTGTGACCGCAATACATATTGATATAAATCGTTGGGTATATGCTTTCGATAGGAAATTTGCAAGATAATAGTGACTAGGCTAAGCTTTAAATGAAAATAAATTCCCTCTCGGGCAACTTACCCTGTTTCAAATGGGTTCCTCACAGACACCCATTTGCTGAATGAAGGCCAACCTACGCCTTACCCCACCACTCTCTCGAGCTGAGTGTTAGGATATGGGACTAGGGCTCACCCTCCTGGGTTGAACCTCATGTCAACTCACTCCTTAGGCCATTAGTCTAGCGATCTGCTCTCTCGCAAGCCAAAAACACATGGGTGATTTTGTATTTGCAACTACAAACCCATTAAATTAAACCACAACCTCTAGGTGAAATCACAATAAAAATACATCTAACCTATTAGCAAATAAGACTCAACAATAATTTCAACACATATTTGCTAAATCACACACCATGAATGGGGTTTTTAGCCATGCATTAAGAAATAAGCAATTACACCTAAAATGATAACAAAATCAAATGGGTATAAGAAAATAAACCTTGATATAAGCAAAGGAAGAAGAATGGAGAAGAACCACTTTCGATTTGGGGAAGAGGAACTTCTTTCTTCAAGTCTCCCCAAAAACCCTTTCCAAACTTGAGAGAAAAATATCAAAGCTAAAGTGAAAATTACAATAATATTTAAAATTAATGAAGATTTTAATATTTATAGACTTCAGAAAATAGTGCTGGCGGATCGCTTGGCGAGGTTAGTAGCGAATGCCGAATGACTTGGTGATTCTCCCTTCTTCTAGTTCATCGCCATTTGTGTTTATCCTTCAACATCTGTACATTCTAGATCTTTGAGCATTATACTTCTGCTTCGCAAAACTGATCGACGAAGCGCTGACTACTCCTTTCATCATCTTTTTGATCCTTCTCCTTTAGGGCTTCACTTACTGGAACAAAGGGCGAAGTGCGTCCCTTCGGCGAATCGCCAAGCATGCTTGGCGATGCTCAGGCTTCAGCTTCTTCGTTCTTTTCAGCCTGTTTGTTCCTTTTTACACCTAAGTGTCCATGCTTCCACTAAACCTTCAAATACTTGAAACTTAAGTGTTTTCATAAGATATTTAACTAACTGAGCATTTGAAGACACTATTTCTATTAAAATAAAGCCCTAAATGAGTCCAATTTGTCGACTCATCAGTTATCTCCGATAGAGGTACTCAATTTACTTCTCTATTTTGGAAATCATTCCGAAAGGGTCTTGGCACTAAAGTGAAGCTTAACATGACTTTTCACCCACAAATCGATGGGAAAGCGGACTGAACTATCCAAACTTTATAGGATATGTTGAGAGCATGTGTCATCGATTCCAAGGGAAATTTGGATGATCTCTTGCCACTGATTGAGTTTGCTTATAATAATAGCTACCATTTTTGTATTAGTATGGATCCCTTTGAGGCTCTTTATTGTTGGAGGTGTAGATCTCCTATAGGTTGGTTTGAGGTGGGTGAAATTGCCTTGATAGGATCCAAATTAGTTCATGAGGCTATGGAGAAAGTTTCGCTTATTAGATAAAGTTTGAGAACATCCCAAAGTCGACAAAAGTCCTATGCCGATGTTAGAAGAAGAGACCTTGAGTTTGAGGTTAGTGATTGGGTTTACTTGAAAATCTCACCCATGAAAGGTGTGATGAGATTTGGGAAGAAAGGGAATCTTAGTCCCTGATATATAAGCCCGTATCAAATTTTGAGATGTGTTGGTAAGATTGCTTATGAGCTTGATTTACCTAATTATTTGACAACAGTGCATCCGGTTTTCCATGTCTCTATGTTTAAGAAGTAAGATGGAGATCTGACATCCATAGTTCCCCTAAAAGGTGTGGGAGTTAATGAAAGTCTCTCTTATGAAGAGGTACTGATTAAGATCTTAGACCGACAAGTGAAGAAGTTGAGAAACAAGGAAGTTGCTTCCGTGAAAGTATTGTGGAGGAATCATTTAGTTGAGGGTTCTACTTGGGAGGCCGAGGCTAATATGGTGTCCCGATATCCTCATCTTTTTTCTTCTACTCCTACTCTAGCTTGAGGTAATGAGTTTCCTCATGGTTTGCTTCTTGTTTGAAGTCATGTGTGTTTTGATGTTCCCATGATTTCCTTATGTTATGCATGTTCATGAAAACGTGTGCTTTGAAAGAAAATGTGTTTATATGATTGATTTTTTCTCATGTTGTAGTGCATTGAGTATGAGTTGCCTATAGACTTCGTGAGATGAATTGATGAACATGCTTTAGCTATGCTTTTTGAGAACGAGTTGTATATGGGATCCATGATATTGTGTTGAGGATGCATTTAGCTCGGAGAAGGTAGCTCCTCCTTGAAAATGAGTAAATTTTGAAATTTCATGCATATTGGGTTTGGTAGATGTAGTTCCTACCTTCCCTTGAGATGCATTGAGTTTGTTTAGCTTGTAGATGAAGTTCCTCCTTGGTGATGTGAATTTAGATGAGTTGCATGCATGATGAGCTACTAGTATTGAGTCTTTTTTTTGAAAGGTGTCTAGAAATTCCATTCGAGGATGAATGTTCTCGAGGGGGAGATAATGTAACAACTTGGAAATTTAGTAGCCTAGAAAGGATCCAGGGGAGAGGTTACAAACCTAGGATTTAGCCTTGGCACCCTCTATGAAGGTCACACAAGTCGTGAAGGGAACCACGAGTCGTGGTTGTGCCCATAGACCTTAGGCAGTGAGTGAACAAGGAAGTCCGCCTCCCACAAGCACCAAGATGGGTTGAGATGGTCACCACGGGTCGTGGTGGCACTCGTAGAGGTGAGGAAATAGCTCCTCCAAATCTGTCCAAAAGGAGACCCTCCCCACGAGCCACTAAATGGATCGTGAAGGCCACCATGGGCATTAAGAGGGATCTTAGTCCTTTCTTAGCCTTAGGAGGGTATGTGGTGGCAATCCTAGACACTGGCCCAAGACCACGGAGGGCACCACGGCTCGTGGAGCCTCACATGGTGATGGGCAGCCCCTGTAAGTTGAGGGGAAAATGGGTCTTTCCTGGATTTAAATGAGTTGATACTATGTCATTTTAGCCAAGAATAGGACCCCTATATAAGTTATTTTAACCCCAAAACTAACCCATTCAAGTCATTATTTCCAAAATTCAAAAGAAATCCCAAAGTCTTCCTCTCAAATATTTTTTTCTCTAGAACTTGAAGAAGAAGAAGAAAAAGAAATAGTTGGAGCTAGGATCAAGGTCAAGCTTCCATTCCTAAAGCATTTGTGGGCCTTGTAATTTATGATGGCTTTTCATCCATGGAATATTTCATTCCATGGAGTCTCTATGATTCCCCATTTGAAAAGAGGAAATTCCCCAATTTGAGTGAGGGTTTTCTTCCAATGTTATGGGTATTGATGAATGTTGATCCAAATGATTCAGTTATGATTGTTTATGATTGAATTGATAGGATTAAATGTTTTAGGGTGAATATGATGATTATGAGATGTAAGGCTTTGAGAGTAAAGCTTCTATTTATGAATTAATGATTTAGATGTGATTATTTTGGATGGGATAGTTCCCATATAAATTGCTTATATATGAATGTGAATGATTTTAGGTTGAAATGCTTGCTCACCTAAAATGAATCTAAGAACTTATGAATTCTGATAATAATACCTAGCTTGGATTGGTAATGTGATACGTTGCATGGATAGCTTGAGTTGGTAACTAAATGATGCCATCTCATGGTTGCTTGAGTTGGTAAGTAGATGATGCCATCTCATCGTAGCTTGAGTTGGTAAGTAGATGATGCCATCTCATGGTAGCTTGAGTTGGTAAGTAGATGATGCTATCTCATGGTAGCTTGAATTGGTAAGGAGATGAAACCATTTCATGGTAGCTAGATTTGGTAAATAGATGATGCCATTTCATGGTAGCTTGGATTGGTTAGATGATGCCTTTCCTTGGTTGCTTGGATTGGCATAATGATGTGCTCTTCCATGGACAATAACTTAGCTTGGATTGGAAAGATGAGATGCCTTCCATGAATAATGAGAACAACTAAGAATTGACTACTTCTCACCTTAAAGTTAGCATAGTTATGATGAAGCAAGGCTACTTCAAGGAAGTATCGTAAGAAGTATGGTTTAAGATAAAATTCACTTGTGCTGATTATGGCTTATGTTTATTGATGTTTGCATAATCAAGACACAACTTCCAATGCAAGTGTCTACGATCGTACAATAGTAAAGTAACACAACCAAGGGTTGGGATCGTTCCCATAGGGAATGGTTTTGAGAATTAGTAGAAAAATAAAATTAAGTTCTAATTAGTCATTGCTAAAAACATTGTCGAATACAAACATGCTAAATCTAAGAGGTGATGCAAGCATCAATTATCAATGGGGATTTTGTCACAAGTTAGCAAAATCTACAAGAATGCAAAAAGCACTAACCAAGGAGATGACGTTCTTGGGATGTGATAATACGGGAAAAACTAAACTACTTGGTACATACTTTTGATAATAAATCTGATGAATATTTGTGACTAGGCTAGACTATAGTGGGGGTAAATTCTCTCTCGAGCAACTTACCCTGAATCAAATAGGTTCCTCTTGGATACCCACTTGCTGCATGAAGAACAACCTCTGCCTTAGCTCACTCACTCTCTCGAGCTGAGTGTGTGGGAGAAGGACTAGGGTTCACTCTCTCGAGTTGAACTTCATGTCGACCCAATCCCACCGGCCATCAATTTAGAAGTCTTAGTTTTACGATCTCTCTCTTAAGAAAGTCAAAAACACAAAGGTGAAATCGTATTTGTAACTATAATTTCATTAAGTTCCACCACAACTACTAAACAAAATCACATCTAAAAAACAAATAAATCATCAACAAGCAAGACCTAACAGATAATCTAGCCCATATTCACAAAATCACACCCCAAGTTTTGGGGTTTTAGCTAGACATGTAAAAGAGAGAAATTTATACCAATTTGAGTTTGCATTCAAATGGGTATGAAGATTTAAGTCTTTAAACAAGCCAAGAGTGAAGACTCCACAAGACCCAAGTCCAATTTCTTGGAGTTGAAACCCTTTGAACCTTTAAGTTCTTCAAAATCCTCTCTAAACTTAGAACTCAAAAATAGAAGCAATGTCTAAAAAATTACTGTTCATAGCTAAAAATTCTCTTGAATAATAATTCTCAATGAGTATTTATAGTTTTCAAATATTTGTGTTGCGGAGGATCACTCAACGAAGTTAGTCAGAATCGCCGATCAACTCGACGATCTGCCCTTTGGTCTAGTTCATCGCTGTGTCGCATTAGCCTTCAACATTGTTGTGTTTTGGATCATTAGGCGACATAGGACTGCTTCGCGAAACTGCTCGGCGATACATCAACTGCTCCTTTTCACCGCCGATTTGATCCTTTCCTTCAAGGCTCAGCACACTGGAACAAAAGGCGAGGATAAGACCTTTAGGCGACTTGACAAATGGGCTTGGCAATTCTCAGGTCTTCATTTCTTTGATATTTCAGCTACTTTTGTTCCTTTTTGCTAAATAGTTTCCATGCTTTCCCTTAAACTTCAAATACCTGAAACTTAAGGGTTTTCCTAAGATATTGAGACAAAATATGTATTTGAGGACACTAATTCTATCAAAATATAGCCCTAAATAAGTCCAATTTGTGGACTCATCAACACCCCAACTTAAACTTTTGCTTGTCCTCAAGCAAACTCAAGTTCAGTCGTTCAAAAAGGGTGTCTCGAACAGTGCTACACAAGACTCAACCATGAATGCACACAACAAGACTCAATTTACTTATGCAAAGATCTAATGTGCACTCAAAGATTCAAGTTGTGACTCACCTATATCATAGTATCTCATGCTCACAATACTTGCTTCAAATACAAGTTCAAGCTCAACCAAAGTGTTCAAATGCCCTCACATAAGGAATGATTCCATATTCACACAATGGTTCACAGTTTAAAGCTTCAAAATTAGATGCAACACTCACACTCACAAAGAAGAACACATTGCATAATTTTACCCATAGGTTTACCCGTATTTTTCAATCAACATTTGTTTCAGCCCACTCAAGATCAAAACGATCTTTTCAAGGCTTGTAATGGGGCCGAGTGCAAAGGTATGGTCATTTAGGCTTAGTGACTTTCATCCTCATGAAATGTGGTGCTCACAACAATTCCTTTCCTTTTCCTTCTTCATTCTCTTTAGTGCTCATAAGTCATCCTATTATTCACTTTCCATGGATTGTTTGGAAACTACATTTCTTTTGTACTTTATTCCACAACTTTATTTTTCATTATTGTTTTTTCTTTCTCTTTTCTCTCTTTTTTTTTATATGGAAGGGTTCCATTTTTTTCAAAACCATGGGTAAGAGGGACTTTCTTGCACTTCTTGATTTGCCTTCTCTTTTCACCACACCTCAACTTAGGCTTTTGGCCTAAATTGGCTATTCAACTAACCACAACTTCATAAGGATTATGGGTAATGGATAAATAAAGGTTATGATTTCATCAAGTTTCTTCCAAAGAAAGGTAAGGCTCAAGGGGTGTTCAATAGCGGTTCACACACTTATCAGGTAGGTCACAAAAGAGGTATATGCCAAATTGGCTCACACTCTTAGAAGTTACCTAAGATCATATCAAGAGATAGAATCACTTAATTGACCGGACCAACGGGGCAAATTCTTGGATCTATCGTGCATGGTTCAAAGTAAGCTCATCACACTAGGCATTGACACTACAGTTAAACAAGACTCCACACTTTCGCTAGTGTGCTATGATCATCACAAGAGACTTAATTCGATACTAGGCTAGTCATAATGAGATGTGAAGAGTTAACATATTATCTATGCAGCTTCATTTGGCCTCATCGTAGCCGCGCATTAATGTTCGTTCAATTGAGAGCACTATTCAAGTCATCGATATTGATTGGAACCGAGACTTAAATTTTGCAAAAGAATAGCCACATTCGACATATGAGAGGTGGCAAAAATTTTTGGACGGGTCAAAATCATTTTTGCAATTGAAAATAAAAGGAGTCATAAGCTTAACCATCCATAGAAACAATATATCAAACACAATAGCCTAAATATAAACAAAACACAAACTTCAATAGCACATAAAGGTGAGCCTCACCCCACCACAAATAAAAACATTTGTCCTCAAATACAAATAAAAAAGAATCCAAAATGTAAAATAAAGAAGGACAGAGAGGGAGGTAAAAAGGTGATCCTAGCTAATCGGTCGCTCCATTGTCTAGCCTTCAGTGCCCGGAGTGACTCCAGAAGGACCAGCTCCACTGAATCCAGCAACAAGTGCTAGGGAGGCCTGCACAACAACATCAATCATAATTGTTTTTTTTGTCTCGGTCAGGTTTTCATTTGCAGCTCTCTCAGTCTTCTCATGCATCTCTTCATCAGTTTCTACTTCTCACTCAGGATTGACTATTTGCTCTACTCTATCCCTATGTCCAGTGGTGGTCTGAGGCCTTTCAGGAACGTCTGGAATTTCCACTGTTCCAAAGACCATGGACACATCGGTGGACATTAGGTGGTTTACATCTTTTTGTAGCTTAGCAATGACGGCTTTTAAAGTCGTCACCTCCTCTATGGCCCCTTGGTTGTTCTCGCACACCGCTATCCTGGCCGCCAGGGCATCAATGATAGTGTTCAGAGGTGTCACAGCATCAGCTAGGGAAATCTGGATCATGTTTGAAACAGAGGCCTCTAGACTGGCAGCCCAACAATCAGCAGAAAGGGCCAGCTGTCCCATTCAAAGTAGGGATGCCTGGGTGATCATAGTCTGGGAGAGAGCAGTAGCAGTAGGTCTAGGAGGCAACACAACAACAGAACAACTAGGGGTATCAAAGGATATAGCACAAGGAGTACCTGAAGGCCTAGGGGTTGGAGTAGGCAAAGGTGCCTTTGTAGGTGATAAGTCTATGTCTACAACCGAGGCTATCTTCTTCTTCTGATCTTCTTGGTCTTTCAAATATTTTGCCTCGATCCTTTGGATATCGATAGAGGATGTGGGAATCACTTCCATATCTTTCTTGGCATCTCTAGATACTCGAGCCCATCTGTACAGCTCGGTGATCAATACCGAGAAGAGAAGATAGGTCTGGCACTGGTTGGCATGTATGAGAATCTGTGAACCAATGATCATCCCAAGATTTAGTCTCGTCCCATCTATGATGCAACCCTGAAAAACTGCTTTGGCATGGTGGAGTATAGGCTCATTCTGGGATGGCATAATGGTACTGCTGATAAAGCCAAACTAGAATCTTGTAGCGATTTTTAGATCCTTCTTCTCAATAGGGACTCCAAAATAAAGCTATTTTGGAGCACCGCCTGATATAAACGGGGCCAACCACTTCTTCATGTTCTCCAAAGTCTTTGTTCTAATCATGTGCTAACAGTCGTCTTCAATGTTATTTGAGCACTCTAGAATTGAATTGATTACATCTGCATCACATTTCACTCTTTTACCTCTAACGACCATAAAGTGAACTGGTCTGAAAGCAGTTGCCTGCTTCTACCTCTGTGGTAACAAGGTTCCATAAGAAGCATAGAACACCCTGACCCAATTTGGAAAATACGGGCCATATGGTTTGGTGAAGATCTGGAACTTGTGAGATTAAAGCAATCCATTATCTCTGGGTGCCTATTGATAACCCCATTTGTGGACAGACGCTTGTCTTCAAGGATTGTCCTCAACCTCTCAGTCTTTAATATGTTCATTAACTTGGGTGGAGGACCCTGTATTAGTGGTGTAAGCACCATTTCTTGCTCTGGAACTAGGAGAGTAAGAATGGAAGGCTGGGAAGTCCTAAACCTGGATAGATCATTTAGCATTTTAGTTCGCTGCTCATCCCTCTATGCTATTAACAGAGCATCATCATTAGAACCCACACCTTCGCTTTCAAATTAGTTGGGGTCATTTCTATAAAAGCCATCAATGTGAGTGCTTGCATTTGATAATTCAAGGGTCTTGTCTTTGCCCTTGCCTTTCTCACCAGTTGTGGAAAGTTTAGCAACCTTGCTTCAGGTTCTAGGGGTTGTTCTTCCGCATTTTTTTGGCTAGTTTATTTAAACCTTTGGAGTTTATGAGAACTCAGTATTTCTTTTGGTCATTTAAACTTGCTTTTGTATCTTTAAATGTCTTAGTTTTGATTAAGTTGTATAGTTCTTAGTTAGCTAGTTAGTATAATGGTCCCCCCACCAGATGGTTAGTATAGGTGCCAATCACGATGGTTTGGGTTGTGACAAAGTTGGTATTAGAGCCTTAGGTTCGTTGATCTCATTGTACCAAAATAATTGTAGTAGAGTCTTGCGGAATGGTACGATAACGTCCGTAATTTTCTTTGAGAGGCTATAGGACTTTAGGAAAAATTCACTTCATTCTACTCCTTCATGCTATGACTTGAATTCAATTGGTATCTGGGTGATACAAATTGGTATCTTTCCTCCTTAACTATATGGTCCAAACTAGAGCAACAAAAGTGGTAACACCATCACTAGCAAGAGAGGATTATGTATAGACTACCGACAGTTGAATAGGGCTACCATTATGAACAATATCCATTGCCTCGGATAGATGACCTTTTTGACTGATTGCAAAGTGCTTCAATTTTCTGTAAGATTGATTTAGTGTCTAGTTACCATCAGTTAAAGATTGAGGTGATTAAGAATTGGGTTCAACCAAGTTCTATGATCCAAATTAGTAGTTTTGTAGGGGCTCGCTAGCTACTATTGTCTCGTGTGGTATGAGTTATGAGTTGAGTCCAATTGGTATCTCTCGATTCTAATTGGTATCTCAACAAAGTGAACTAGACGTTGTAGTCCCGGCTGAAGGGACACAAGCAAGTCAATTGGAACTGAGAAGGTTCCATTTGGTATCTGGCCTTAGGGGCTGTCTAAGGCATAGATGATCAATAATGGTCGTGTATGGAACTAACTAATTAAATAATTTGGACTTGTATACAAGTTGTAACTGATTGGGTGTCGTGAAATGTGTTGTGAAAAGAAAGTCATCACGAGATTAGGTACAAAGGTCTAGATAATTTACGATGTGGTTGGTAAGCGATAAATCTGGATGTGTGTTGCGGCCAACTGATAATCGTGTGAGATTCTGGGTGTATCCTGGGGATATGTGTGTGGTAGTGTTGGAACGATATAAAAGGATTCTAAAGTGCGTACTTCTTTGGGTTGAACGGAGGTAGACAATGATTGTCCTAGCTAAGGGCATTTTCTTAAATGCCTAGTTTTAGCTAGGAAATCTATGAGAAATATAGAAAAAAGAGAAACCCTAGAAATTTATGGCAGGGGCTCTGTTTTCGTCAGAGACGCTGGGGCGGAATTTTCCCTACCATGGCTAGACCTCCTGTGTGGGATTTCTCCTGCTAGAGCAAAATATGGTGAGACAGAACCTTAGCCCTATCTCCCCTATCTTCCCTAGTCACAATAATGGACCCCGAATCGTACGTGAACTAACCCTCGCGACGTAATTCAGTGTTCATTAATCGAATATAAGTTATAAAGTGTGTTAAAATTATGGAGAACCTGGGCATATGAGGAGGAAATCAGCGAGGGCGTCGTGGTTGGGGAATGGTAATGTGGGTAAAGGAGCAGTGCAGTAAGGCAAGGAGGTTGCCCGTCAAGATGACAGGGCTCAGTTTTATGTTTTTTCGGGCAAGACCGAGTTTGAGGGAGTGATGCAGTGGTCACAAGTGCTACTTTTATCTGTGCTCGGATTGCTATTGTTTTTTTTAATTTGGGTTCTACTTATTCGTATGTGTCAGTTCAATTGCCTTGGGATTTGATATGGTTTGTGATATACTTGATGCCCCCATCCATGTTTCTACCCTAGTTGAAGAGTCAGTCCTAGTCACCCATGTTTATCGTTTTGTCTTGTTGTGGTTATAGATTTTCAAATTTGGGTTGATTTGGTTATGCTGGATATGACCGACTTGATAATCTTAGGCATGACTTGGTTGTCCCCCTGTTATATCGGGCTTAATTGTAATACTAATTCGGTAACTCAAGAGATTCCCGATAGGGAAAGATTAGAGTGGGAAGGGGTGTAAAAGCCTAAGCTAGCCAAGATCATATCCTCCATTTGGGCAAGAAAACAGGTAAGGAAGGATTGTTTGGCTTATTTGGCTCATGTTTGGGTTGTTGAGGCTGAGTCTCCCTCTATTAAGTCTGTTCTTGTGGTGTCAAAGTCTAAGGAAGTGTTTCCAATAGATTTCCCTGGTATGCCTCCGGATAGTAGATTTCTACATTGACTTGGAAACTGGAACTCACCCCATTTCCATCCATCCGTATCATATGGGTCCAGCAGAATTAAGAGAGATTAAAGCCCAAAACCAAGAGCTTCATGATAAAGGTTTCATCCGTCCTAATACTTACCCGTGGGGTGCTCCTATCTTATTTGTTAAGAAGAAGGAGGGTGGTATGAGGAATGATGAATTTATCTTAATCCATAAAGGAGTGGATTGATACTAGAATGACAAGTTTATGGATAACGAAAGTCACATTGAGTATACTTGGGTGAAGGAAATTGAAGTATTTAGTAAGAAGATGCGTATAAAATTAGGTTAGTCCTTTGAATTTGATGAGTTTACTTGAGTTTGAGTCATCGTGATGATGACCAAGGTTGAATTCATAGTGATAGTCAAGGCTAAAGGAGCGTAATGGTAATAAAGTTCGTGATGGATTGTGATGGGGTGCAAGAATATAATAAATTATAGGTTAAGTGAATTTTGGTGTAGTAATTACGACTTGCGAGTATCCAAGGTCGTGGTTTTCTAATAATTGGTGACTAACGTGGTTGTATGAAAAGTTTTAAGAGATGGTGGGACAACACTCGAATAGAATGTTAAAGAGCTAGAGTTATAATGAAGGAAAATATAGTGGAATGTAGTACAACCTTTAGAGAGAGGCTAGAACAAGAAAATTTTATTTGGTTGCAAAGGCTAAAGAGATATCCTTAGAGGGGTACATAATTGGGTTTAGGGGCACATGATCTCATTCGTTTTGCTGTGGCTATGGTAATAGTTTCACAAGTCCATCATATTGGTTAAAAACTATTGGAAATGACTTTAGAAAGCTGTGTACAGAAATTTGCTCGAGTGTGATGATAAGTGCCTTGTTTTGTTTTGAGTTTAGTAAGGAGTACGATTGAAACTTTAGCGAAAAGATATTATAAGATCGATGGAGATGCGATCAATGATAAGATAAGATCCAGTATTTCATAAAAATCCTCTAGGTATAAGTTAATGTTGATAGATAAGGGGATTGCGTTACATAGTTGAATTTACAATTCATATTTTTCATTATAAGTTTACATTTGTGGTGATATATTTTGTCAA
Source organism: Solanum bulbocastanum (assembly GCA_037074985.1). Classification (NCBI taxonomy): domain Eukaryota; kingdom Viridiplantae; phylum Streptophyta; class Magnoliopsida; order Solanales; family Solanaceae; genus Solanum; species Solanum bulbocastanum. The sequence continues at coordinate 36,106,978 of CM073601.1, forward strand.
GATATGAATTGGCAATGTGGGAAATGATCAATTGTATCCGGTATTGAGAATTTGAAAGGACTTACACCTAGGTTGAGTCGAAAAATTTAATATTTTTGGTTGTTAAGTACCTAAGAAAGGTTTCATTTAAAATATGTTGGTTAATAATAAGATAAATGGTTAGTGTGTTTATAATGGTTGTTAGTATTGTGAGTACGATTCACTAGTTATGCTTTTGTGTGTTTTCCCTTTTGTGGGTGGATCCCTAGTGGTGGATCAGGGGTAGCAAATCCTACGATGTTCTCTTGGTTGAGTGGGAAGATTGGGAATATTTGGCTATTTTGAATGACATAATTGGTGTTGTCTTGGAGTTGTTAAAGTATTTTACTGGTTATACATGTACCACCTTGCTTATGAGAATTCATAGAAGAGCTACCATGCTATGGTTGTCCGACAATCTTAATATTCATCTTGTCGTCGAGGTCATGTATTGATTGTGTCTAGTTGAAAATGGTGATCGTTGGGTCCAATTCTATTGTTCTTAAGGGTAATCTACAATCACAATTACTAAATGTAGCATTTCGATTGTGTTGTTGGAGAGTTTGTTTGCTTGGACATATCCCTTGATAAGTATCTGATGTCTAAAGATTAAATTTTTATGACTTAAGTTCATGGAAAATTATATTGTGAGATGGATATGATGATAAAGACTATGATGGTTTGGGTATTATGAGTGTGTGTTGGTTGGTTTAGGTTCACTTCTAATTGTAGCGAGTATTGATTTAGAATTTTATCATAGTTATGTGAGAAATGATTCGTCCTGATGTTGTGTCAAAGTCCTTGATAACATGTTGCAGACATGTGAACGATCAACTTCAGTGGTTATAGGGAATAGCTTTGTTGTTAGTTAAGTGTACATATAATAATAATTATCACTTGAGTATTGTGATGACTTCATGGAGGCATTGTATAGGAGGATGTGTAGGTATTCAATTGATTGGTTTGGGGAAGAAGATTATATCATAAGTGAGACTCAGTTGTGTTAGACAAAACCTTCTGTATGAAAAAGAACCGGTAGAAATTCTTGATCACGATGTCCGGAAACTAAGGACATGCAAGACAAATATCCCTTGTTATTCAGCAATTCAAGTACTACTCTACCCTTACTGTAGCCAATCTTCCCTAGTTGATCACTAGGGGACGAGTGATGGGTAAATTGGTATCTATTATAACGACCTGATTTTCGTCGTTAGTGAAAAACCAAAGGAGAACGAATTGGGGTGAGAAAACTTTTGGTAGAAACTTGGAATTTCGTAACCTAGTCCAGATTTGAACGAAATCAGAGTCAGTAAAGTCTAGGGAAATCTGGTAACAACTAAGTGATTTAATTATGATTTTGATTACATGAATAGATAGCTAAGACGTTAAGGAACTCGTACGACTTTACAGAATTGAATTTGGGCGAGTATAACTCCCGAAAATGATCTTAGCCTGAACGGGCAGTTTTTGAATGTCAAAGGTTGAAGGTGTGTTATGAAATCAAGGCTTGGAATTTAAATTCCAGCATTCTGTCTCCGTACATGCCGCCGTAGCGGGATGGCTGCTGCTATAGCGAGGCTGCTGTACCAGGATGGGTCCCACCGTAGTGAGACAGATGTGACTTAAGTCGAAAATAAAACCCCAAAAATGTTTTACTCTGCACTTTTCATCTTTGAGAGCTAAGGAATGACCCCAGGGTTTTCTTGACAGTTTTCCACTATTCTTGAGGTTAAAGGTAAGGTTTTCATTCCCCGAATCCCTTTTTTGGTCTGTAGAACTTAGTTTCTTAGGTGATTTTTATTGGGGAAGAGTTTTGGAGCTGTTTGGATGGTTGAAAAATCCCTAATCTGGGTATGGGGATTAAGGGTCTGACCTAGGGTTGATATTACTTATTATGATCTGGGTAATTGGGGCTTGATTATTGATCCTTGCATATAAATTGTTGTTTGTAGACCTAGAACAAGCGGAAAGAATTTGAAAAGGGAATATTCAAGTGCCTTAGGGGATTCAAGCTTAGATTCGAGGTAGGTGACGGTTGTGATTTCATGTTGGTGTGATATATGTTTGTAATTGCTCATTATGATACATGTATGTATGTGAATGTTGCATTATTGATCACATAAATTGTAAATGAGGATATATGAATAATTGTGTGCCATGAATCACCTCTTGTTGTATGATTGTGAGAATATACATTCTGGTTGTGATTGTGGCTTATTGAATGGATCGGGTGTTGCGTTCTGACACACTAACTTAGATCGCTTTCCACATTCCGGCATAAACATTGGATTTGTTTCCACGTTCCGGCATAAATATTGAAACGGGTACCACCTATCGATATGCGAAAATTTTGGGTGTGCGTTCCATGAGAGGACTATTGAATTGGGTTTTGTGAGAGGACCATTGAATTGTGTTGTGTATCTACTTGTGATGATTACGCTCATATCTAATGATGATTGATATTGCAGGACTGTATGTTGCTCTAAATTGATAACCAATGTGTATTATTGAGAATGTGGGATGCTAAATTGATCTTGAAAAGAAGACTAATATTATATATGTTCGATATATGCCTATTTATAATGTTGTGGTTACTTGCATGTGTTTCACTTATTGGGATAGCCACATGATCCTATCAGTACACTGTGGCTGTGTACTGATATTGCACTTGCTTGTTCTTTGTTGAGTACAGGGCATCTTCAAACGGCTATTGATAGACCTCATCTAAGTGACTATTGAGCGTGACTGGATTCAAGGGTGAGCCAGTTCTTTCAGGATTCCATGGATCTGTCTTGTTTAAGTCCATTTTTTTCGGACTCAAACTATTTGTTTAGTTTCGGGTTTGTACCCATTGTTCTTAGACTTGTCATTAGTAGTGTTTTGGTACAATGACTTTTAGGTTCTAGGGGTTGTTCCCCACATTATTTTGGCTAGTTTATTTAAACCTTTGGAGTTTATGAGAACTCCGTACTTTTTTGGTCATTTAAACCTGCTTCGTATCTTTAAATGCCTTAGTTTTGATTAAGTTGTGTAGTTCTTGGTTAGCTAATTAGTATTAATGGTTCTCCCACCGGAGGGTTAGTGTGGGTGCCAATCATGATGGTATGGGTCATGATAAATTGAAACCTCCCAAAATTTACTCCTATTTGAAGTAATTTCTTTCTTGGTTGCTTCTTGTTATTAATTTATTTTAAGCTCAATGGGCAGTGAAGAAGATGAGGAGGGTGGGATGTGAAGAAGATGAGATGTTGGGGGGGGGGTAGGGTGTAAGAAATATTTGATTTTAATTTTTTTTTTTACTTTAAAAATTGTTTGACATGCATGATTTTTTTAATTATTATTATTTTGCCGTGTCAGCTTTAGGGGGTAAATAAATTCATTTTTACATAGCAAAGGTGTGTAATGGGTCTCCATGATAGTTAAAGCGTGTAATTGACTTTTCGATTCAAGTTCAAGGGGGAATCTATGTCTTTTCCCATTATTATAATAATAATAATAAATAAAATATTCTAGGTGTATTTGGTATACATTGTAAGTATATAATATAATATAAGATAAGATAAAGATAATACAATATAATATAATATAATATAAGTATTCTATTATTATAAATAGTTATAATTATTTCAAAATTAAATAGTTAACAATACACTATATTGATAATTTAATCAAACTTTAAAATTAATAAACAATGATTAAAAAAATAAATTTTATATAATGACTCGGTCCATTAAGTCCACTTGAACTTGGCACAGTTGGCCCAAAAAAATTGGGCTAATGGGCTGTGGAATGAGCCAAATAGTAGTTTTGCACTGTTAAGCCCAGACCGAACCAGTCCAGTTATAGGTGATCCAGCCTAGCTCTTTGCCGGAGATTATGTAATTTTTTAATGGGCCGGTCTGACCTGGTGCGACCCACTTAACAGGCTAAATGTCAATATATGATAAACTTTTGATTAATTGCAATCATATTCTCTTTTAGGGTTAAGAGGTTGCGCTGTAATTATGCTGTCCTCCTAAACCTTTACAATCAAAAAGATCATGGAAAAGGGCTTCTTCAAGGTTTTCATCCCTGAAATCAGTGCAAAGCGGCTGGTAAGTATACTCCCCCCGCCCCTCAAAGGGTCTTTGATGAAACTTTTTTTTCTTGAATTTTCTCTTCTTTTTGGAGATGCGAACATCGGATATATATATATATAGGGTAGGGGAGCGCTTTGTTGAGATTTAGATCTGTAAAACTTGGATACGTCATATTATTTTATATTTTTTAATTATACTTTCCCTTTCACCTTCTTTTTTGTTTTATATTCATGTATTTAATCTATGACTGTTGTTGACTCTTTTTCTTAAAATATTTTCAATTAATAGTTTTTGAATATATGTGTTTTGAATTATGGGAGGAAAGTAAAAGGTCGATAGATGGCTTTTTATTATTCAAATAAATTTTATACGTTTTTCTATAGATGTTAAATCCCTAATTTTTATCATTATCATTTTTAAGTTAGTCGATCAATGTTAGAAATTGCATATTTCATTTCAAACTAACAATATTATTAGTGCTGAAGGAAGTAATTTTATGGTATAACTATGAAAATGCCTCACATTTCAGTTTATAGTTTCTAAAATAGTAACATTCTTGAATTCTAACATCAAAAGTTTCAAACTTTGAGTTTATTTGAAATATTTTTCCATCTGAACTTGTTTGTTTTTATGATATGATCAATGTGATTTAAAGAAATTAATGTTTTTTTACATTTAATTTTTCAAAAGTCAAGCTATTTTTCTTTGCAGAAACTTCCCACAGGTTATATCGATTACCAAAATGGAATATTACCTAGAAACATTTTCCTTAGGGATCGGTTTGGAAATATGTGGCCTATAGGGGTAACCACATCAGGAAAAGATATTTATTTTGAATATGGATGGGAAAAAATCATTAAGGACAACATCGTAGAGCTTGGAGATTTCTTTATTTTTGACTATGATGGAACTAGAATTTTTGACTTCAAACTACTTGGAAGAAATGGATGTGAAAAGGAAGGATCTGGGGGTTTAAAACATGTTGTGAAGGAGGAGGAAGTAGAGGAAATGAATGTTGAACATCAAAAGAGTGTGGAGCCAAAAGTGAATACTAGGGCTAGAGATAGCAAGAATATTTCTTCTTCTGATGTTAGGGATGGGAATAGCATGGTAGAAAAAAAAGATGTTGAGGGTAAGAAATGTGAAAAGACAAAAGAGGTTCCAGAAGAAGATGATGATAAGGAAGAAGAAGAACAAAATGATGATAATGATGATGAATACAAAGAAGAGGAGGAAGACAATGAAAGGACTGCCATATTCAACAAAACGACACCACGTTTCAAAGGTAAACAAAGATTAAAGATCTTTAAATTTTTTCTTCTGTTTAATTTATATGCAATTCAATTCCTCTCTTGTTAGTATGTTACTACAAAAATGACATCTGTGAATATTTAGATATGATCTTGTATTTATGTTAGTATCATGATATATTTAAGGATACAAGTTTTAAATGACTTTTGAAAAGGTTTAGTTGTTTAGTCCTCTGACAAAATTAGCTTGTTAAGAGAACTTTATTTTAAAATTTTTGGAATAAAAATGAATAATCAAGTCAAATATCATTTTCTAATACTTTTGAATATATCAAAAGTCTGATTTCTTTTATAAAGTACATGTTCAATAAAAGACGACCTTGTAGAATAAAATATATAGAGTAACTTTGAGTATCCATGATATTTTTGTTTGTGAACTTGACCAGTTACCTTTTTTCTGATTCAGCTAAATGCAAAAGTGCGACTGCCGGCAAGGTGAATAATCCCCACGACCAATTTGCTACAGATATATTTAGAAGTGGACGTGCAACTAAGCCAAAAAATCCTTACTTTGTAACAAAAATACGTCCAGATAGGAGAAATCATCTGGTAATTATTAACCTATTATAACTATTTTAGTTGATTGTTTTATAGTTCAATCTTATAATATTCTAATTTAAGAAAAAAAAAATCCTAATTGTAGTACGTTCCAGCTGATGTGGTGAGAGATTACCAACTTGAAATCCCTTCAAGCATGACCATTCGTGACTCTGCTGCCAGAGAATTTGAGGCAAAATTAAAGATTTGGCAGGACGGTAGAGTATGGCTAATTGGTGGGTGGCACAATTTATGTAAGTTGAACCTTGTGGAGAAAAATGATACGTGTATTTGTGAATTTGTGAGAGATAAACACATCAAAGGACTTTACTTACAAGTTCACGTTGTCCATGAAGGAGAAGGTTCTCATCCCATCAAGAAATAATATGGTGCTATTTGATATGAATTTTATGGCCTTCAGTGTGTTTATATGCAGACAAGTTTGAAGACAATAAGTATTGTTAGTTGTTCACCAAACATTGAAGAATATTTTAGTTTTTATTGATGGATTTGGAAGTTAAGCCAATTAATTGGCGTTAAGACTAAAGTATAGTTTATGTACATTCAAATGTTAAAACATTATTTGGTCAACATTGATCTATTGAAAATATGGAATGCCCAGTATTTCAATTGCAAAATATTGAATTTGTTATGGTTTTTTTATGTTCATATAATCTATATCTTATGTAATCATATTGGACTTGGCTTTGACATAATTTTCACTCAGATAATCATGTAGAATTTATAAACTAATAAACCTATCAGCCATTAAAAAATAATATTATATTATCTTACATACAAGATTACATAGTAACAAATATTAATAATGTAAAGGAAAATGAAAATTATAACATCTTTTCATTTATCATTAATAACATAAGTATAAATTAATGACTGTAAAAATACATATTAGGATCTGTAACATAAGCAATAGTGTCAGTGAGCCACTCAACAGAAGAAAAATACAAGAATATTTAATTGTGCAGAAGTAGAAGAAGAAGAGGTTCCGAATTTTCATTATTTTAAAATGAGAGGAAATCCCTCTATTTATAGACAACAAATGGTAGTGTGAACAAATGTTTACTATGCCTTATCGGAAAGGTTACAAATATTTGGAAAAGTTGCAACTCTTTGGAAAGTTCATAACTTTTCATAAAAGTCACAACTTTTTATAAAGTCGCAACTTTTCATTAAAGTCGCAACTTTTCATTAAAGTCGCAACTTTTCATAAAAGTCATAACTTTTGATCAAAGTCGCAACTCTTTATTAAAGTCGCAATTTTTCATAAAAGTCACAATTTTTCATGAAAAGGAAAGACTAATTTTAGAAATAAATAAATTAAAAGGGAATCCTAGTTTGTGGTGGAGCCACATAAACGGGCCTAGGCGTATATGTATATATATATATATATATATATATGTATGATGATTACATTTTGTTAATAATATCTTGATTTTCTATGAAAATTCATAATTCCTATTGGTTTAGAACACTCTTTGTTCTAATATATTTGGAAATAAAATATAATGTCCTCCAAATATTAGGATAACCTTTTTCCTTACAGGTTTGAAACTACTTGGGATATATATAGGGGATGTAGTTGAAGATTCTAATGGATTTTACACTTTTTTTTTTTTCATAATGAAAAACTCTCCCTACTTTTGCTTGGAGGATTTGTCTAGCGTAACCTCATTAAATCCTTGTGTTATTTTTCTTTTCTATTTTATTTGCTTGTGATTGTGTGCTAGTTAATAACCCACAATATTTTTGCAACATATTTGATGTTGTATTTTTCATTTCTAGTATGAATAGCTAAATCCATTAGCTGAGATTATAGACTCTTATGATATTTACAATATGAATGGGTATTAGTTTATCTTGCTTATTTACTACTTTGGCCCCTTAAAAAAATAATTAAAAAATAAGTCATATTCGAGGTTGGCATGCTTCTATTTTTTTTAATAATTTGTCATGTGTTGCTTATTTGATCTTAAGTTAAAATGAACTTTATTTGAATTAATTGGGAGTTGTTCACTATAACATTTGGTTACTTATATTGGCAAATAGGGTCATGGACTCATCGTAATCCATTTGTTTATTGTTAATAATCCATTAGGCTATTGAGTTTATTGAACGCATACATCAACAATAGAAATTTTTTCTCAAGAAAGAAATTTAAGGGCTTAATTACTTAATAAAGTTATTAAAGGTGAGATGATTTTTTTTTATTTCAATGCCTGTTGCAATCAATGAAAGAAATGAGAGAAAAGGGACAAAATTAGTTGCCCCAGCATAGTATTATAAATGCTTCAATAAGTCTTAAGCTCTAAAGAGGGACAAGTAATATATCATCTTGCATGAGTTCGCAACTTCGCATATCAAATAAGGAAATATAAATAAAATGACAAGGTAACATTTACGTGTCTTGACCTACACATTTTTAAATAACATAATAACTTTTAGTCTAACCAAGAAGAATAGGCTAAAATTTAGGATGTGATACATAAGGAAAGGTCACGTTTATGCGTTCTAACCAGTGTATATCTAAACCATGATTGCAACTTCGCATCTTAGTTAAGACTAATAAAATTGAACAATTTAAGCAAATCATAGACATAATTAATGATTTGATTTTTCCAACACTAATATATGTCAACTATAAGTTGATAAAATCAACTGCGTTAGAACTGCGTTATTCAGGAGTGCCTCATACCTTTTAATGGAACTGTAGAATTTATTACCTGGTCCATTGTTGACCAATGGAAAGAGTCATTTCCTTATGATTAGAGATTCAAAAAAATGACTTGAAACAACATAACTCAATTTCAAGTGACGACTCTATTTCTATAAATAAAGTAATCTCTTCTAAATAACGTTATTTTAATTGGAAAAATCTGACAAAAAGGGGTGTGACTATGTTATCCTACAAAAGTCATACAAGTAAGTTGAAAGTGTTGAGGAATGATGCAGAATCTTTATAATGATTATCATTGTGAATTCAACTTGGATATGGAGATAACGATACTTTGATGCAAGATTCTTGGGATGTTATCAGAGAGCCTCACCTATTTGATAATACCCTACAATTAGATTCAATAGAATTTATTTAATTAAATTGACACGAAGTTAAGAGAACTTTTAGCCCGCTTCACATAAGTTAAGTAGTAATTAAGTTATGCGACATAAGTTCTGTAGTATATTTAAGACATAGTTCGCTAGACATAAGTTCAGAAAATATTTTTCTCACTCAACAGAAGCTTTAGTAGGAATTAAGTTATGCAATACAACATAACTGATTATACCTTTTAGTGGATAACTTGTTTCAGAAATTGAACTTTTGCCTCATTTAACATGAGTTCTACAGGAATTAGGTTTTACAGTACCACATAACTTGTTATGCATTTTTCTACATAATTTATGCATATTGAAATTGAAATTTGACCTCCATACAAGTGTTAAATGATCGGTCATGATTTGATGGGTTAATTTGGCCACCCTTAAATGGTCTCATAAAGCTTATTCAAACGACGGGGTGGTGGTTAAAAACCTCAAATCTCATAGAGCTATGTACTATGTTATTATCTAAAATTTAGAAATCTATAGAGGTCCTTTTCTCCTCATTTGTTATTTATTACTAAGATTATTTATTTCAAATGTTTCATTTTGCTTTCCATCACATTTTCACTTTGGACATTGAAATTTCAAGTATGATCCACTATTTTACTAAAATATCTTTTGAAATTATTCTTCTTCAGTAATTAATTCAATAAATTACTACATCACTTATAACTACGTTGTTGGTCGCATTACTTTCTTCTATTAAGTCAGCACATTAGTTATAATTGTTCAATTCAAAATGAGGAAAACCATATCTCACTTACAATAAATCATCACATTCCTCCATGATTATTATTTTACATCATGATAGGAAAAATGATAACTATATCATTATTTATTACATAATAGAAGCCAATAGGTTAATTGGTTGACTACCTAAATTTTGATCATCGTATTGGTGATGATTCAATTCTCCATCTCGTAATTATTTTAGTCATTTCTCCTCCACCTACCCTTATGTAATAAAAGAGCTATTTTTTGTTCAAAACAACAACTACACAACATAGGAGAAATGCAAATGGTCAATCTATGAGAATCTTCTTTTCATTTCTATTTTCTTTTTTAATATAAAGAAGCTTATAGGTTAAAATGGTTGAACCGTCAATTCCACTATTCTCCAAAAGTTTGACAACCAAAGTATAGTGACCTGGAAGGTCATTTTTTGAAGATTTGTAAAATAACAATTTTACCCCTCCTGATATCGGCCTCGGGTAATTTCTGATTGAATTTTAAATTTGGTTTCAAACTTTAAGTAAAAAGTTGTGAGTTATGAAATATTTTGAATTCAAAAGGCTAAAGTTGCTTTAAAGTGATTTTTGGTGTCTTTTAGAGTTTAGGGTCTTGAAATAGATTTCCATTAATTCTAATAGTCCTAAAATAGGTAACTTGGTCCAAATGTGTAACACCCCGAATTCGAAAGAGGAAAGACTAGCAAAATTTAGAACTCCCAAGTGCCATCCACCAGTTCCAACCACAGCCCATGCTGTGGGCCACAGACCATTGGTGGGTCCGTTGATTGAGTCCTCAGAAATTTCCAGGGAAGAACCACGATTGGACCTACGGACCGTAGGTGGGTCCATGATCCATGGTCCAGTGGTCCGTAGGTTGGCCAAAATTCTATGACCACCAGCAACGGTCCACCAGGACGGACCATAGGTCAGACCACGATTCATTGACTGGGGTCCGTGGTTGGTGAGTCAGTGGACAATTGACAGTTATTTCAGGGGCAGTTAAGTTTTTTCCAAAGTAATTAGTTCATATACCACGTCGTTTTACCCTTCACTAAGACCCCTATACAAGTTTTTACCCACAATTTCCAAATAGAAATCATTCTCTCTAAACTCAACAAAAAGAAGCGCTCTCAAATAATTCTCTCTCCAGAAACTTGAAGAAGAAGAAGAAAAAGAATAAGGATTCATCTAATGTTTCCAGCTAAGGTCTCAATTTCTACATTGAAGGCTAGCATTTCAATTCAAAGTATGATAGTTTTCATCCATGTATTCCTTTCATTCATGGAGTTCCCAAATTCCTTTATTTCAAAAGGTAGAATTCCCCAATTGAGTTTAGGTTTTCTTCAATTATCATGGATTCTTTTCATTATTGATTTAAATGATTGAATTATGATATCTTATGCATGATATTTTATGATGATTTTCCCATGAACCCATGTAATGCCGATGTTTTCAAGTTATGAATCATATGATGTGGGATTTTGATCTTCAAGGTAGAGTTTTATGAAATTAATCATGTATTGTATGCTTTACATGTATTTATGATGAAATTCATATCTAAACCATGTTTTCTAATCATTGATGATTGGAAGTGGGTTTTGAGCCTCAAAAGGTAAATTATGGACTTATGCATTGTTTTATGAAATCTATGCAAATGTTTTAAGGGTTGTTTGAGAGTAAAGTACCAATTATGATGTTGTGCTATGAAAGGATATTCTCATAAACACATACTAGCATGATGTGAAAGGTTTTATCACATATAAATGATTCTTAGGTTGAAAGGCTTTCTCACCTAATTGAATCAAAGAGTAAGATCTATCCTAATGAACTAGCTTGGTTTGGTTGTACAAGGGAACCTTTCCATGATTGATGAAGTCAAGTAAGAAATGACTATTTCGTGAGATTTATGCTTAGCTTCGAGTGGATATTGATGATGAGATGGAAGCTCTTATGTTAGTAGAGGTCGGATTTCTAGAAGCAATCTCATGAGATGGAAGCTCTCCCGTTAGTAAAGGTTGAGTTTCTAGTAGAAATCTCCTTATCCCATAACTATGTGCCACCATAGGATATTGTCTTAGATAGACATTAGCTAGTGGATCCATTATAGCTAGAAGTTCATGGTCTTACCTTGGAAAGTAGGACACCTCTTTTCGGTGTGGGGAAGACACTAGATTTTATGTTAATAGTTCACATGGTCTTACATGTCGGTTAAGGCTGATTCCCAACAAGTAATAATGAACTAAGGTTAAGCCAAGAAGTATTACATATGAGTTCAAAGGTTTTAAATATGAAGTTAGCCTGCATTGACCATGATTTACGACTTATGTTTTATAACTCTAGTATATCATGTTTATCTTGGTCAATTGCATGTCATGTAATGTAATGTCCCTTTTAGCATGATTTAAATGTTTTATGCATTGCTATCATACTTGGTACATTGTTTTGTTCTAACGCATACTCTTGCCTATATTTTCCCCAAATGTAGGGTACGATATTCAGGGTGCTCAGTTTCATGGCTAGTGGGTGATTTGATTGATTCCCAGTCTTTGGTGAGTCCTTATGCTTTGAGGACGTAGTTTATTGATTCACTTTCTTTCATGTATTTTCTCTTTTGGACATGATGTATGGGCTAGGCCTAATTTCATTCTATTGTATTAGATGGCTATGACGAGACATGTATTTTAGACTTCCACTTTTCATTTATAAAAATGTTTTATACTTGGACTATTGTTTTACTCTTATTGTTCTATTTCTTATGTTATGAGAGCTAATTGGCTGGTATGGAGTCCTTCGGGGTTCTATACGCCATTACATCTAGTGGGTACCCCTGGGTCATGGCAAACTTGGTAATTAGAACAGAAGGTTTAGAATGGTTCTAAGATGTCTCATAAGCCACATCTAGTAGACTCTTGCTCATGAGTGTGAAGCGTGCCATATTTATGAATGAGAGACTATAAGATGATTAGGAAACTCCATTTTATTCATTACTCTTAAGTCGTGTGATAGAGTTTAACTCTATAGATATCTCTCCTAATCCTTATCCTATGTTCTTCAGGATATGGCTTCACGAAGAGCTTATACTAGAAGGAATGTGAGGGAGAATGCGGAACAAGAAGCTCCTCCCCAAGCTCCTTAAGTTTCGGTCGATCTTTCGGCCGAGCAAGTATCAAATATGGAGTTTAGAGATGCTTTTCAAGTATTAGTTTAAGCCATGACAGCCCAAGCCAATAGGGAGGTAGTGGTTCCCGTTAACCGAAATGTGGGTACAACGACTTCAAGAGTGAGGGACTTCACAAGGATGAATCCTTTGGAGTTTCATGGTTCCAAAATTGAGGAAGATCTTCAAGAGTTTATTGATGAGGTCTGCAAGGATTTGATGATCATGGGAGTTACACCGATGGAAAAGGCGGAGTTAGCCGCTTATCAAATAAAGGGTGTGGCTCAAATATGGTATGACCAATGGAAGGATCGGAGGCCAGAAGATGCAGGTCCTCTTGGTTAGGAGAAAGTTAAGGTTGTTTTTCTTGATAGGTTCTTTCCCCTTGAGATGAGGGAAGCCAAGGTGCTTGATTTCATTAACCTTCGACAAGGAAGTATGAGTGTGGGGGAATATGCCTAAGGGTCAATTTGCTTCTAATCTTAAAGCTACAAATATGATTTCTAAAGGGTGCTTTTACCATCTAGTAAGGGTGAGGGATGTAGATTCCAAAACCCTTTTTCTCGAGTCGGTCCCCATTATAAATGAGTTTTTGAAAGTGTTTCCAGATGACTTACTCGGTATTCCTCCCGAGAGGGAAATAGACTTCGATATTGACCTTCTCCCAGATATGTAACCTATCTCTTTTCCTCCTTACCGTATGGCTCCGGCAGGACTTAAGGAATTGAAAGAACAGTTGAAGAAATTTTTGGATAAAGGTTTCATCCGACCGAGTGTCTCTCCATGGGGTGCTCTAATTTTGTTTGTTAGAAAAAAGGATGGTTCGCTTCGGATGTGCATTGATTATCGACAGTTGAACAAGGTTACCATTAAGAATAAGTATCCTCTTTCAAGGATAGATGATTTGTTTGACCAACTTCAAAGGAAAATTTATTTCTCTAAGATTGATCTCCGATCGGGTTATCACCAACTCAGGGTGAAAGATGATGACATTATGAAGATGGATTTTCAAACTCGGTATGGTCATTATAAGTTTTTGGTAATGTCGTTTGGGTTGACTGATGCTTTGGTGGCGTTTATGGATTTGATTAATAGGGTGCTTAAACAATACCTTGGCATGTTTGTGATTGTGTTCATTGATGATATTTTGATCTATTCAAGGAGTGAGGGTGAGCATATTGATCATTTGAGGATAGTGTTGCAAATTCTTAAGGACCAACAAATTTTTGCAAAGTTTAACAAATGAGAATTTTGGTTAAGGTCCGTAGCTTTCTCGGTCATATTGTTTCGAGTAAGGGTATTGAGGTCAAGAGTTGGCCTAGACCTCTAAGTCCATCGGATATCAGAAGTTTCTTGGGTTTGACCCGTTACTATAGAAGGTTTGTTAAGGGATTCTCTTCAATTGCCTCTCTTTTGATGGCTTTGACTCAAAAGAAGGCTAAGTTCATATGGTCTGAAGCATGTGGAAAGAGTTTCCAAAAGTTGAAAGATAGACTTACTTCCGCTCCGGTGTTGACCTTATTGAAAGGGGTGAATGGTTTTGTGGATTATTGTGATTCCTTGAGAATTGGGCTAGGGTGTGTGCTTATGAAAAATGAGAAAGTTATTGCCTATGCCTCAAGGCAACTTAAAATCCATGAGAAGAATTATCTTACTCAAGACCTTGAGTTAGCAGTGGTCATTTTTGCCTTAAAGATTTGGAGATACTATTTGTTTGGAGTATACGTAGTTGTGTTTACCGATCACAAGAGTTTGCAATGTCTTTAATCAAAAAGATTTGAATCTTCGCCAAAAAAGGTGGCTTGAGTTATTGAAGGATTATCACATGAGTGACCTTTATCACCCCGGTAAAGCTAATGTGGTAGTGGATGCTCTTAGTTGATTATCTATGGGAAGTTTTGCTCATATTGAAGAAGAAAGGAAAAAGTTGGTTTAAGATGTTCATAGATTGGCTTGATTAGGTGTTGAACTAGTGGACTCAACCAAAAGTTGTGTTATGGTTCACAATGGTTCCGAATCATCTTTTGTGGCGGATGTGAAACCCAACTAAGGTCTTAATCCAATTTTGGTAGAATTGAAAGAGGTGGTGCTTAAGAAATCCATTAAGGATGGTGTGCTTAGGTACCAAGGTCATTTATGTGTTCCAAATATGGATGATTTGAAGGAACATATTTTAGCAGAAGCCCATATTTCATGATATTCCATTCACTCGAGAGCCACCAAGATGTACCATGATTTATGGGAAGTCTATTGGTGGAATGGGATAAAAAAGGATATTGCGGGATTTGTGTCTAAGTGTCCAAATTACCAACAAGTGTAGGCTGAACATCAAAAACCGGGAGGTTTGTCCAAGACATTAGCATTCCTACTTGGAAGTGGGAAGACTTGAGTATGGACTTTATAGTTTGGTTTCCTTGCACCAGGCGAAAAAATGATTCAATTTGGGTTATAGTGGATCAGATGATGAAATTGGCTGATTTCCTTTTCATCAAGGTGTAATGCCACAGAAATTAGTAGGTTAAACTAGAGCCTAAATATAGCCGTTAACGTTAAGGTTTAAGGGGTTTAGTGGTTAAACGTCAAGGTACGTACTAGACCCCATTGTTTAGAAGTCGTTCTAAGGTTTGGTTGAGGGTTGCAAGGTCAACTGCCAAGCCAAAAGGGGCAAGCCTAAGCCAAAGGCCAAGCCTGCCCTAAGCTTGGCCAAACACTACCCAAGGACCACAACCACTTTCACGATCAGTGGTCTTGACCACGGTCTGTGAAGGGGCTCATGAAGGTCCCTTAGGCATGTGGGAAGCAAGGCCTTGAGGACTAGCCATTGCCTAGGAACCATGACCTTCACCACGACTCGTGGTCTTCACCACGGATTATGGGAGGTCTCGTGGTCATGCCTTGGCGTTGTGGAGGCCAAGGCTACTTAAAACACCACCTAGCCACTTCCTACAATGATAACGAGGGTCTTCATGACCCGTGGTAGCCACCACAGGTCGTGGTGCCACCCGTGATTGGTGAGGCAGTGTGCTCACAAGACTGCCCAAGGAAGTCTCTCTTTCACGAGCCACTTCACGGCTCGTGGTGAAGACCACGGACCGTGAGAAGGCTCGTGGGATTTCCTTCATCACTTGGGAGCCTTGGCAAGTTGAGGGAGCTACTGGTCAAGGGACCACGGGCAGCACCACAGGCCGTGGTGTGCTTGACGGCTCGTGAAGATGGCCGTTGTCGCTGGACAGGGCTGTCTAAGTCAAGGGTTACTTGGTAATTTCCTATTTAATTAGTTATATTATGAGGTCAATTTTAATTGTGTTATTTCACATATATAAATGGTTTTAAATCATTTAACACCTATTTTACTCCATTATTCTCAAATACCCAAATCAAAACCCTAAAGTTCTTCTCCTCTCAAATATTTCTCTCTCTAGAAATCTCCATTGAAGAAGAAGAAGGAATTGAAGGCTAGAGCTCAAGAACTCAATGTTTCTACCCAAATTTGTCGAGTTTCTTCAATTAAGGTATGGTAGTATTCATCCTTGATTAAGTTTCATTCAAGGAGCCCTTTCAAAAGATGCTTTCAAGTTTCCAAAATCCCCCCAAAAGCTAGGGTTTCAATCTAAGCATGGGTTCAGATCCAAAAATTTTTCAAAGGTTCATTAATCGTGAATTATGATTGAATCCATAAATTAATGTAGTTTTAAATTGGAATTCCCCCATGAACCCATGATTTCCTCTGACCCTAATTCTATGACTTTAATGTGGATGAATGGAAGTAAGTTGATTGTTATGTAATTGATCTTGTAATGGTTTAGTTTATTTAATTATGTCATTATTCATGACTAAATTGTAGAATTCTAG
This sequence comes from Solanum bulbocastanum, assembly GCA_037074985.1. NCBI lineage: Eukaryota > Viridiplantae > Streptophyta > Magnoliopsida > Solanales > Solanaceae > Solanum > Solanum bulbocastanum. The sequence continues at coordinate 36,123,779 of CM073601.1, forward strand.
GTGTGTTGGTGAATTGTGATTCATGGCCTTGAAGGGAAAAGTATGAAGAATTGATGTATGATCATGATATTATGGTTATGCCTATGATTTCAATGAAAGTAATATGAGCATGTCTAGAATGCAATTGTGTTATTATTGAAAGGCTATTCTCACATACTCACTCATAAATGAAGAATGAATGAATGAAGTTTCTATGATTATGTTAATGATGATGTGTTGATTGAAAGGCTATTCTCAATTGTACACTAATGAATGATAAAGACATTTTGTGAAAGGTCTTTCTCACAATATGGGTATTCTTAGTTGAAAGGCTATTCTCATCTTTGAATCTATGAGCTACCAATGAATGAATGTTGGAATGGCGATAGATACTCATCCATGAGTTGAGGCGTGTATCTAGTAACAATCTCTTACTTCATTAATAATGAACTAGCTTAATGAATGTTAAGTACTCTATGGGGATGTAAGCTTAGCACCGAGAAGATATTGAATGAGATGGATACTCATCCATGAGTTGAGGCATCTAGAAGCAATCTCTTGAGATAGGTGCTCATCCGTGAGTTGAAGCGGGGTATCTAGTAACAATCTGCCTATCCCATAACTATGTGCCCACATAGGTCATTACCTAGTGGATCCACCTAAAAACTAATACATTTTAGTTCTACCTTAGGAAAATAGGACACCTTCTTTCTGTGTAGGGTTACACGACACCGAATTCCACGTAGCTCACATGGTCTATGTCAGTTAGGGCTTATTCCCACAAATGTGAGTTATGTGCTATGGTCACTCAAGAGGTTATATTAAGTGTGGGTGGGAGTATGGGATGTTATTCATGTATTGCACGAGTAGGCTTTGAGAGTGTCATGGTGTGTTCCTCAAAATCTAATGTTTAATGAAAATGAATGTACTTATAGTGATGTTAATGAGAATGTTGACTTGAATGCTTAATATAATGATGAATGCTTTATATGGATTGTTGTAATGAGTGGTTTTCCTTAATATGACTATTAACTATGGATAAGACCAAGGTCTGATGAGCTTGAGCATGGTGACCTAAAGGTATACTTTGTATGAGTGGTATTATGGGATGCCATTTGTACATGGCACAAGTATAACTTAAGCTTACTTATGTGAGGGTCCTATTATGATGAGAAGATCTTGATAATTGACTTTGTATGTGCATTATGCCTTAGGATGGTTGATGTGGTATTATGTCTATGGTTTAAATGTTTCTTGTATATGATTATTGACTATAGGTGAAGAATGAAGAATGGTAAGTATGTTTATGGTGGCCTCAAAGAGATGCTTAGTGTGAGTGGTATTATGGGATGTCAGCCATGCATTGCACAAGTGTACCTTGGGGTTACCTAAGATGATGGGTCTAATGTTTTATAAGGATTTACATGTTGAATAAGCTTGTATTTTATGTTTTTATACTCAAGGTGCATGATGATTATTAAAGTTGACAAATGCATGATTTTCAACCAAAATGTTTGTTTTTAGCATGGTTTTTGCATGGCTATCATACTTCGTACATTTTTTTGTGCTAACCCATATTTCTTCTATTCTCTACAAAGTGTAGGCTCCAGCAAGTGAGTTGTTTCCTTCTAGTTCAAGAGGCTTGGATTGAGTTCTTCCAATGCTTGTGGTATGTCCTCATGGATCTGAGGAGAAATGTGTATTTGATGTTTCACGTCTTTCATTGTATTAGGTACTTTTTAAACTTTCTATTGTAAAGGTCGTGACCCTATTTTCAGACCTCGATTGTATTAGATAGCCATGTGAGACTATGTCTTGACTTCTGCTGTTTTAAATGATGTTTTCAATTTTATGGATTTAAAGAAAAGTTTTAAATTTTACACTATTTCATAAGACTTATGTCATGAATGTTATAAAGCTTGTATACGACAATTCAGGGTTAATTACTCCGTGTCACATCAAAGGGGTACCCCTGGGTCGTGACACAAGGTTTTGTACTCGGCGGAGAACTATGCCAACTTGTACTTAAGATAAATAATAAGGTTGTGTGGAGTGTCCTTGTACATTATTGGGGATTGTGGTACCCAATTCACTTCTCAGTTTTGGAAGTCATTCCAAAAGGGCCTTGGCACTAAGGTTAAGTTTAGCACGACTTTTCATCCCCAAATTGATGGGCAAGCGGAGCATATGATCCAAACATTGGAAGATATGTTAAGGGCTTGTGTGATCGATTTTAAAGAAAATTGGGATGACCATTTGCCATTAATAGAGTTTACTTACAATAATAGTTATCACTCAAGTATCGATATGGCTCCATTTGAGGCCTTATATGGTAGGAGGTGTAGATCTCCTAATGGTTTGTTTGAGGTGGGTGAAGTTGCCTTAATAGGTCCCAAATTGGTGCAAGAGGCCATGGAGAAAGTTTGACTTAGAAGGGAAAAGTTGAAAACGACTCAAAGTTGGTAAAAGTCTTATACCGATACGAAACGAAGGGATCTGGAGTTTGATATTAACAATTGTGTTTACTTGAAAATCTCACCCATGAAGAGTGTAATGATGTTTTGTAAGAAGGGGAAGCATAGTCCCAGTATGTAGGACAATATCAAATTTTGAGGCGTGTTGATAAGGTTGCTTATGAGTTAGAGCTGCCATATGAGTTGACAACAGTGCATTATGTTTTCCATGGCTCACACTACGGGCATAGAGTTGGGTCTGTGAATTGGTCCCTCAGAAATTTCAGAGGGCAAAACCACAACTGAACCTACGAACCGTAGGTGGGTCCAAGGTACATGGTCCAGGGATCCATAGTCTGTCCAAAATTTTCTGACCACCATCAACGGTCGAACAGGATGGATCGTAGGTGAGACCACGATCTGTTAACTGGGTCTGTGGTTGGTGAGTCAGTGGAAAGAGGACATTTATTTCAGAGGCAGTTGGGTCTTTTCCTAATTAATTAGTTCCTACACTATGTCATTTTACCCTTCACTAAGACCCCTATATAAGTTTTTACCCCAAATTTCCCAAAAGAAATCATTCTCCCAAAATTCACCAAAAAGAAGAGCTCTCAAATAATTCTGTCTCTAGAAGAAGAAGGATTCATCTAGGGTTTCAATCTACGGTCTCAATTTCTCTATTGAAGGCTAGCATTTGGATTCAATGTATGATAGCTTTCATCCATAAATTCCTTTCATTCATGGAGTTCCCAAATTCCTGTATTTTCAAAAGGTAGAATTCCCCAATTGAATTAGGGTTTTCTTTAATTATCATGGGATATTTTTATTATTGATTTAAATGATTAAATTATGATCTCTTATGTATGAATTGATGAAATAGGATGATTTTGTGATGATTTCCCCTTGAACCCATGTAATCCCATGCTTTCAAGTTATGATTCATTTGATGTGGGATTTTGTTTTTCAAGGAAGAGTTTTATGAAATTAAGCATGCATTGCAAGATTTACATGAATTTATGATAAAATCCATATCTAACCCATGTTTTTTTAAGCATTGATGATTGGAAGTGGGTTTTGAGCCTCAAGAGGTAAATTATGGACTTATGCATTGTTTTATGAAATCTATGCAAATGTTTTAAGGGGGCTTTGAGAGTAAAGTACCAATGATGATTTTGTGTTGTGAAAGGAATTCTCATAAACACATACTAACATGATGTGAAAGGTTTTCTCACATAGAAAGGATTCTTAGGTTGAAAGGCTTTCTCACCTACTTGAATCAAAGATTAAGAGATATCCAAATGAACTAACTTGGTTTGGTTGTCCAAGGGGACCTTTCCATGATTAATGAAGTCAACTAAGAAATGACTATTTCATGAGATTTATTTTTAGCACCGAGTGGATAATTGATATGAGATGGAGGCTCTCTCGTAGTAGATGCTGGGTTTGTAGAAGCAACCTCATGAGATGAAAGCTCTCTCGTTAGTAGAGGCTCTAGTAGCAATCTCCTTGTCCCATAACTATGTGCCACCATAGGATGTTGTCTTAGATAGACATTATCTAGTAAAGTCACAATAGCTAGAAGTTCATGGTATTACCTTGGCAAGTTGGATTCCTATTTTCGGTGTGGGGTAGACACTGGATTCCATGTTAATAGATCACATGGTCTTACATGTTGGTTAAGAATAATTTCCCACAAGTAATAATGAATTAAGGTTACTTTAAGAAATACCGTATATGAGTCAAAGGTTTTAAAGATGAAGTACGTCTGCATTGACCATGATTTATAGCTTATGTTTTATAACCCTTTTATATCATATTTAGCATGGTCAATTGCATGTCATGAAATGAAATGTCTCTTTTAGCATGAGTTAAATGTTTTATGCATGGCTATCATACTTGGTACATTGTTTTGTACTAACGCATACTATTGCCTATTTTTTCCCAAATGTAGGGTCCGATATTCAGGGTACTCAATTTCGTGGCTACTGGGTGATTTGATTGATTCCCGATCTTTGGTGAGTCATCATGCTTCGAGGATGGAGTTTATTGATTCACTTTCTTTCATGTATTTTCTCTTTTGTATATGATGTATGGGCTTGGCCCAATTTCATTCTATTGTATTAGATGGCTATGATGAGACAAGTGTTTTAGACTTCCACTTTTCATTTATAATTTCTTTTTTAGACTTGAACTATTGTTTTTCTCTTATTGTTCTATTTCTTATGTTATGAGAGCTAAGTTGCTTTTATGGAGTCCTTCGGGGTTCTATACGCCATGTTACATCTTGGGATACCCCTGTGTCGTGACAAAAAGAGTTGTCCATTTTTTATGCATAGTCTTTTCATGGATTTGGGGTTCAGATGCTCGGATTAGATTTCTTATAGTTTCATTGTATAGGGGGTGATTTTAGGCCTAGAAGAGGTTTTGGTTGAATTTTTAGAGGTCTCAAGGTTGTTTTGGCTATTTTAGGTGTTATGTTTTTCATAGCGACTTTCATGAGTTTTGGGTCAAGGAAATCTCATATTCGTGTTTTGATTGTTCCATTGAGTATGAAATGTCAAGTTTAGTCAAGTTTCATATGTGTTTTCACGACCCAGGGGTACCCCCTAGATTTAACAAGGTGTATAAGACCTCAAGAGGGCCTCATACATGCCCCTTAGCATATCATAACATAAAGTGCTAGAAATGGCGCGAAAATTTAAAACATTTTCCATACAATCAAAGTCTTTTATAAAACGAATGAAAGTCTATTACACTTTGTCTCAAACCATCTAAAACATGAATATCTTTGGGATGCAGCCCATACAATAGTTCTAAACATAAAATGAAAGACATAAGAACATAGTGTCTATCTCCTCGGATACTATGACGAATCACCAAAACTACAATCCCTGCCACAGGGATGGAAGTCAATATCGTCGGACCCTACATTTGATAAGAATGTAGGCAAGAGTATGCGTTAGTATAAAAATGTAATAAATATGACAGCTAGCATAAACATCATGAAGAGCCTAACATAAGCATTAGTCAACATAAGACATAAGCTATAAACAAAAGAGATAACAACATAGTCATAGGCATAATCAATGCAAATAGATCATCATAATGTAAGAGGAACACTTCTCAAGTAACCTCAACTTATCCTTAGTTAGGACTTACGTCATCAACCTCTAGTCATACATATCAAGGAAGGCGACTCTAACAACAATCCAAGCTAATCATACATAATATAAGCAAATCTCATATTAAAACTTACTTACGATACTTCCTTGAAGTAACCTTGATTCACCATAAAAATGCTACCTTGTTTAGGGACTAGTTCCTATTTAGCTACCTCTACTATTCATGAAAAGGACTTCTTTACTTAGTCCAATACAAGTTATCACATTTTGAATGGTTATGATTTACCAATTCAAGGCTATCAAGGCAAAGCGCTTCATTATGCTAGACCAAACTATCATGAAAGGCATTCTATCATACAAGTCCAAGCTACTCAAGGAAGGTTACTATTGCTCAGTCCAAACTACCAATGAAATGGTTTGTCCTTACCAAGTCATGTTATCATGCAAACATTCTATTATGCTAGCCAAGCTAACCTTTGGAAGGGTAAGATTTCTCAATCCAAGGCTATCCATGAGATCTTCTACTCAAGGTAACATGAATGGTCATGTCTTACCATGTCAATCTTATTCATGAAGGGATCTCATATCACAACTTCAAGCTATCATAATTAAGCATGCTTTGATTCATTTTAAGTGAGCAAAACTTTCAACCTAGAATCATTCAAAGTGAGGAAACCTTTCACATTTATACATTCATACATTCATAAGGTAGATCATGTGGGTAAAGTCCTTCCACAAAAATTATATCTAATAGTCTACCATTCTCATATAAGCTTCACTCTCAAAGATTTAACAATAATAATTCATCATATTTTCTTTACTCTCAAAGCCCTAACAATCAATATTCATAACTACATACCTTAATCTCAAAATACTTCTCATAATCATCACATATGCCTAGATCTTAAGACATTCTAATCACATGCTTCATTATTAAGAAATTCTAATGACATATCATCATATAGGCTCAATCTCAATCACTACTAATCATAATTCATCATGTATACTTTAATCTCATTCAATTCATGTATATATGCTCTACTCTCAAGCAATTTGCAATACATATCATCAATCTTAGAAGATTATCTCTAAAACCTTAATTTCCTCTTTCATGGAATAAAACTCATTTACATCAATTTCATCTTTCTAGACATGGGTTAGGCATGGGTACATGTAATTTTACCCTAAAAACATGATTTACTATCAATTTAATCATAAACAATCATTATCTGCTCAATTGAATCAACATTCATCAATACCCACAACATTAGAAGAAACCCCAACTTAAATTGGGGATTTCATCTTCACAATTGGGGAAACTAGGGAACTCCATGGATGAAAGGAGTCCATGGATGAAATGCTATCATACCTTGATCACAAAGCCCACAAATTCTTGAGGAGTGGAGGTTTGACCTTGACCCTAGCTTCAGAATCTACCTTCCTTTTCTTCAAGTTCTAGAGAGAGAAATATATGAAAGGATGAACTTTGGGATTCATTTGGAGTTTTGGAAATAATGTATTGAATGGTGAGTTTTAAGGGTTAAAATCACTTATATAGGTGTAATAGGCTTAGGCAAAATGAACCCACTTAAATCTAACTTAAACGAGAAAGTCCCAATTTGCCCTCACTTGGCAGCGTACTGCCTAGGCTTCATGAGAGGCACCATGAGTTGTGGTCCTCACCACTGGTCGTGGTCCTACTCGGGGTCATGGACCAGTAGATAGGCCACATTGTCTTGGCCTTTAAGAGGTGAAGGAATCACCACGAGTCGTAGTCTTCACCACTGGCCGTGAAGTGGCTCATAAAGGTGAGCCAACTTGGGCAGCCTGTTGGGGAGCTACTGCCTAGCCACCACGGACCACACTATGGGCCTTGGTGGTGGTTTGAAGGTGGTGCAGTGCTTGGGGGAATGATGGGCAGCCTTGGCCCCTTTTTCTTCGCCCTTGCCTTCTTCCTTGGCTTGAACCCCCACACTAAACCCTAGATTAGCGTACTAGATTCCAAGGCGTTGCATGTTTTTTTTTTTTTTGAGTACTAGGTTCTGAACATGATGTCTATTTTGAATATTTGAGATTAGGCTGAATTTTCTAATGTCAGGTGTGCCTGGCTTTAGTGAAGGGTCATTACTTTCGTAACCTTCCCGTTAGCGAAGGCCAGCTCATATCCGATGCAACACCCCATAGTTTAGTAGAACACCTAAGATTAAATTGACGGCTACGAGTCAAGACTAGAGGGCGTGAACCAAGGCAAGGGGGAAACGGCCAAGGGCTAAGGCAGCCCTAAGTTTGTCATGATACTGCCTTTGACCACGAGAGCCTAGACGGCTCATGGTGGCCACCACAGATCGTGGCACCACCCCTGGTTTGTGAGGCAGTATGCCCCTCAATGCTGCCTCAAATTACCTTACCTTCACACGCCACTTCAAGGCCAAAGGTGAAGACCACGACCCGTGGGAAGGATCATGAAGATGCCTTAGAATGTTGGAAGCCAAGGCCCCAAGCCATAGACACTGCCCAAGGATCACAGGCAGGACCACAACTCGTGGTCTTGACCATTGCTCGTGAGCCCTATCATGGTGGTTGGCACCATGGTTGTCAAGTGAAGGTCTTTTTAGTAAATTCCAAATTAAGTGGTTATTAAATGGGGTCATTTTACCTAGTCTTAAAAAAACTATATAAGATATTTTAACCCTTTAACCACCCAACTAGGTCATTATTTCCCCAAGACCCAAATCAAATCCCCAAAATACTCTTCTCTCAAATATTTCACTCTAAGACTTGAAGAAGAAGATAGAGCTTGAAGCCTAGGTCAAGAACACGACTCCACTGTTTCAAGCCTTGTATCCAAGGTATGTTAGCTTATTCATTTGTGGATTCTTCCATCCATGGAGAACACTAGATTTCCCCCAAATTGTGAAGATGAACCCTAATCTAAGCTAGGGTTTCTTCCTATGTCATAGGTAGTGTTGAGTATGATTCCAATTGAGTGGATAGTACTTGTTTATGATTTATTTAGCATTGAATTATTTTATTATGAAGATATAATATGTTTTACATAGCTAACACAAGTTTAATTGTTGAAATTGAAGAATATGGGTTCATGCCTTGTGAAGTGAAATTGAGGATTCATAGGTGATTTTCTAGAATTGGTGACATGTATAGAAATTGCTCAAGAATAGAAGTATGTAAACATTAATTGAACTAGATTAAGGTGCATATGATGAATCATGAATAGTAAAGCATGAGATTGAACCTTATATGATGAATTATGACTAGAATTGCATAAAGATAAAGCTTACGACTAGAATGTCTTGAATAGATATGCATGATGAGTGTATGAAGTAAAGCTTTGAGAGTAAGTCTTGTAGTCATGAGTGTTGACTTCTAGGGATTTGAGAGTAAAGCTAATATGATGAATTACATATGTCAAGGCTTTGAGAGTAAAGTATATATGAGAATAGTAGATTAAAAGGGATAGAATTGTGGTGAAAGGCCTATACTCACCTAATCAACCTTATGAGTGCTTGAGTGCATAAAGTGATGGAATCACTTTAAAATGTATTGATTATAAAGTACATTCTTCTATGAGACATGAATATTAAGGAAGGCTTAATAGTAAATCTAGGGGTGTATGCTTTGCCCCAAGTGGATATTGACAAAGAGAAGGAGTGTCACCCAAGATAGGGTCCGGGCTCCAAGTTGAAAAGAGAACCACACCTAGTTGATGTGAGGACTACCTAAGTTAAAGGGAGAACTCTCACATAGCAGAGTCCCGGTTTTCCAAAAGTTAGGTCTCATTATATGAAAGCCTTCACCTAGTGTTGTTAGGGTTGAACTCTCCATATCCAATGAACTAAGACATGCTAAAAGAAGTATCTCCTAGTGCTCATAAGAATTAATGGACTTAGACATGTTTAAGGAAGTATCTCATAGTGTCCATCTTAATAATGAACTTAGACATGCTTGAGAAGCATCTCCTAGGGTTCAAATTAATATGGAACTAAGAGTATGCTCAAGGAGTGTTTCATAGTGTTCCAAGGCTTAAAGAGGGGGACTAGTCTCCAACCAAGAAGTATAAGTGTGATTACCTAAATGAGTACTTATTGAGGGTAGGATTATGGGGTCTTATCCATGCATTGCACAAGTATAACTTATGGTTACCAAAGAAGTGTTTCTCTTATTTGATGTATGTTTGATGGATTGTTGCTATAGTTGCCTTCCATGTTACGTTTGACTAAATGTGAGAGATTCCCTTGTCTATGAGAAGTAAGCAAAAGGATGAGATCAAAATATGATAACGAAGTATGATGGCCTAAAAGTGATACGTGGCCTAGGTGGGATTATGGGGTAACATTTATGCATCAAGTATGACTTGAATGCTACTTATAAGTTTCTCTTATGATATGGAGGTCTAAGTAGTGACCATGTGATGAATATGTGGTGTTTCCTATGTTATTGGATTATGCCTTATGTTGACTTATGCTTATATTATGCATATGTTGAAGATTACGCTTATGATTATGTTATTGTCTCTTACAGTTATGACTTATGTTTTAAGTTGGCTAACCCTTGTGTTATGCTCTTATGATGTCATGCTAGCTAACATATTTAGTACATTTTGTACTAACGCATACTTTTTCCTACATTTTCATCAAATGTAGAGTCCGGCGACTTTGAGTTCCATTCTTGAGGATAGGCTGCTAGAAGTGCAAAGGAGTTGAAGATTTTGTAAGTGCTCATAGCATCGAGGATTGATCACCTTTTCTTTATGTCATTTCTTTATGTTTTAGACTATTTTATGGGCTGCATGCCAAAGTCTTATTCAAAGTTGAGTTTAGATGGTTATTTGAGACAAAGTGTTGTAAGACTTCCGCTGGTATTTTATAAAGAATTTGATTTTGTGGAAAAAGTTTTAAAATTTCTGCACTTTTCTATTATATTATGTTTTGATTTGCTTTATGAGACCCCTTCGGGATCAAGTATGACATGTTACATCGAGGGCGTACCCCTAGGTCGTGACAAACTTGGTAATCAGAGCAAAGGGTTAGAAGGGTTCTAGGATTGTCTCAAACCACTTGTAGTAGAGTCTTGTTCATAAGGGTGAAGCACACCACATTTATGAATAAGAGGCTATTAGAAGATTAGGAAACTTCACTTCTTCATTTTCTAAGTCATGCCATAGAGTTTAGCTTTATTAGGTCTTTTTTCTAATCCATGCCCTATGGTTTTCAGGATATGGCCAATACAAGGGCAAAAGCAAGGCGGTATGAGGAAGTAAATGTGGAACTAGAGGTTCCTCTCTAAGTTTCTTCCCAAGCTCCTCAAGCTCCAATTGATCCTATAGTTGAGAATGTCACTCATGCGTAGTTTAGGTCTACTATCCAATTGTTGGCTTAAGCCTTGAAGGCGCAAGCCAATAGAGAGGTTGTGGCTCCAGTGAATCCAATAGTGGGTATGGTTGCTTTTAGGGTAAGGGATTTTATGAGGATGAATCGTTTGGAGTTTTATGGATCCAAGGTTAACGAGGTTCCTAAGGGGTTTATATATGAGGTTTATAAAGTGCTTGCTATCATGGGGGTGACTTTGGTAGAAAAAGTGGAGTTAGCCGTTTACCAATTGAGGGATGTTGCTCAAATATTATATAAGCAATGGAAAGATACTAGGTAGGTAGGAGTGGGCCTAATAGTGTAGGAAGTATTCAAACTATCATTTCTTGATAGGTTTTTTCCCTGGTAGTTGAGGGAGGCTAGGGTAGAAGTGTTTATCAACATCAAGCAAGGAAACATAAGTGTTAAGGAGTATGCATTGAAAATTACACTATTGTCCAAGTATGCTCCATCTATAGCAGTGAATCCGAGGGATATGATGAGTAGGTTTTTAATGGGTGTATCCGAATTGAATGAATAAGAATGTCGTCTGGATATGCTTATGGGTGACATGGATATCACTAGGATCATGGTGTAAGCCCAAAAAATTGAGGAGCCAAAACTTAGGAAGAAGAATAGGGAGGCAAAAAGGGCTAGGACCCGTTATGGGAAATTCTCCAATGCTAAGTCCGATGGGCAAAGTAGACCTAAGTCAAAACAAAGGTACTCCGGTCAAGATTTCCCTTATACAGGATTGACCAAGAAAAAGGTACTGGGTTTCCATTACCTAAGTCTACTTGCACAAATTGTGGAAGGAATCATTATGGTAAGTGCCTAGCAAGCATGGATGGTTTTTATGGGTGTGAGAAGAGTGGGCACAAAATGAGGAATTGCTCGATGCTTAAGGCCAAGGAAAGGAAGGATAAGCAAGTAGCTTCTAGTGGTCCGGATGAGAATGCCCAAAAGAAGAATAGGTTTTACGTCCTCCAAGCTAAAAATGATCAAGAGTGACCTCCTAATGTGACTACCGGTATGTGTTTTATGCTTTATTATATTCCAGTATTGTTTGGTCTTTTGTGACTTGATATGTTAGAATTAGAAGTTGTCTCTAGTATGAATGATATTTAGAAGAGTTTCCATAGGCCTACTCCCAAGGGGTAGATGATGAGATTAGATAACAAGGCCCTTGTGTGTCTATGTGTTGCCAAGACTTTCTTGTATGATGCATGTTTATGAAAAATTGTGTATTGAAAGAAAATGAGCTTTATTTGAATTGTTTTCCTCATGTTGTAGTGCGTTGAGTATGAGTTGTCTAGTTGACTTCATGGGATAAATGTATGAGCATGCCTTAGTTTTGAGTTAGGAGATTCCTCCATGAATAAATGTTTTTTTTTTGAGTAAATTGCATATAAACTCTATGAGTGTATGTTGAACATGTTTTAACTAGGAGATGGTAAATCCTCCTTGAACATGAGTAGATATAGAATTTCATGCATTTTGGGTTGTTAGATGTAGTTTCTCCTCCCTTGTGACACATTGAGTACTTTTAGCTTAGAGTTAAAGTTTCCCTCCTTTGTTCTGTACATTCAGATGCGTTACATGCATGATGGGTGGCTAGTCTAGAGTTATAACCATATGAGGTTCGTAGAATTGTCATTCGAGGATGAATGTCCCTAAGGGCGAGATATTGTAACACCTCGTAGTTTAGTAGACCACCTAGGGTTAAATTGAGGACTACGAGTCAAGACTAGAGGGAATGAGCCAAGGCAAGCGCCAAGGCTACCCCAAGCTTGCCATGACACTGCATTGGACCACGAGAGCCTAGACAGCTCGTGGTGTTCACCATGGATCGTGGTGCCACCCGTGGTTGGTGAGGCAATGTGCCCCTCAAGACTGCCTCAAATTGGCTCACCTTTACATGCCAATTCACGGCAAGTGGTGAAGATCACGATTCGTAGGAAGGCTCATAAAGATGCCTTAGAATGTTGGAAGCCAATATCCCAAGCAATAGCTATTGCTCAAGGACCATAGGAAGGATCACTGCTTGTGGTCTTGACCACAACTCGTGAGCCCTTTTATGGTGCATGGCACCATGGCTGCCTAGTGAAGCTCTTTTTAGTGAATTCCAAAATAAGTTGTTATTAAATGGGGTCATTTTTCCTTGTATTAAAACACCTATATAACATATTTTAATACTTTAACCACCCAATTAAGATATTATTTCCCCAAGACCCAAATCAAATCCCCAAAATACTCTCCTCTCAAATATATCTCTTTCTAAGACATAAAGAAGAAGATAGAGCTTGAACCCTAGGTCAAGAACAAGGCTCCATTGTTGCAAGCTTTGTAAGGCTTTGTATCCAAGGCATGTTAGCTTATTCATCCATGGATTCTTCACTCTATGGAGCCCCCTATATTTCTCCTAAATTGTGAAGATGAACCCCAATCTAAGCTATGGTTTGTTCCTAGTAATGGGTAGTGCTGAGTATGATTCCAATTAAGTGGACAGTACTTGTTTATGATTTCTTTAGCACTTAATTATGATATTATGAATACATAGTAAGTTTTACATATCTAACCCAAGTTTAATTGATGAAATTGAAGAATCTGGGTTCATACCTTGTGAAGTGAAATTGAGGATTCATAGGTGATTTTCTAGAATTGGTGACATGTATAGTAATTTCTCAAGAATAGAAGTATGTAAACATTAATTCCATTAGATTAAGGTGCATATGATGATTCATGACTATTAAAGCATGAGATTGAATATTATATGATGAATTAAGACTAGAATTGCTTAAAGATGAAGCTTATGACTAGAATGTCTAGAAATCTAGATATGCATGATGAGTGTATGAAGTAAATCTTTGAGAATAAGACTTGTAGTCATGAGTGTTGACTTCTAGAGCTTTGAGAGTAAAGCTAATGTGATGAATTACACTGTCAAGGTTTTCAGAGTGAAGTATATATGAGAATAGTAGATTAAAAGGGATAGAATTGTGGTGAAAGGCCTATACTCATATAATCTACCTTATGAGTGCTTGGGTACATAAAGTGATGGAATCAATTGAACATGGATTGATTATCAAGTACATTCTTCCATGAGACATGAATATTAAGCAAGGCTTAATAGTAAATCTAGAGGTGTATGCTTAGCCCAAGTGGATATTGAAAATGAGATAGAGTGTCACACTAGATAGGCTCCGGGCTCTAAGTTGAAAAACGAACCACACTTACTTGATATGAGGACTAATCAAGTTGAAGGGGGAACTCTCACATAGCAGAGTCAGGGTTTTTGCAAAGTTAGGTCTCATTATATGAAAGCCTTCACCTAGTGGAGTTAGGGTTGAAATCTCCCTATCCAATGAACTAAGACTTGCTTAAAGAAGTATCTCCTAGTGTTCATAAGCATTAATGGACTTAGACATGCTTAAGGAAGTATCTCATAAGGTCTATCTTTATAATGAACTTAGACATTCTCGAGAAATATCTCCTAGGGTTCAAATTAATAAGGAACTAATAGTATGCTCAAGGAGTGTTTCATAGTGTTCCAAGGCTTAAAGAGGGGGACAAGTCTCCAATAGAGAAGTATGAGTGTGATGATCTATAGGAGTACTTACTATGGGTAGGATTATTGGGTCTTATCTATGCATTGCACAAGTATAACTTGTGGTTACCAAAGAAGTGTTTCTCTTATGTGATGTATGTTTGATGAATTGTTGCTATAGTTGTCTTCCATGTTATGTTTGACTATGGTTGAGAGATTCCCTTGTCTATGAGAAGTAAGCAAAAGTATTAGATCAAAATATGATAAAGAAGTATGATGGCCTAAAAGTTATACTTAACCTAGGTGAGATTATGGGGTATCATTTATGCATTGCACAAGACTTCAAGGTTACGTATAAATTTATCTTATGATATGGAGGTATAAGTGTGACCATGTTATGAATATGTGGTGTTTCCTACGTTATTCGATTATGCCTTATGTTGACTTATGCTCATATTATGCATATGTTGAAGATTATGCTTCTGATTATGTTATTGTCTCTTATGTATATGACTTATGTTTTATGTTGGCTAACCCTTATGTTATACTCTTCTGATGTCATGCTAGCAAACATATTTAATACATTCTGTACTAATGCATACGTTTGCCTACATTTTCATCAAATGTAGAGTCTTGTGATTTTGAGTTCCATTCTTGAGGATAGGCAGCTAGAAGTGCAAAGGAGTTGAAGATTTGGTAAGTCCTCATAGCATCGAGGATTGATCACCTTTTCTTTATGTGTTTTCTTTATGTTTTAGACTATTGTATAGGCTGCGTCCCAAAGTCTTTTCCAAAGTTTAGTTTAGATGGTTTGAGACAAAGTGTAGTAAGACTTCCTCTTGCATTTTATAAAGACTTCGATTGTATAAAAATGTTTTAAAATTCCTGCACTTTTCTATTATCTTATGTAATGATATCCTAAGGGATTTTATGAGACCCCTTCTAGGTCAAGTACGCCATGTTACATCTAGGGCACACCCCTGGGTCATGAAAAACTTGGTAATCAGAGCAAAAGGTTTAGAGGGATCTAGGATTGTCTCAAACCACATGTAGTAGAGTCTTGTTCATAAGTGTGAAAAGCGCCACATTTATGAATAAGAGGCTATTAGATGAGTAGGAAACTTCACTTCTTCATTTTCTAAGTCGTGCCATAGAGTTTAACTTTAGTAGGTCTTTTTTCTAATCCGTTTCCTATGGTTTTCAGGATATGGCCAATACAAGGGCAAATGCAAGGCGGGATGAGGAATACAATGTGGAACTAGAGGTTCCTCTCTAAGTTTCTCCCCAAGCTTCTCAAGCTCCAATTGAACCTTTAGTTGAGAATGTTAATCATGCGGAGTTTAGGTCTACTATCCAATTGTTGGCTTAAGCCTTGACAGTGCAAGCCAATAGAGAGGTTGTGGCTTTGGTGAATCCAATAAAGGGTATATAAAGGGTATGGTTGCTTTTAGGGTAAGTTATTTTATAAGGATTAATCCTCTGGAGTTTGCAAGGTCGAAGAGGATCCTAAGGGATATATAGATGAGGTTTATAAAGTGCTTGCTATCATGGGGGTGACTTTGGTAGAAAATGTGGAGCTAGCCGCTTACCAATTAAGGGATGTTGCTCAAATATGGTATGAGTAATGGAAAGATACTAGGAAGGTAGCAGTGGGCCCAATAGCATAGAAAGTGTTCAAAATAGAATTTCTTGATAGTTTTTTCCCTGGGAGTTGAGGGAGGCTATGGTAGAAGTGTTTACCAATCTCAAGCAAGGTAACATAAGTGTTAAGGAGTATGCATTGAAAACTACTCGATTGTCCAAGTATGCTCCATCTATAGTAGCGAATTCTAGGGATATGATGAGTAGGTTTTTGACGGGTGTGTTCGAATTGGTTGAATAAGAATGTCGTACGGCAATGCTTGTGGGTTACATTGATATCTCTAGGATCATGGAGTATGCCCAAAAAATTGAGGAGTCAAAACTTTGGAAGAAGAATAGGGAGGCAGATAGGGCTAGGACCGGTGATGGAAAATTCTCCAATGCTAAGTCTGATAGACAAATAGACCTAAGTCCATAAAAAGGTACAACGGTCAAGATTACCCTTATACAGGATTAACCAAGAAAAAGGTAGTGGGTTTCCATTACCTAAGTCTACTTGCACCAAGTGTGGAAGGAATCATTATGGTAAGTGCCTAGCCGGCATGGATTGTTGTTATGAATGTGGGAAGAGTGGGAAAAAATATGGGATTGCTCGGTGCTTAAGGTCAACGGAAGGGAGGATAAGCAAGTTGCTTCTAGTGATCCTGATGAGAATGCCCAAAAGAAGAATAGGTTTTATGTCCTCCAAACTAAAAATGATCAAGAGTGACCTCCTAATGTGACTACCAGTATGTGTTTTATGCTTTATTAGATTCCAGCATTGTTTGGTCTTTAGTGACTTGATATGTTAACTTAGAAATTGCCTCTAGTATGAATGATATGTAGAAGAGTTTGCATAGGCCTATTCCCAAGGGGGAGATGGTGTGCCTAGATAGCAAGGTCCTTGTGTGTCAATGTGTTGCCATGACTTCCTTGTATAATGCATGTTCATGAAAACTTGTGTTTTGAAATGAAATGAGCTTTATGTGAATTATTTTCCTCATGTTGTAGTGCATTGAGTATGAGTTTCCTACTTGACTTCATGAGATGAATGTATAAGCATGCCTTAGTTTGGAGTTGAGAGATTCCTCCATGAATAAATGTTTTTTTTTGAGTAAATTGCATATATGCTCTATGAGTGTATGTTGAACATGTTTTAACTAGGAGATGGTAGTTCCTCCTTGAACATGAGTAGATATAGAATTTAGTGCATTTTGGGTTGTTAGATGTAGTTCCTCTTCACTTGTGACACATTGAGTACTTTTAACTTGGAGTTGAAGTTTTCCTCCTTTGTTGTGTGCATTTAGATGTGTCACATGTGTGATGGGTGGCTAGTCTAGAGTTATGACCATAATAAGTTCCTCGAATTGTCATGCGAGGAAGAATGTCCCCATGGGCGAGATATTGTAACACCCCGTAGTTTAGTAGACCACCTAAGATTAAATTGAGGACTATGAGTCAAGACTAGAGGGCATGAGCCAAGGCAAGCGCCAAGGCTACCTCAAGCTTGCCATGACACTGCATTGGACCACGAGAGCCTAGACAGCTCATAGTGTTCACCACGGATTGTGGTGCCATCTGTGGTTGGTGAGGCAATGTGCCCCTTAAGACTGCCTCAAATTGGCTCACCTTTACATGCCAATTCACGGCAGTGGTGAAGACCACGATCCATGGGAAGGCTCGTGAAGATGACTTAGAATGTTAGAATCCAAGACCCCAAGCAATAGCTAATGCTCAAGGACTACAGGCAGGACCACCGCCCATGGTCTTGTCCACGGCTCCTGAGCCCTGTTATAGTGCCTGGCACCATGGCTACCTAGTGAAGGTCTTTTTAGTAAATTTCAAATTAAGTTGTTATTAAATGGGGTCATTTTGCCTAGTCTTAATACACTTATATAAGATATCTTAACCCTTTAACCACCCAATTAAGTCATTATTTTCCCAACACTCAAATCAAATCCCCAATATACTTTCCTCTCAAATATATCTCTCACTAAGACTCGAAGAAGAAGATAGAGCTTGAGCCCTAGGTCAATAACAAGACTCCATTTTTTCAAGCTTTGTAAGGCTTTGTATACAAGGTATGTTAGCTTATTCATCCATGGATTCTTCACTACATGGAGCCCCCTAGATTTCCCCCAAATTGTGAAGATGAACCCCAATCTAAGCTAAGGTTTGTTCCTAGTAGTGGGTAGTGTTGAGTATGATTCCAATTGAGTGGATAGTACTTGTTTATGATTGATTTAGCATTGAATTATGTTATTATGAAGATATAATAAGTTTTCCATATCTAACCCAAGTTTAATTGATGAAATTAAAGAATGTGAGTTCATCCCTTGTGAAGTGAAATTGAGGATTCATAGGTGATTTTCTAGAATTGGTGACATGTATAGTAATTTCTCAAGAATAGAAGTATGTAAACATTAATTGAATTATATTAAGGTGCATATGATGAATCATGAATATTAAAGCATGAGATTGAATCTTATATGATGAATTATGACTAGAATTGCTTAAAGATGAAGCTTATGACTAGAATGTCTTGAAATCTAGATATGCATGATGCGTGTATGAAGTAAATCTTTGAGAATAAGGCTTGTAGTCATGAGTGTTGACTTCTAGGGCTTTCAGACTAAAGTTAATATGATGAATTACGTTGTCAAGGTTTTGAGAGTAAAGTATATATGAGAATAGTAGATTAAAAGGGATAGAATTGTGGTGAAAGGCCTATACTCACATAATCTACCTTATGAGTGCTTGAGGACATAAAGTGATGGAATCCCTTGAACATGGATTGATTATCAAGTATATTCTTCCATGAGACATGAATGTTAAGCAAGGCTTAATAGTAAATCTAGGGGTGTATGCTTAGCCCAAGTGGAAATTGACAATGAGATGGAGTGTCACACAAGATAGGGTCCGAGCTCCAAGTTGAAAAACGAACCACACCTAGTTGATGTGAGGACTATCCAAGTTAAAGGGGGAACTCTCACATAATAGAGTCCGGGTTTTCCCAAAGTTAGGTCTCATTATATGGAAGCCTTTACCTGGTGGAGTTAGGGTTGAAATCTCCATATCCAATGAACTAAGACTTGCATAAAGAAGTATCTCCTAGTATTCATAAGCATTAATGAACTTAGACATGCTTGAGGAAGTATCTCATAGGGTCCATCTAAATAATGAACTTAGACATTCTTGAGAAACATCTCCTAGGGTTCAAATTAATAAGGAATTAAGAGTATGCTCAAGGAGTGTTTCATAGTATTCCAAGGCTTAAAGAGGGGGACTAGTCTCCAACCAAGAAGTATAAGTGTCATGACCTAAAGGAGTACTTAGTGTGGGTAGGATTATGGGGTCTTATCCATGCATTGCACAAGTATAACTTGTGGTTACCAAAGAAGTGTTTCTCTTATGTGATGTATGTTTGATGAATTGTTGCTATAGTTATCTTCCATGTTATATTTGACTAAGGTTGAGAGATTCCCTTGTATATGAGAAGTAAGCAAAAGTATGAGATCAAAATATGATAAAGAAGTATGATGACCTAAAAGTTATACTTAACCTAGGTGGTATTATGAGGTATCATTTATGCATTGCACAAGTATGACTTGAAGGTTACGTATAATTTTCTCTTATGATATGGAGGTCTAAGTAGTGACCATGTTATGAATATGTGGTGTTTCCTATCTTATTGGACTGTGCGTTATGTTGACTTAAATTCATATTATGCCTATGTTGAAGATTATGCTTTCGATTATGTTATTGTCTCTTATGCATATGACTTATGTTTTATGTTGGCTAACCCTTGTGCTATGCTCTTATGATGTCATGCGAGCTAACATATTTAGTACATTATGTACTAACGCATACTTTTGCCTACATTTTCATCAAATGTAGAGTCTGGTAACTTTGAGTTCCATTCTTGAGGATAAGCTTCTAGAAGTGCAAAGGAGTAGAAGATTTTGTAAGTCCTCATAGCATCGAGGATTGGTCACCTTTCCTTTATGTCTTTTCTTTATGTTTTAGAGTATTGTATGGGTTGTGTCCCAAAGTTTTATTCAAAGTGGAGTTTAGATGGTTAGAGACAAGGTGTAGTGATACTTCCACTTGTGTTTTATAAAGACTTTGATTGTTTTGAAAAAAAATTAAAATTTTCGCACTTTTCTACTATCTTATTTAATTCCTCCTTACAAAATGTCTGCAGCTGAGCTTAAGTAATTGAAAGAAAAGTTGAAAGACCTTCTAGACAAGGACTTCATTAGACCTAGCATCTCCCCATGAGGTGTATCAGTATTGTTCGTGAAAAATAAAAAAGGTTCTCTCAGGGTATGCATTGACTATCGTCAGTTGAAAAAAGTCACAATAAAGAATAAGTATTCTATCCCCAGGATTAATGACTTGTTCGACCAACTTCAGGGTGCTAGTTACTCTTCTACGATAGACCTCAGATTCGGGTATCATTAGCTTAGAGTTAGAGATAGTTACATTTCGAAAACAACCTTCAAGACTGGTATGGTCACTATAAAATTTTGGTTATGTCTTTTGGACTAAAATATGCTTCTATATCTTTCACAGACCTAATGAATTGGGCGTTCAAACAGTATTTGGATTTGTTTATTATTTTCTTTATTCATGATATCCTTATTTATTCACGGAGTGAGGAGGAGCATGGGACTCATTTTAGAGTGGTTCTGCAAACTCTCCAAGATCTCTAGTAATTTGTGAAGTTCAGCAAATGTGAATCCTGGTTATAGTCAGTCACTTTCCTTGGTCATGTGGTATCTAGTAAAGGAATCTGAGTGGATTTTTGAAAAAATAGTGGCAGTGAAACAATGGCCCAGACCCACCTCTCCAATAGATATCAAAGTTTCTTGGGTTTGGCTAGTTATTATAGGAGATTTGTTGAAGGATTTTCATCCATAGCTTCCCCATTGACAAAGCTAACTCAGAAGAAATTCAAATTTCAATAGTCAGATGAGTGCAAGAAAAGTTTCTCAGAACTAAAGACTAGGTTGACTTTAGCTCCTGTCTTGACTCTACCAGATGGTTCAGAAGGTTTTGTGATTTATTGTGATACATCCAGGGTCAGCCTAGGTTGTGTGTTGATGCAGCGAGGTATTGTCAAAGCTTATGCTTCTAGATAGCTTAAGGTCCTTGAGAAGAATTACCCGACTTACAACCTCGAGCTTGCAGCTATAGTATTTGACCTAAAGATTTGGAGACATTACTTGTTAGGTGTTCACGTAGAAGTGTTCATAGATCATAAGAGCCTTCAGTATGTGTTCACCCAGAAAGAGTTGAATCTTCATCAGAGGAGATGGTTTTAATTTCTCAAAGACTATGATATGAATGTGTTTTACCATTCGGGTAAGGCCAATGTAGTGGTTGATGCTCTTAGCAGACTATCTATGGGTAGTATAGCACATATTAAGGAAGAAAATAAGGAATTATCAAAATATGTTCACCGGCTTGCTCACTAAGGAGTTGGTCTTATAGACATGTCAGATGGTGGTGTGATAGCTTAGAATAGATCTGAATCTTCATTGGTAGCGGAGGTTAAGGAAAAATAGGATAGTGATCCTATATTACTTCAGCTGAAAGGAGCAGTTCATTAGCAAAAAGTAGAGGTTTTCTCCCCAAGAAGGAGATGGTGTGCTTCGTTATCAAGGTCGCTTATGTGTTCCTAATGCATGTGAGTTGAGGTAGCAGATCCTTACATAAGCCCATAATTCTAGATATTCTATTCATCTAGATGTACTATGATCTGCGGGAAGTGTTTTGGTGGAACAGCATGAAGAGGGACATAGAAGATTTTATGGCTAAGTGTCCTAATTGTCAACAGGATAAGGTAGAACATTAGAAACCAGGAGGTCTGACTCAAGAGATTAATATTCCTACATGAAAGTGGGAAGTGATAAACATGGACTTCATTAGGGGTTTACCTCGTACTCGCAGACAACATGACTCCAATTGGGTGATAGTGGACAGAGTTACTAAGTCCACTCACTTCTTGGCCGTCAAGACTATAGATTCGGTAGATGATTATGCTAAACTCTACATTAATGAGATAGTCAGGTTGCATGGGGTTCATTTGTCTATCATCTCATATAGAGGTCCCCAGTTTACCTCTCATTTCTGGAAATTATTTCAGAAAGGTCTTGATACTCATGTAAATCTTAGTACATCATTTCATCCACAGACAGCTGGTCAAGAAGAACGTACCATTTAGACCTTAGAGGACCTGTTCAAAGCTTTTGCGAGATTGATTTCATGGACAGTTGGGATGATCACCTACCTCTCATAGAGTTTTCCTATAACAATAGCTTTTATTCTAGTATTCAGATGGCCCCTTATGAGGCATTATATGGGTGTAGATGCAGATCTCCGATTGGTTGGTTTGAAGTAGGTGAAGCAGCATTGATTGGGCTAGATTTGGTTCATGAAGCTATGGAAAAAGTTCATCTCATCAGAGATAGAATTAAGATAGCTCAAAGTTGTCTAAAGTCCTACACATAAGTAAGAAGAAGGGACTTAGAGTTGAGATCGATGATTGGGTTTTCCTGAAAGTGTCACCTATGAATGGGGTGATGAGATTAAGCAAGAAAGGGAAGCTTAGTTCAAATTATGTAGTTCCCAACAAAATTCTGAAAAGGATTGGTAATGTAGCTTATGAGTTAGAGTTGCTAGTAGAACTAGCAGCGGTTCATCCAGTCTTTCACATTTCCTTGTTGAAGAAGTGTGTGGGTGATCCGACATCAATAATACTATTATAGAGTATTGTTGTGAATGATAGTCTCACTTATGAAGAAGTGTCAGTTGAAATTCTTGACCATCAACTTTTGAGGTCGAGGAATAAGGAAGTCGCTTCGGTAAAAGTTTTGTGGAGGAGTCAGTCCGTAGAGGGAGCTACTTGGGAAGCAGAAGTAGAAATAAACACCAAGTATCCTCATCTCTTTCCTTCCGATTCTATTTCAGCGTGAGGTAATAGTTCCGCTCCAGTCTCTTAGTTTAATCGTGCATAAATTCAGTCTTAGTATCTTGTTCCTACAGTTGATCTTGCATTTTAGCATATTTACATGTTCTTGGAACTCAGTTCAGTTAGATTTCAGTTATTAGCACTTAGTGGTAGGGATTACAGCTCCTTCCCTCCATACTTAGCTTGTTTAGACTTCATCTAAAGATGAATGTTCCCAAAGGGGAGTTATTGTAAGACCTCGGTTATGAGAAAATAGAAAGATGCAGCTTTCCAGGACCTGGTGCAAGAACAACGAAAGGCATCAATGGTCCGTGCCCGTAGGTGGGGTCCATCATTGGGAACTAAATGTTTATAGTCTCTGACCACACCCAATCTCAACCAGGACGATCCATGGTTGGACCTAAGGACTGTAGGTGACAGTCAGCAACTAATTAGAGGGAAGTTGTTGTTGGGTCAACTTCAAATAGTCATAACTTTTAGCACAAAAGTAATTAGGTGGCCCATGCCCTACCAAATGATAAATAATGGAATCTTCTTTCCAACGCCACCGAGTTTACTAAAATCCTATCTCTGAGTAAAAAGTTATGCTCATTTTAGTAAAGCCATATTGGGCAGACTTAACCGAAGACCCCTACCTACAGTTGGTAGGTCAACCCACGGACTGCAGGTCCCTCCATGGGTGGACTTCATCACGTTTTAAGTTAGGGTCATTTAGGTCTTTATCCTATGCATTGGGGCCCTCAAACTACATCATTTTACACCTAATCTACACCATTTTACTGAGTCTAAGCCTAATGACTTTGTCAGACTTACCCAGAACCCTCATTCTCTAAAAATAATCCAAACTTGGAGCAAAAAGAAGGGGAAAAGTTGACCAAACCTCCCAAGGACAAGCAAAAACGTTCTTCAAAGTTTCAACCCCAAAATCGAAGGACTTCTCCATATAGTTTGTCACCAGGTATGTGGGATTTCAATAGTGGGTTCCTTTTATCCACTAGGTCCCTAGAATTTAGTCAGATTCTTAATTTGCTATATCTTGCTTAGACCTAGGGTTTCTAAAACCTTAGATAGTGGTTGTGATTTAGCTGTTGTAGTATTCCTAATCAAATTATCATGTTTTCGTGATGTCGTTGCTTAGTTCTTTGCATTAAATTCAGAACCCTAGTTGCATATATTCTCTTAGTTCATGAATTACACTTTCTAGGTTAGTTAAGAAAATAAACATGCTCCAGTTTTCGAATGTTTCATTGTTAGTTCCTAAATGTTGCATTCTCAGATTTGTATGTCAGAATATTGAGCTATCCAGTATTTCAATTATATTGTGCCTTACACATATTCAGTTGGGAGTAGGCTTAGTATTGAGTTGGACTAGGGTTCAGTATACCCTCATAGCTAGTCTTAGAACTACGTGCCCCCATTGGCTTATAAGTCTCCTTTGTTGGGCATTAGATTTAGTGATCACGTCAGTCATGCCTTTATACCCCTGACAAGGTATATTTGGTCCTCTCAATGGGGCGTATACATCGAACTCCACATTTAGCTCACGTGGTTTTATGTCAGGTAATAGTAGCTCCTACAGGCAGACTTATTGCTTTTGACCAGGTTTTCAGTTATAATTCAGCATTCAGTCTCAGTATGTCATGTTCATAATTAGTACTTCGTCATTGCACTTAGCTCAGTATTCAGTATATTTCAGCATTGACACTTAGTTCAGATTATATCATTTCTCAGTATGCTTTGTTCAGTTTAGTTATTTTTTCATCTATATTCCATATCCTACATGGTCAGTACATTCCAAGTATTGACGCATACTCTGTGCTACATCCTTTCATGATGAAGGTTCTAGTATTCAACATCCAGATCACGCATAGATCTGTTCCCGATCTCCACTTTAGCAACTTTAGTAGTGAGTCATCATACTTTGAGGACAATAGACATGTTTTTCGTATTCAGTATTTCATTTCAGTTTCAGTTTTGCTAGGGTTAGCTGGGGGCATGTCCCAGTAACTTTAGTCAGTAGAGGCTTTCTCAGACATAGTATTAGATTCAACTTTAGCTTTTGAGTGATTGTTCAGTATCATTAAGCTCGTAGTATATTTTATATATTCAGATTATTTTTGGGTATTCGCTACTTTCGATTATCATTGTTTTAGCTTCCGCATAGTATCATTTTAATCAGATTGTTTTAGTCTGCTTATGATATGCTAGCTTCAAGATTATCTTGGGGTCACTCATGATCCTAGGTCTCGTGTTTACGTCAAGGGTCGCACATGTATTTAACTTAACTAGTTAAATGAAATAGAAAATACTACAAAAAATAATATTGTCCAATGATTATCTACCTTGACTCAATTACATGAAATAAATAATTTAATAATAACACAAGGGTATAATATGAAAGAATATTTTTGTAGAGTTTTAAATCAAACACAAGATTGAGTGGGAAGCAATGAACCAAACACTTGACAAGAAATAATCCCTGCACTACTAATCCATGTGTTACTAATCCCTGCGTTACAAATCCCTGCATTACTAATCCCTGTATTATCAATGTTTGTATGAAAAGACCCCTTAGCATTTTGAGAAGATCAAGAGGATAAAAAAGGAAAGGTTCAAGGCATTCGTCAAGGTTCTTGAGATTTGTCGAGGAATTTCACCAAGGGTTGATCCCTAAGAGGTATGTAAGCTTTCATAGTGTTCGGTTTGTTCATCCACATGCCAATCATGTAAATTACATCCGTAATATCATTCTTCAGGTTGAATGATTTGAATTTTTGATGGTTGTTCTTGAGGTTTTGTTCTTCATGCTTTGTTTATGGAGTTTGATGAATTTTGAGGTAAGGATTTCAATCTTCGTAGGTTGTTCTTGAGGAAATGTGTTTATATTCTTGTGTACTTGTATTGGGTAATTGAATCTAAGGAAAAATTGAGGAAAACAATTCACTTTAGGTGAGTAGGGTCAGAAAACGAGAAGAAAAATTTGTCGGGAAGTTTTGGGGAGAGACTGGGGAAGCGATCCCCAGATGCACCAAAAGTTCTTGGGCGGCATGCCAGCAATGCGCCAAAACCCAGTCTCTGAAGTTCAGAGTCACAACTCGGTGTTACCCCCTAGAAGTAACATGGTGTAATTGACCCCGAAGGGGTCGCATACAAGCATCATAGCATTCATGAACATTAAAGCATAGGAAAATAGTGCAGAATTTAAAACTTTTCTTTACAATCGAATGCTCTTATAAAATGAAAGAGAATCTATGACACTATGTCACTATGTGTCAAACCATCTATTATACTTGGAATATAACTCTTTTAATACAAACTTAGGGATACGACCTTTACAAAAGTCTAAAAACATAAACGAAAGACAATAAAGGACATAAGGTTGAGGCTTCAAATACAATGAGGACTCACCAATCTTCCTCTTCTTGATCTCCTATGAACCTAGCTACGAGGATGAAATCCAATATTTCCAAAGCCTACAATGTAGAAAATGTAGAAAGATGGGGTTAGCACAAAAAGTACCAAGTATGGAAGTCATGCACAAAACCATTAAAACATGCATAAAAAGGGACATTTTATTTGAAATTATGCTATATGCCATTTTTAAACATCATCTCTGAAATAGTAATGCAACCAATAAGGCAACTCACATACATTTCATTACAGCATGAGAGATGTCATTATAATAACCAGCATAGTCTCCAACATCAACCTAATACAAATCCCAATCTTCACAATACATAGCCTCCAATCATAAAGTAATACCAAGTCAAATACCAAGATAATATCATCATTAAGTAATCATCACATGAGCAACCCCTAAGAAACACTTGTGCAATGTATGGTTACTAATATGCATTTACAAGGTACAACACAACCCAAGATCACATTCATACTCATTTCATAGTAAATCGATTTCCTTGGTAACCCCTAAGGAACACTTGTGCAATGTGGGGTTAGCATCCCACAATACCAAACCTACTAAGTACTCTTTTGAAGCTACCTTAGTCATGCATTTCATCTTTAGACCTCATTATAATCAATAGTAACAAATAAGGAAATATTCATGTACATTACTTGAATTATAAGGAAAATCATTCCTAACAACCATCCATTCAATATACATGGATGCATTCAAATCTCATCATAATGCAAAGGAATCATCCCATGACATCCTACTAAGTCTACTTGTGCAATGTAAGAGTGAAGTCCCATACCCTCACTCCTACTAAGTAAAGCTCATTAAGAAGTCATAGTATAGTTCATGTCTCATTAATTATCTTTATTATATAGGGAAAAGTTGCCATAACCGACGTAGACCATGTGAGCTACATGGAATCCGGTGTCGTGTAACCCCACATTGAAAGAAGGTGTCCTACTGGCCTAAGGTAGTACTAAAATGTATAGCTATAAGTGGATCCACTAGCTAAAGACCTATGTGGGCACATAGTTATGGGATAGCGATATTGCTTCTAGAAACCCACCCTATTGCATTGGCGGAGGGGCATTCATCTCATGAGTATCACTTGGATGACCCGCCCTATTGCATTGGCAGAGGGGCCTTTTCCTCATTGTCCATATCCACTCGGTGCTAAGCATTATTTCCCAAATTATATATAATTAGTCTTTGAATTGTATCTACATGTGTGAAGGAATACTTTGCCCTTCGTTCAATACAATTCATCAAAATAGCTCATAAATTCATTAAAGTGAGAATGTACTTTCAAATTTCGAATCATAATTAGTAGGTGAGAATAACTTTCACACTAAGATCATGTGTTCTCATGAGAATGGACTTTCAATCAACACAATAGGATCATCATTGTCATCTACATTTCATGCATAATAATGTGTAAAGGTGCATATGAGAACTATACTTTCAATTAACACCATTGATATAGCATTATCATGTTTATGCATGAAGCGTGTGTGCGTGCAATTGTCCTTGCAATGACAGAATCAACAACATTATCATCATGGACACTTCCTCTCAAAGTATTCATAAACATGTACATAATTTCACAATCATGCATAATTTACATACATTGCATTCAAGGATCATAGACCATGTAAATCAACAAATATAACATTTATCATTATAAACATATATATAATAATAACTCAAATAGTTCATTCATTTGCATGTCTAAGATCATGTAGTCACATTATAGGTCATGTGGGTAAAGTCCTTCCACAATAGTACCATATACAATTCAAAATGCACAATGGCTTCCTTCCTAAAGCCTAAATATTCATAGTTCATTCCTTTTAGCCTTTACCTTTAAAGCCCTAGGAGTCATCTTCATATTATGATCATTACTCTCAAGTAATACCTCACATGGTCATCATGTAAACCTAACACTCTAGTTAGACTAACCACATGCTTCATTCCAACTCAATTTTAGTCATATAGCATCAAGTAAACTAAATCTCAATACTACTCAACCATGCTTCATCAAGTAAGACCTAATCAATTTCATTCATGTCTACAAGATTCACTCATAAGCAATTCATTATTAGGTGATCTAATCTAAGGCAATTCATCAAGAAATTCATCAATTTTAGAAGGTCACATCTAAACCCTCAATTTGCCTCTTTTATGACATAACCCTAGGCTACATCAATTTCACCCTAGAATCTTAGGTTCATCAAGAATACATGTAGATTTACACTAATATAAAGTAATTACATCATAATCCACCCACATTCAATCAATTAAATCAACTTCCAACAACATTCATAATGTAGAGAAGGCTCATGAATTCTTTGGAATTCAAGTTAAAATCATCTAAATTCAGTAGTATCATCAATAACAAATATAATTCAACCTTTAAGAACAACTTTGAAAGGAATCTATGGGGTTGAGTTGAAACCCTAGCTAATTGGGTTTTCTATAATTCAGTTAAAAGCTTTTGAAAGGGCTCCTTGGGTGATAGCTTCCCAAGGATGAAGAACTCCCATACCTTAGTTTAGAATCCAACCAATTTCATGTAGAAAATCTTCCTTCTTCAAGCTCTAACTTGGTTTCCTTCTTGGTTCTTCAATGGAGTTTCTAGAGAGAAGATTCTTAGAAAGAAGAGTAGTTGGGTTTTGATTTGGGGTCTTGGGTTATAATGATATAATGAGGTGTTTATGGACATAAAATACTTTATATACATATATAATTACCATATTAAATGACCCCTAATGGAAACTACCTACCTTGGCCTAGATGTTTGGACAGCTTACAGGTGTGGTTCAGGAGATCCCCATCCACGGATCATAGATGGGACCACGCCCTATCATGTGGGGTCGTAGTTTGGGTCTGTAGCTAGGCCTTGGAGGTCTTGACCTATAAAACAAGACCACAAGCCGTACATCAATCTACTGGCTGTAGATTGTATCTGTGGTTTACAAGTTTTTGGCAGCTTTTGCTTTTAAGAGGTAGCCTTGGGTTTAGGCTTTAGGGTCCCCCTCAATGACCCTTGGTTGGTCCCTAGGGGGTCTTACCATGATGTTTAACCCCTATAACCCTCATTGTGAGTTCAGGAAGTCACTATACAATCTAAAACCAAACATCAAACTCAAAAGCTCATGCGTGAGGCTCTAGTTTCACCTATTAGTTTCCATTGAACTCTAGCTTGGTCTTACTAGTTTTCCAAGTTGTTACATTCAGGGATTGGCACCCTGCGCCAGCAGTGCGCTAGGGTCACCTGCCCCCACCCTCTTTTCATTATTTGCATTGTCTGAATCCTTTTAAAGTGTACCTTCACTCCCTATTGATTCTAACTACTCTAAACTACATTTAAACATTGAGAGATCCTTCTTAACATGATCATAACCCTTGAATTCATAATTCAAATTTAGGGTAGAGTTAAGAGTAAAGTCTTGAGAGTTCTTTCGAGTCATTTTGAGAAGTCTTTCACAATCTTTTGAAACTTGTTTTAAGACTTTAGTACTTGAGTATGTGGATGAGGAAGGTTGAGTTTGAATTTTTAAAATGAATATATGGGGACTAAGTATTCCCAAGATTAAATGTTTTCACATTTAAAAGGAGAGGAAACATCTATTTCCAAATGAGTTCATGAGGAGTTTTTGAGTATAATCTCTTTTAAGAGAACCTTTTGAGTAATAATATCAAAAATTGAGGATGAAGAAATGTTTTTAAACATATGAGTTGAGTTATATTTTTGGGATTTGTATTGAGCACCAATATGGGGACGTCTTTTTAGATGATTCTATATTGTTTTTAAGCATATCTTAGTGGATCTACTTAGTTGAGGATGTCTTATACTCCGGCAAGGTACATGACACTTCTGGCAGCGTGGGCGAGACAATGTATCATCACATAGCTCATAATGATGGTTGTAAGTTACAAAATCTCCCATAATGAGTTATTTTGTATCTTTACAAACAAATTCAGTTATTATTGCATTTTTAAATAAATTAAATTGTTATCTACTATTTTAAATGCTTTATATAAACTACATCTTTATTGTTGTTTTTATACTGCATTGAGTTGAGTATCTATGAGTTGAGGTTGAGTTGAGTAGAGTTGAGGTGAGTATGTTTCCTTTTTTTTCAAGTTCAAGCTTTTATGTTATGTTCAGTGTTACCCTTACATACTCTTACATTCAATGTACTGATGTCATTGGCATGCATCATTTCATGATGCAGATACAGGAGATCAAGGTCATCAATAGGTGCTTCATTAATACCATAGCAACTTGACTTAGCTTTGGTGAGCCTCTTTATTTTCAGAGGATTCCACATCTTCTTTTTCAGTAATGATAGGATGGCGTGGGTCTTATCCCGACTTTCATCATAGTTATTAGAGGATTCATAGATAGACAGTAGGAGTTGAGAGTTTGTTTCATTTTTTATTGTTAATGTTCTAGACTTGAGTTGCCCTTGTGGCTAGTTTGAATATTTTTAAATGTTCTAAGTTAAGTATATGAGACATTTAGTTAAAACTTTATATTTGAGTTTATCTAATGTTGAGTAAGTCTTCCACTGAGAGTTAAGCAAGGCCAAGGGTTCATTTGGGGTCAACAATAGTTCTCGAGTGTCGGCCACATCTAGGGTGTAGGCTCGGGGTGTGACAAACATGGTAGCAGAGCATAGAGTTCAAGTGTCTTAGGGTTTCTATGAAGTCGTGTCTATAGAGTTCTACTTATCGGTGTGAAGCGTGCCACATCTATAATTAGGAGGCTAAGATATTTAGGAACTATCTCACTTCTTTCATACTTTTTTGTGCGATAGAGTTTAACTTTATAAAGTTCTTTGTAATTCGTGCTTGCCCGTATCTTTCAGATTATGTATCCACGAAGATTTGTCTGAGGTCGTCCTATTATAAGAAATGTTGATCCTGAGGATCAAGGAGTCCCCAATGCACCAGAAGTGCAACCCCAAAGGGAGGTTACTAATACTGAGTTACGGGATGCAATACGGATGTTAAGTTAAGTTGTGACCAACTGAGTTGGGAAACAAAAAGGGAATTAATAGGATGTGGCTTATACATCCAGGATTTGTAAGTTCTAAAGAATGAATCCTCCAGACTTCACCAGTTCAAGTGTCAATGAGGATCCGGAGAACTTTGTGAAGGAATTACGCATTCATTTAAGCTTGACATGACATGACATTTAGCAGTACCCTTTTTCAAATATTACTTTTTGAAATCTTATTTTTTCTTAAAATGTCTTGATATATGTTTCAAATTATATTACATAAAAATGTTTTGTCTTATCTATCAAGAAGTGGGAGATCGGAGAAATCAATTGGAAATTGTAACACCCCGTAAAAACTAGTAAGACCTAGTTAATGCTTGATGGAATCTAGTTGGTGAAACTAGAACCTCAAATGTGAGTTTGAAGTTGGAAACTTGCTTAAATTTTATTAATTGTTTTCCCAAGTGAAAGCTGAGGAAGTTAGGGGTGGGTTAAATGTCAAGATACAACTATAACGCCCAGAAACTAGTGAGTTGAACTAGTGTGTTGTAGAGTCTTGTAGTGGAGTTTTGGTGTGTCGTATAAAGGTTAAAATCAAGATAAATGGCTCCCGTACTTAGAACGACATGTTTAGGGGTTAAAACTTTGGGTACGACTCCCCAAGGAGCACCCAAGGGGTCCTTGAGGAGGACCCCAACACTGCCCAAAAAGCTGTCAAAACAGCTTGATCAACGACCCCTATTGACGCCCCTTAGATCAACCTACGCCCCTAGGTCATGGGAGTAGGTCAGGCCTTAGTTGGCCTACAAAATATGAGTCTCTGACCCAAACCATGAGACCAAACCACGTCTAGTAGACCCATCCACGGTCCCTAGATGGGGGTCTCGTAGATGCTGCCAATTTCCAGCTTTTTAGTTTTAAGTTGGTGATTAGGAATTAATTTAGTTAATTAATTAAGGGCTTAGGGGGTCAGTTAACTAAATAAGTATATAAGCTAATAAGACCCTAAATTAAGTCATTGACTCATTAGAACCCAATACCCAAATAAAAACCCAACTACCCTTCTCTCCAAAATCTTCTCTCTAGAACCTCCATTGAAGAACCAAGAAAGAGTTCAAAGAAAGCTTGAAGATAGGAGCCCTTATACACTACATTGGAAGTATTATACACCTAAGGTATGGGAGTTCTTCATTATTGGTTAGCTATCACCAAGAAGCCCCTTCAACTATATTTTCAAATTCCCCAAATCTAGGGTTTTCAAATCTAGTCATGGGTCTTCTTCCAAAACGAATTCAATTGCTTAATTAAGGTTTATTATGATTGATTTTGATGATTTATGATTTTATTAATGGATTATTGATGGTTTTTGATGAAAATCTCCCTTGGACCCATTATTTCCCTTTTTCCTAAATTGTGAACTAAGGTGTGACTTGATTGATCATGGAAACTTAAAAGTCGATTGTGTTTAGTTTTATTATGTTGTTGAATCATGATTTCTCTATATCTAACATGGTAATTCTAGTATTTTAGGGTTGATATTAATCCTTAGCCTTGAAGGGCAACTTGCTAGGGTTGTATATGTTGATGAAGATTGTAGATGAAATTGTTGATCCACTTGAAAGGTGGAGGTGTTTATTATGATGTAATTACATTATCTAAGTGTAATTTTACATGTACTCTTTATTAACATAAGATTCTAGGGTTATGTCATGAAAGAGGCAAATTGATGGTTTGGATGTGAACCTCTAAGATTGAATAACTTCTTGATGAATTGCCTTAGATTAGATCACCTAGACTTGAATTGGTTTAGAGTAATGCTTCTAAACATGAATTGACTTGATCGTGATATTATGTGGATGTTGATGAATACTTGAAAGTATAAGGTGCCAATCATGATGTGATTAATGTATTGATGAGTTGTTGGATCATGGTATTCCCTTATCTATTGTTCTATTGCTATATTTTTGGGATGAGTTGGTCCATAGCCTTTGAAGGGCATATTGTGAAGGTTTGTGCGTAGTAGCAAGATTGTGTGTGTAATCATGATTTACTTAGAAGTTGAAAGTCCTATGATCATTGAGTATATTGTGGTATTGTTGAAAGGTTGTTCTTCTCATACCTCTACACTTGACATTGTATGAATGGTCTAGGATGAGTATAATGTTGTTGTTGTGTCATTGCAAGGACAATTACACACACACACTCCATGCATAAACATGATCATGATGTATCAATGGTGTTAATTGAAAGTATAATTATCATATGCACCTTTACATATTATTATGTATGAAATGTACATGACCATGATGTTGTTGTGTTGCTTGTAAAAGACACTCTCATCAACATGATGTGAAAGAGTTACTCACACACTAAGGATTCTAAGAAATCCATGAGCTACCATGAAACCATGATGTTTGAGTGTTGTGCATTCTTCCATGAACATGATTTTTAAAAAAGGGAATTAGGCTTAGCACCGAGTGGATAGGAACAAGAGAGAGAAACCTTTTACCTCAGTCAGTCCAGGTTTCTAGAAGCAATCTCCCTATCCCATAACTATGTGCCCACATAGGTCTATTAGCTAGTGGATCCACCTATAAGTTAACCATGCTAATCCTACCTTAGGCAAGTAGGACACCTTTTTTCAGTGTGGGGTAGTACACTGGATTCCATGTAGCTCGCATGGTCTATGTCAGTTAAAGCCAAACTTCCCTACATGACAAGAACAAGATTCATGACATGACATGAACAAAATCGTGAACTAATAATACAAACATAAGGCATACATTGCACAAGTGAGCTTGGAGAGTGATTGTGGTATGTGTTTGACAACATGATATTTTATTTATTTAATGTATACCATGAATGTAAACATGAACATGAGTTATATCTAAGACTTCTTGATGGGCTTTTCTTGGTATGAGTGGGGGCATGGGACTTCACTTGTACATTGCACAAGTAAACCTATGAAGGGGTTATTGTGTGGTTTACTTATGACATGAATGTATATAAATCCATGTGTGCATGTAATGAGTTGGTATTTAGAATGACTTGTTTACTATGAATTGTAAACATGATGTTACCTTGTCTATGATTATTGGCTTGTGTTGTACATTGTAAATGCATGTTAGTCACCATACATTGCACAAGTGTTTCTTAGGGGTTGCTTATGTGATGATTACCTAATGATGAGATGATCTTGGTATTTGACTTGTATTACCTTATGATTGGAGGCTAAGTATTGCGAAGGTTGGGATTTGTATCATATTTGTGTTGGACACTATGATTGTTATTATAATGATATCTCTAATGTTATAATGAAATGTGTGTGAGTTGCCTTATTGGTTGCATTCTCCAACTATTTCAGAGATGATGTTCAAAAATGGAATATAGCATGATTTCAAATGAAATGTCCCTTTTCATGCATGTTTTAATGGTTTTGTGCATGGCTTTCATACTTAGTACTTTTTGTGCTAAACCCCTTGTTTCTACATTTTCACCAAGTGTAAGCTTTGGAGATATTGCATTCCATCCTCATGGCTAGGTTCAAAGGAGATCAAGAAGAATAAGATTGGTGAGTCCTCATTGTATTCGAGGGCTCAACCACATGTCCTCTATTGTCTTTACTTTTATGTTTTCAGACTTTTGTAAGGGTCATGTCCCTAAGATTTGTATTTCAAGAGTTTTATTCCAAGTATAATAGATGGTTTGAGACATAGTGTCATAGATACTCTTTCATTTTATAAAAGACTTCGATTGTAAAGAAACATTTTAAATTTTCTGCTATTTTCCTATGCTTTAATGTTCATGATATGTTAAGGGGTTGTATAAGACCCCTTTGGGGTCAGGTATGCCGTGTTACAACTAGGGGGTGCTCTCAGGTCGTGACAGAAATAGAAAAACAAGGAGCAAACAACTGAATAAATCAACACATGTCAGCTCATTTTAAACTAACAATTTTTATGTGGACGCAGTAAAAGTTTTGTGCTTTTTATACCATGGAATTGGGAATATGAGTAGCATTATTTCACTCAAATTGTAAGCAAAGCGAGGTCTATGATGAACATATAAGTGTTCGGAGATGGAACAAATGAAAACCTCGAAGAAAACAATATTGTTCTTTTCCAGCAACTAAAAATATTTGGAGGACGTTTATCTACATCATATTATCAGACATGATAATATCCTTACCCTGATAGTTATTTATATTTTATTGTTGAAGAAAGACGATACGTCACCTAGAAGATCATATGCATTGCTCGATGAAGCATTATCTTCGTTTAGTACTGAGGAGGCATCATCTGTATTTCTCAAGAAAGTACTATCTTCATGCATTGCGAGAAAAATCTTCATGCATCGTGAGAATTATCTTCATGTATCGCAAGAAAAGTCTTCATACATCGCGAGAAAAATCTTCATGCATCGCGAGAATATCTTCATGCATCACGAGGAAAGTCTTCATGTATCACGAAAAAATCATCATCAGTTGCAATTCTCAAGAAAGCACTATCTTCATGCATAGAGAGAAAATCATCTTCATCTCAAGGCCTGATGAAGCTCTAAATTTATTCATCGAGAGAGAATCATCATCATTATCATTGCTCATCGTCATTACCTAATGAAGCATCATCGCTATTTTCACCACAAGAAAGGCATCAAGAAAACCATCAACATAATACGCCAGTTTATTTAATTACTTCAATATCCAAGGAAGAGTACATTCCAGAATTATATTTTGAATTTGAGATACAAGATTTATTTTCTTTAATTCAATCTAGAAGAACCTAACGTCAAATGCTCAAGGAGAGCGATTAAATGTCCACATAGTAAAAGACACTATCTCTCCATTTGAATTACATTTTATGCTAATGAATTTTATCTCAGTCATTTTTGAGAGCATCCAAAAGGATGAATTCTCAAAACAAAACACAGGTGAAAACGACATCAAAAAGGATACAACTGTTATGCACGGGTTGTTTCATTCATTTTAGATAGCGCATGAATCATGTGGGTTGAGTAGTTTTACCTCTTGTTTTGTATGGTGTTTGTTGTATCCGTGTCCATTTAAATATTATGGTTCATATTTTAGTTATTTGCAACTCTAATATCTCATTAATAATAGTGTTGGTTGTGTAGTCTCCATTACTTCTCATGTTGAGTCGATTCATCTCAAGTTTGTCTTGATATAACTAAGTTAAAGACTAAGTTGTAATTTGCTGGAGCATTCACTTGTGTCTGCTTGCTTTGTGCCATTTTTCCGCTATTTCTAAGTAGGATTGTTGTTTGTATTTCTTCACCATTTTCACCATGCACCATGCTAATCTTTGAAGTGCCAGTAATTTGAACCTATAATTCATGACTTGATAATGTATGATGTGTTTGAATCAAGCATTTGCCTTCATTTTTATTCAAAAAGTTTTTTACAAAGAGTTGTTTGCCATTTACAGTGAAGTTTGTATAAACATGAGGTAGTATTTTCTTCCAGCTGTTGGTTTGTTTCTAGTTCTTGCCCCTTTCCAAGTTGCTAGCACTATCTGCTACTTTATTCATGACATGGAATATATTTGTTATACTACAGGAAGCCTGTTGCTAGTCCTTTTTATAGTAACACAAAGAAGTACTTCAAGTTTGGGTCATAGTTCAGGGATGTTTATTTATGAGTTAGTGTAATAATCTTTTTATGTGTTCTTTTCTCATGCCATTGAAATTTGAATTTACTAATATATTTCCTTTGTTCTTTGTTGTATATGAACTTCATCTGAGTCCTTTTCGACTCCGTTCCTCTCCCCTTGCATTTCAAAATGGGCCATAAAGGCCCGAACACCTACCATCTCGAGTTAGCTCATTTGTCAACTCAAAGACGCTGAAGTACAGGCTGAAAAGGCAGCAGATTACAGGGGCGGAAACAGGTTGCAGGTCCTAAAGTCCAAGGGAATGAACTGTATACAGTCGTATACACTAGTATACAATCCAAGATGTTGGTATATAGAGCGAAAATATGCAAAAATACAGGTGTACAGGTCTAAAGGTGGATATACAAGAATAAATGCAGGGACTGATGCCCAAAATACATTCTGTATACACTAATATACACTCACCATATATAGTTTCTTAATTATGAAAATGGGCAAGAGTTCACATATAATTATAACAGGTCCAAGCAGCAAAAAGATTGGGCTGAGAAGAGGCCCAATTGATGTAGTTCTCTTTAGTTATTGTATAAATTTTAGGACTCACATACTTTTAATACGAAATTACAACTTATCCCTATTTAGTGTGTAATTACATTAATCCTTGAAAAAGTAAAACAAACCAGATACATAATATGTAGCTCGGATACATTAGAAACTAGCTCGGATACCTTATAAAATAAACCGGATACATAATATGTAGCTCAGATACATTAAAAACTAGCTCGGATACATTATAAAATAAATTGGATACATAATATGTCGCTTAGATACATTAAAAACTAGCTCAGATACATTAAAAACTAGCTCGGATACATTATAAAATTAAAGGATTTTAGAGGTTTTTAGAAATAGAAGGGAATATTGGAAATAAGGGAAATATAAGACGTGCATTTCAGTAATTTTTCCTATAGTTAATTAGGACAGGTTTCTTTTGTGCCCAAACAGGAAAAAATGACCTGCAGTAGATTTTAACTAAAATGGGCCAAAGTCCATTACTTTGGGAATTTATTAGAGCTAGGACAGGTGGGCCAAAAGCCCAATTAGTTGAATTTTGGCAAAGAGCCCAAGTTCAAATTATTTTCTTTTATTTATTTATTTGTTGTATTGACTAACTTTTTATTTGTTTTGTTTTTTTTTTTTTTAATTAAATTCTCAAAAGAAAGTCATTTCTCATTTTTTAAGTTCAAATTGAAATATTCACATTTTATTTATTAGTTGTCTTGCCAACATATGAGTTATTTTCCCTAAAAATCCCCTTTAGCTTATTTCCTTTCAAATAAAAAATGAATTTTCTTACTTAATTTTTAAAATTAGTCAAATAATTTAGTCAAGTTATTGGTCAACCACACATTAGCGGACATTTCGAGAGCCGAACACCTTCTCGAAATGTAAATTGAATCTGAACCCTTTTGGATCTCAAATGATTTTTCTCTGTTTTAAAATCTTTTGAAAAATTGTAAGTTTTCTTAATTTCTTTAAAAAAAATTACGTGGCGACTCTCTTTGAAAATTGATTTTTCTTTAAAACTTAAGTTATGTTGATTTTTGAAACCTAAAGTCTTTTTTTTTTTTTTCTAAAACAGAGGAAAAATTGATGATTGGTATTCCATAAAGGCTCTCCACCAATGCTTTACTTCACCCTGAAGTTGGAAAGTCACGAACTCAACCCCTTATTGTTGCAGAATGCCCAACTTCTAAAGCCTCTCACAATAGTCCAAGATGAATTCAAAGGCATCATCACTTTCATAACAATAGAACACAGGAGTCTTAAGCTTCAAAATCATAGTAAACATTTTATGTTCAATACCTATCATCATAGGGCCAAGTAATGAATAGAAGAGAGAATTATTACCTGAGTCCCCATCCATCTTAGGAACCATAGTAACCACATGTGAGTAACTAGAACCTAAGTAGCCTACACATTGGGAGTGGCTCCAGTACCAACCAACACACTTAGGAAGGCTAACACTATAGAAGGAAGACCTACAACCCCAACCTGTGTTCTCACATGTGGTCCAACCTCTAACTCAATCTCTATCTCCAACTCCTCTTCCTCATGATCCTTGGGTAAGGTGGGTTCACCTCATGTGGTACATTCCCTGCATGTGCTCCACCTCTAGCAAGTGTTGCCCTTGCTCTGCCTCAGCCCCTACCCCTACCTCTACCTCTTCCTTTATCGTTCCCTCTCGTTCATGGCTCAACTACTGGCTCTGTTGCTAGATCTACTGTCATTGCACCTTTACATCTTGTGTTAACCATCTACAAACAGAAGAGTGAAAGAAGTTAGATACTGAATTGGATCACCAGATACCAATTGAAATCAAGTAGTAGCATGAAGGGAGAAAGAATAGACAATTTTTCTAAATTACATAGCCTCTTACAAAAAAGTACAAACATTTTTGTACCATTCTACTAGAATTTATTCGAGTCAATTTGGTATGACGAGATCTATGGACCTATGGATTAGATACCAACTTTCTCCCGACCCAGACTATAGTGAATGGAACCCACATAAAACCACTAGGTTGGAAGATCAAGTACCAACCCAAATGTAACCCAACACGCCAATTATTAAAACCAAGCATTAATTCAATATTAAGAAAACAATTCAAAAGCAACCAAGAAATTGATTCCCCATCAAGTCAATCAATACTCAAAACATTTGTGTGGAAATAAACCCCTAAGAACTAAAACTTGTTGTTCCAAAACTCAAGATAAAAAATGATGGGCATGCAACCCCGAAGCAAAAAATATAAGTCTAATAGTGCAAAGTGTCTACATTAGGAAACATTGTGAGATCTTTACCGATCATTGTAGCCTTAAGTATCTTTTTTCTCAGCTAAATCTGAACTTGAGGTAACACAGATGGTTGGAATTGTTGAAGGACTATGACATCACCATTTTTTTTCATCCGAGCAAGGAAAATGTGGTTGTGAATGTTTTGAGTCAAAAGACACCTAGTATGGGTATCTTAGCCTTTCTTAAGGCGGAGGAAGGAGCTTTAGATTTAGGGGTTCAGTCATTGGCTAAACAGTTGGTTTGACTCGATATTTCTTCACCTCATCGTGTTTTATCCTTCATTGAGGCTAGGTCTACTTTGATGGATCAGATTCATGCTCACCTGAGGATGACAGCTTGAGTGTGGGACAAAGTGTTGAAATGTAAAGCTAAGTCAGTTTCTCTTAATCGTGAGGGGTTTTTGAGGATTTGTGGTCGTATTTGTGTTTTTAGAGTTGGTGGTTGGCTTTGTATGATATTAGAGGAGGCTTATTGTTCTAAATACTCTATTGACTCGGGGGTTGCCAAAATGTATTAGAATTTGAAGCAACACAATTGGTGTGTAGGTATGTTTGAATTGTCAGTATGTGAAGTATGAGCATCAAGGATCGAGTGGTACAATACGAAGGATCCCCATCCCTGAGTGGAAGTGGGAGTGCATTACTATGGACTTTGTGACTAGATTACCCTTCACTTTGGGTAAATTTGATTCTTGGGTTATTGTGGATTGGTTGACCAGGTCAGCGCATATCATTCCGGTGAAGAATAACTATGATGTAGAGTAGTTGGCTAAGATCTACATTCATGATATTGTTCAGTTGCAGGGAGTGCCCATTTCTATTATGTCTGATAAAGGTGCACAGCTCACCTCAAGTTTTTTTGAGTTCTATGCAGGATCATATGGGTATCAAGCTTTAGTTGACTACCGCTTCCAATCCTCAGACCGATGGTTAGTCTAAGCAAACTATTTTAGTGCTTGAGGATATGCTTTAGGCATATGTTATGGGCTTTGGTGGTCATTAGGATCAATCCCTACCTCTTGCAGAGTTTTCCTGTAACAACAGTTAACATTCAAGCATTGAGATGGAACTATTTGATGATTTGTATGGGAGGAGGTTCAGATCACCCGTGGGGTGGTTTGATTCATTTGGAGTATGACCTTGGGGCACTAATTTGTTGAGATACTCATCGATAGAGTGAAGTTGATTCAACAATGCCTTGTGACTACGGAGAGTAGGCAGAAGAGTTATGGAAATAGGCGTGTACAGGATGTGTCCTTTACTATTGGTGAATGGGTTTTTCTTAAGGTGTCACCCACCAGGGATGTGATAAGGTTTGGAAAGAAAGGAAAGATTAGTCTGCAGTTCATTGGACCTTTCGAGATTTTGGGGAAGTGTGGGGAGCTAGCTTATAAGTTAGTCTTATCTTCAAGTTTTTTAGTGGTCCACCCTATGTTTCACATCTCGATGCATAACAAATATCATCATGATAATTCTCATGTGATTTAGTGGGGCTCAACTTCTTTGGATCAAAATATGTTTGTTGAGAAGGAGTCAATTGCTATCTTGGATAGGCAGACTAGACACTAGAGATCCAAGCATATTGACTGAGTAAAGGTGCAGTGGATGCGCATTCCAGTTGAGGAGGCAATATCGAGAAGGATTCTGACAAGCGTTGTAGATACCCTCAACTTTGCCCCTTGAGATATCGTATCTCGCTTTTCGTTCAAGGATGAACACGTGTCTTAATGGGAGATAGTTTAATGTCTATTTCTTGTAAATTTGCTTTGAATTGTGAAATGACCATTTATCCCTTTCCCTTAGAATTTTCAACCTTAGTTTGTGTTTCAAAAATAGTCGATGTGGTCATTGATGCGATTGGGTGTGTTTTTGGTTTTATAACCCCTCTTAAGTTGAGAATTTATGATAGGGTTGACTTTTGTCAATATTTTTAGTTCCAAGCATCGATGGA
Organism: Solanum bulbocastanum; assembly: GCA_037074985.1. Lineage (NCBI taxonomy): Eukaryota > Viridiplantae > Streptophyta > Magnoliopsida > Solanales > Solanaceae > Solanum > Solanum bulbocastanum. Next base: position 36,165,703 of record CM073601.1, read on the forward strand.
AATTTCATCAGTTCTATCGTGTCTCAAACGTTGACTTTGGTCTAGTTAGGTGATTAGTAAGGTTTCTTAAGCCTTTGGTTGAGTTTTTGGTGTTTGAGTGAGAAGTTGAGTTTTAATGCTTAAGAGTGGTCCTAGAATCATTTGACCTATTTTCAAAAATTTGATGATTCCATTGAGTCTGGAATGTCAAATTTAGTGGGGTGGCATGTCCAGTTTATTTTTGTTGAACTCCGAACGATTTCTTAGGTCCATTTAGGGGCATTTTTCCTTGTGTTGAGTTATTCATTTTCAATTTTTGGTGTAGGTCATTTTGACCTTCACGATGGTGACCCTTAGGCTTGAGATCTCAATATGTCTTCTCCATAGCTTTCACGATTAGTGCCTATAGGCTCGCAATCTTTATGAAGATTTCTCTCTCTTAGCATTTACGATCGCGGGACAATAGGGCCCAGCAATCGCGATGTAATCTTTTGTGCCCTCCACGATCACAAGAGTTAATGGTGCGCAATCATGATGACCATTTTTCACCTGGGTAGAACCTAAATTTGGGATTCTTCCCATTTTTCTCATTTCCACCGTTTTCAATCTTTGGAAGCTTGGGGGAGGTGATTCTTGGGAGCATTTTTGAGAAAACATCGTGTGGCCAAGCTTTATTTATTCATTCCTTCTTGATTCCATCAATTTTTATCATCCAAAACACTTTTAATTCTTGTTTTCAATGTCAATTTTTTTTTTTGGGGGGGGGGGGGGGGGAGGGGGTTCACCTAAGTTGGAAAATTGAAATTTACATGAATTAAAACCCATTTCTTAATTGTTTTAAATGGTTTTTCGACCATGAACTCACCTTGGCTTGTAGAACATGGTTTTCAACAAAAATCCAAATCTGATTTCACTATTTTGGTTTCTGAAGTCATTTTTGGACTATTTTACCCCCAGTTCCTAATCCCATTAATATGGGTATCATTGGGCTTTTTTCATGAACTATTTCCATTCTTGATAGTTGAGGATTATTGTGGTGATTAGGTGGTTGAGGAAGTCTCCTATAGATTCATTTGAGTGAAGTTCAACCTTCAAGGTAGGTTAGGCTATCCCTCTTTTACACTAAAATGAGTAATTAACCTTCCTTAGGAAAACAACTGTGAAATGAGTAGTAGTATAAGTCTTAGAAGTTGGTAAGTTTTGACTTCCTTGTTTAGTTTGTATGATTCCTATTTGTGATGCTTAACCTGTGTGGAGTCTTGTGTGATATCTTTAATTAGTGCGGGAAACCTGTGAAATTTGAGTATATACTCGAGGGAGGGATGTGGTCTATCTTTATATTTGACATCGAGATGCCCCGAGTTAGGGTCTAGAGTTGATTTTTTAAACACTTTAAAATGAAAGGAATGCTTTCTAAGTGGTAAATTTTGATTTCAAATGGATCCCTCCACTATCCCTATCATTTGAGAATGTGTTTTGTGACTTATTGAGTTTGGAAACTTGATACTATTTGAAATCTTTGATGAACTGGTTATGCCTTTGTGGTGTATGTGTTGTGATGCATTCATCCTCATGCAACATATCATTGTTCATGGAAATAGGAGAAAGTGGAGAAATACTATCTTTTTGAGAAACAAATATGACACCTTACTTATATCGTTGATCATGAGCTAGGTGGCAAGTTGATGAGATATTGAGAATATGACATTGATATATGGACTGCAAGTCCCCTATGGTTCCTTGTGTGGGCTAAATGCTTGGCAAGGTGAGTAAGACTGCTTGGGCGATGGCCTTGGTTCCACCCCATCATCCCATTATTTTGTCATCTCATTACATCGCATTGGCCAACTATGTAACTTGCTTATATGTTGATTTGAGTATTATTTGTACCCTTTTCTGTTTACTTTATTTGTGTCGTTATTATATAAATTGGTGGCATCGATGCCGAAATAGTACTCTTCTACTTGTAGGTGGAAGTGTTTCATAGTTTATTTCTTAAGTTTATTTAGTTACTTGTACTTAGACGGTCTAACCTATTGAGTACATTTAGATTGTACTCACCCCAAACTTTTGTTATCCTTTTGATACAGATCCTAGTTAGTGTAATCTTTGTAGCGGCTGATCGGATCTAGTGGTTTATTCTCTTTTGGAGTTTTCAGATCCTTCTTTGCGGATCGCCATTGGTCTTCATCTATCATTTACAGTTTTTAATCTACTTACGACAACTTGAGATGTATTTCAGAATCTAGAAATTTATTAGATGCTCTTTATACTAATGCACTAGGTTTTGGGAAATTCTTTGTTGTTTTCTATCGTTTTTGGCCTCACTTCCCTTTGGGAGTCTCGTATATGTTTTTCTTTAGATTTACACACCTTTTTTAGGTTCCCGTGGTGTGTGACATCATGACCTCGGTTGGGTCATGACAGATACGAAAGAAACTCTCAAGAAGTTGCTCAATTCATTTGATTGGTTGCTGGAGTTGCCTTTACTTAACTCCCACTATCAAGTGAGATCTCTAGTGTCATCTTTTTTTCCCATTAATTATTACATTTTTCAAGATGTTGTTCCTAAATTTTTCATGAATTTGTTTGATTCCAATTGAATCTATATCTAATTTTATAAATAAATGAAAATTCAATTCAAACTATTATTTTAATGCAAAATATGATGAGGGTGTGTCTCTTTATTTATATTTGTAATTTCTAAATTGCAACTTCAGAAATTATTCCTAAATTTGTTTAGCCTAAGTAACCACAAAATTTGTTTGAGGCCAATCCATAGGACCAACCATTGTCTCCGAAGTTTTAGAGTAATGGACTCGCTCCTCTATCATTCCCCGCTTAAATAATAGGTTTAGCCAACATGGTACTAGGCTCAAACTTGAAAGCTAAGTCACAATCCCCTCAAGCATTGCCACTTGAACTAGGCATTGGGGGAGATCCTAAAGCTATGGTCTAGATGCACCTCTATTAGAAAAATGACTAATCTATTATTCTCCAAATTGACCTTTCCTGTAATGACCCTTTCAAAATAACCTAAACCAAATAACTTACGAGATTTTTATGCATATATTGTTCTCACACTAGTAACAAAAATGATATAAAAAAAAATATTACCAACTTTCTGAGAACCCAACTAGGTAGTTCATGCTTCATACAATCATTCAAAACAAGTAGTAAATTTAATATATTACAAGAATTAGGTTTACACACACCACAAATAAGCAAAACAAGTAGCCGTACTTATATTACAAACCATGGTGACATGCTCCAATTAGTTCTCAAAATGTCATGCAAATATACAACACATAGATCATGTATAAGTACCAAAGGTTATATAAAATATAGATGCTTATATGCAAATGTGATCTTCCTTAAAGTTCTCAAAATCTTCATCTCCAATGGCCAGCTTCATGCCTCCTCTCGATCATTCCCTACGATAAAAACAACTATCGCTAAGCATATAACTTAGTGGTATAAAAACTATAGGTTCGGAGCCCTCAATAATTCACCACGCTACCTTTCTCAAGTCATGAGTAGCATACTTGAAATATAATAAATAAATCAAGTAACAATATATAAAGAGTATCAACTTCGATATTTAAAGATTCAAATGTCAAGAACACTCAAAGCATCATTTTCCAAGAGATTCAATAACAAGGCTCACCCAATATATACCTCAGTCGTCACACCCGGCACAAGCAAGTACCAAGAAGGGTCAAAGCCCAATAATCAAGAGAACCAAGAACCATATTAAAAATGGTTTTCTAGTTCGTACTTAAAATGGAGAACTTCCATTCTTAAGACGCTAAAAATCCAGAGTCAAGATGGCAAATGATTCGAATCAAGAGGCATGCCAATAGTGAAAAAGTCATAGCCACAAGAAGGACAAGGTCCCAACAAGAGTGCCAAGTGATCAAACAATCCATACAAGTGGCCGAGTTACACAAGCGTCATACCAACAAGACAATGCAAAGTGACAAGAGGTAACCAAGGTATCAAGATCAACTTTTAGACCAACCAACGTATCAAGGTCCTCAACTTGTTCTCAAGTATATACAACCTTAAAAAATGCAATTAAATAACTTCTTTAATTCCTAATATCTCAATAATATCGACATAAAACAGGGTTATCATCACAAGTAAGCTTAGCCTGCATAGATACAACTATGTTCCCAAAATAGTGATTCTAGACAATCTAGTAACCCATGTTGTAACATAGATTTGAACAAGAAAAATGTAAAACTAGACTTTATAATCTTCATGAAAGATGTAGATACATCTCTTAAGGTTTCAGGCAAACAAAAGTCACTGAAAAGTACATTTCATACAAAATGATATCATCGATACACTAACAGTGGTTCATACTGGATTTCTAAATCCGAAATCTGGACAAAACTTGTCCTATGTTGCGTCCCATATTTCAAATCCATAAAAGCTAAATTAGAGTTTCACATATACATAAGAGTTGTAGGTATATGAATTATCTTTTCAAATCATATTTATTCACCCAAAACTGAGTTCTAAAGATGAGATATTCTAAACGTAATGCACATTACTCAACTACAAAACAAATTTCCACTACTTACCAAAAATAGTGTGTGTCTCAAATTCTAGCCAAAAGACCAAGTTTTTCTCTAGTGATTTTGAAGAACAATTGGTAAGTTAGGGTTCTAAGGTTCTAAGTCTTGAAGGAACCGAAATTATCTTAAAGAGGAATGAAAATATATAGTCAAACAAGTGATGTTTATCACTTGGACAGCTGGCCTTCAAAGGTGCTGCCCAAATAGTTTTGTGTACTGCCCAAAGTGCATATATATATATATATATATATCCTTCACCTCCTTGTAAAATTATACATAATTCTAATTAGACTATTACGTAAATACCCCAATACAATCCCATAAATTACAATATAATTTATGTTATACAAGTTGGCAAATATCACAAAATTTCAAGTTCCCGACATGAGAGTAAAACATATTGTAGTAATTAAGCAATGGTAAATCGACATGCAAATCTTATTAGCATTTAGGGGTATTACAACTCTCTCCCCCTTAAAGAAATTTCGTCTCGAAATTTACCTTACATTAGTCCCGAAACAAGTGCGGATACTGGGTCCTCATGTCTTCTTCTCTCTCCCAGGTAGCTTTTTTTCCCTAATGGTTCCTCCAAAGTACCTTTACTAAGTGGATTTTCTTGTTTCTAAGTTGTTTCACTTCTCGAGCTTGAATTGAAATATGTTCTTCATTATACGTCAAGTCAGTATTAACCTCAATAGATTCATCTGGAAGAACATGAGATGGATCAAAAAGATATCTTCTGAGCATAGAAACATGGAAGACATTGTGGATCTTGTCTAACTCAGGTGGCAAAGCCAATTTATATGCAACCGGTCCAACCCTTTCAAGTATCTCATATGGTCCAATAAATTGGGGACTAAGTTTTCCCTTTTTGCCAAATATCATAATCTTTTTCCATGACACCTTTAAAAATACTTTATCTCCCACTTGATATTCAATGTCACGCCTTTTAAGATCAGCGTACGACTTTTGTCTATCCGAAGAAATCTTTAGACGATCCTTGATAACTTTTACCTTGTCTTCTGTTTATTGCACAAATTCAGGACCAATAAGTTTCCTGTCACCAACTTCAATCTAACAAATAGGGGTCCGACATTTCCTTTCGTACAAAGCTTCATAGGGAGGCATTCCAATACTCAATTGGTAACTGTTATTATAAGCAAATTCTATCAAAGCCAAGCGTTTGTCCCAACTACCCTCAAAATACATAATGCAAGCTCGAAGCATATCCTCCAAAACTTGTATCACCCTTTCCAACTGGCCGTCTGTTTGAGGATGGAACGAAGTGCTAAATTTCATCTTAGTTCCCAAAGCTTCCTGCAACCTACCCCAAAATCTATATGTAAACATTGGGTCTCGGTCAGATACAATAGACATAGGGATCCTATGTAGTCTTACGATCTCCTTAATGTACAATTCGACTAAACGCTCAAGTGAGTAATCCATCCTGATTGCTAAGAAGTGACCACTCTTGGTTAGCCTGTCCACAATCACCCATATTGCATCATGATTTCTTTAAGTGCGAGGAAGTCCAGATACAAAGTCCATAGTTATTCTCTCCCATTTCCATTCCAGCATCGACAAGGGATGTAGCAAACCAACTGGGACTTGATGTTCTGCCTTTACTTGTTGGCAAACCAAACATCTAGAAATGAACTCCGCAATGTCCTTCTTCATACCATTCCACCAATAATTTTCTTTGTGGTCTGGTACATCTTTGTACCCCCAGGATGCATTGCATAAGGTGAGGTATGTTCTTCACTCAGTATCTCTCTCCTTAATTTGTCATCATTAGGGACACATAGTCTATCTTGATAAAATAAAACACCATCCTCTGTCAAAGTAAAATCAAGTTTTTCCCCATTTTGAACCTCTCTAGTCAATTTTACAAGTTTCTCATCTAACTTTTGTGCTTCTTTCACCTGTTCAAGTAATATTGGCTTTACTTGCAAATTAGCAATAACTGAACCATTTGAATCAAGTGTGAAACAAACATTCATGGCTCTTAACTCAAGGAGCAAGGGTAAAGGACTCAAAGAAATGCTTGCAAAGGATTTCCGGCTTAAAGCATCTGCAACCACATTGGCTTTACCTGGATGATAATCAATCATACAGTCATAATCCTTGATAAGTTCCATCCATCTACGTCGTCGAAGGTTTAGGTCCTTCTGAGTACCCAAGTACTTTAAGCTCTTGTGATCAGTGAATATTAGACATTTCTCTCCATACAAATAATGCCGCCATATTTTCAAAGCAAACACCACAGCAGCAAGTTCGAGATCATGGGTAGGATAATTCAATCATGCGGTTTTAATTTCTGATAGGCATAAGAAATAACCTTCCCTTCTTGCATCGAAACGCATTTGAGACCATTATGAGAGGCATCGTTGTTTACTACATACTCCTTCCCTTCAATTGGTAGAGTAAGTATAGGTGCTTGAGTCAGCAAGGATTTGAGAGTTTCAAAGCTCTCTTGGCACTTGTCATTCCAATTAAACTTCACTTCCTTCTGCAAGAGTTTAGTCAACGGAGAGGCGATAATAGTAAAACCTTTAACAAATCTTTTGTAATATCCTACTAAGCCTAAGAAACTTCTTACCTCAATTTGACTTTTGGGAGGTCTCCACTCGACAACTGCTTGTATCTTACTAGGATCCACCTTCACGCCTTCAGCGGATACAAATGTCCCAAAAACGCCACCTCATCAAGCCAAAATTCACACTCTGAAAGTTGAACATAAAGTTCCCTCTCCTTCAAAATTTGTAAAATAATCCGGATGTGTTTATCATGGTCTTCACTACTTCTGGAAAATATTAGAATATCATATATAAAATCAACCACAAACTGATCAAGATAAGGCTTGAATATTCGATTCATTAGATCCATGAATACCACAGGAGCATTTGTCAACCCGAATGGCATCACCAAAAATTCATAATGACCTTACCGAGTTCTAAAGGCAGTTTTAGGAATATCCTTCTCTATAACACGCAATTAGTGATATCCAGACCTTAAATCAATCTTCGAAAATACATTAGCACCCTTCAGTTGGTCAAACAAATCATCGATCCTTGGTAGTGGATATTTATTCTTGATTGTTATTTTGTTCAATTGTCTATAGTCAATACAAAGCCTGAGAGTGCCATCTTTCTTCTTTACGAATTAAATAGGGGCTAATAAAAACTTTCTCAAGAATTTCTTTCAATTGAGAGTTCAATTCTCTTAATTCTGCCAAAGCCATTATATAAGGAGTGATAGAAATTAGGGTATATCCAGGAATAAGCTCGATAGGAAATTCAACCTCTCTTTTCGGGGGCAACCCAGGAAGGTTTTTCGGGAAGACTTTGTGGAAAATCACGTACAGAATGTATGTCCTTTATACCAGGACTCTCCAACCATGTATCAACTATGTGAGCAAGGTATGCCCCACAACCTTGACTCATCATATTCCTTGCCAAGGCCGCAAAAATAATACTAGATGTCAATGATCTTTCACCTTGTACAATGATGTGTGAAAATATAGGATCTTTAAAAGTCACATGCTTAGACCTACAATCTACTACTGCATGTTATTTATAAAGCCAATCCATTCTGATAATAACATCAAAATCCTTGAAAGGCATTTCAATCAAATCAGTAGGGAAGACTAGATTTTGAATCATGAAGGGACAATCTTGATAAACTCGATTACACACAGCTTGATAACCCAAAGGGCATTCAACCAGAACATCAAAATTAAGTCTCACAGATTTCACGTTTTTAGGAAGATCAAGTGATGAACAAAGATAGGAATGTGTAGAACCAAGATCAAACAATGTAAACACACATAAGCCAAGTAGGTGAAATTTACCGACAACCACGTCTTTTCCATCTTGATCCTCCCTCTACCTCATAGCATAAGCGCATGCAGCAGTTCTTGGTCCACTAGCTTTATTCACTCCACTTGCACCTGCTGGTTGTGTACTTTTAGATCTTGCACCTTCATTAGTTCGAGGAGGATTAATAGAAAGCTTATGAACTGGGTCTTCAATTCTCAAGGAAAGAACATTATTAGGATTAGGACAATCCTTCCCTTTATGATCAAAGCTCTCACAATTGAAACATGCACCAAAAGCTTTCCTGCAAGTACCATAATGATTCTTTCCACATTGTGGCCAAGTGGGAAAACGAGATTTGCCTTGGCCATAATTTGGAGTGCTGGCCGTAGAAAATTCTGATCTATTTTGTTTTTGCTGAGGTGGCCTGTTAACACTACCAGCCTTAGAATCATCAAACCTTCCCCTTTTGGATGGATCTCCAAAATCTGGTCTAGGCTTTCCAAAATTTGTTTTCATTTCGACTAGCTTCTTCTTTATCAAGTCGTTCCCAAGTAAAAGCAGCAGACACTAACTTACAAAAGTTCTCATATTGCAAGATCGCCACATTCTTCCTAATGGAATCATTTAAACCATCTTCAAATTTTCTACACTTGTCTTTTTCCTCTTTAATAATACCTCTAGCATAACGAGAGAGCCTTAGAAACTTATGTTGGTACTCAGCAATAGACATGCCTCGTTGCCTTAAATTCAAAAACTCCTTTCTCTTTGCATCACAATAAGCAGGTGGGACATACTTCATACGAAATTCCCTAAGAAATTCATCCCAAGTAAGAACAGGAGGTTTTACCTTGGCATTCGAAACACTTACCCACCAATCATAAGCATCCTTTTGAAATAGTGAAATAGCATATTTAAATTTGGCAACATTTGAACACTCTAACTGCTTAAATACCCTCTCCATGCGCTCCAGCCATTGTTCAACATCCGTGGGATCAACGGTGCCTTCAAACTCCACTCCACCCATTTTCCTCATTATCTCAAAGTTAATCCCATTAGGATCATGCATCGCTTCAGCCATATGGTGGAAGAATTCAGCCATTTGTTGAAAAGGATGATTCATTGCTTGAGTACCATGACTCATGTGAGGATGTGAACCAACTCTTGCACCCTGATGGTTTCCCACTTCAGACCCACTAGTGTGGGGAACATAATGATCCGAGAAAAGTTCTCCAACCTCTTCTAGTGCATGAGGTTGGGAAACAGAGACACCTAAACCTTCACGAGCAGCTTCCATAGGTCGGTCAGCAGAAGAGGCCATAACTTAATTCCTTCAAAAGGGAAGATCACATTGCATTGTGGACATGTATATGATGCATGTGCACTCTACATGCAACAAAAATATTATAACCCATATAAGGGAACAATTAATCCAAGTAATGCTTCTTTTTTTTTCCAAAAGCGAACAAGTATACCAGTAATTCACAACAATAGTCCTAGAACCACAAACCTAGGCTATGATACCAAACTTGTCACAACCCTTACGAAATAACCTAAACCAAATAACTTACGAGATTTTTATGCATATATTGTTCTCACACTAGTAACAAAAATGATATAAAAAAATATTAACAACTTTTCGAGAACCCAACTAGGTGGTTCATGCTTAATACAATTATTCAAAACAAGTAGTAAATTTAATATATTACAAGACTTGGGTTTACACGCCCCAAATGAGCAAAACAAGTAGTCATTCTTATATTACAAACCATGGTGACATGTTCCGATTAGTTCTCAAATTTTCATGCAAATATACACCGCATAGATCATGTATAAGTACCAAAGTTTATACAAAATATAGATGCCTATATGCAAATGTGATCTTCCTTAAAGTTCTCAAAATCTTCATCTCCAATGGCCAGCTTCATGCCTCCTCTTGATCATTCCCTACGATAGAAACAACTATCGCTAAGCATATAGCTTAGTGGTGTAAAAACTATAGGTTTGAAGCCCTAAACAATTCACCAAGCTACCTTTCTCAAGTCATGAGCAACATACTTGAAATATAATAAATAAATCAAGTAACAATATATAATGAGTATCAACTTCGATATTTAAAGATCCAAATGTCAAGAATGCTCATAGCACCATTTTCCAAGAGATTCAATAACAAGGCTCGCCCAATATATACCTTATGTCGTCACACCCAGCACAAGCAAGTAACAAGAAGGGCCTTCGCCCTGTATCAAGAAGGTTCAAAGCCCAATAACCAAGAGAACCAAGAACCATATTAAAAATGGCTTTCTAGTTCGTACTTAAAATGAACAACTTCCATTCTTAAGACGGACTAAAAATCCAAAGTCAAGATGGAAAATGATCCGAATCAAGAGTCATGCTAATAGTGACAAAGTCACAGCCACAAGAAAGACAAGGTCCCAACAAGAGTGCCAAGTGATCAAACAAGTCATACCAACAGGACAATGCAAAGTGACAAGAGGTAACCAAGGTATCAAGATCAACTTTCAGATATACCAGCAGTTAAAAGAGTGCAAGTATAAGTTTATACACAAACTTCGATGCTTTAGCATAGAACAGTCCAACACAATTCCGCGAGTTCAAACCGTAGACCAACCAATGTATCAAAGTCCTCAACTTGTTCACAAGTATATACAACCTTAAAAAATGCAATTAAATAATTTCTTTAATTCCAAATATCTCAATAATATCGAAATAAAACAGGGTTATCATCACAAGTAAGCTCAGCCTGCACAGATACAACTATGTTCCCAAAACACTGATTCTGGCTAGTCTAGTAACCTATGTTGTAACATAGATTTGAATAAGAAAAAGGCAAAACTAGACTTTATAACCTTCATGAAAGATGTAGATACATCTCTTAAGGTTGAAACCTAACAATATTCACCGAAAAATACATTTTTTATAAAAAGATATCATCGATACACTAACAGTGGTGCATTCAGGATTTCTAAATTCGAAATTTGGACAGAACTTGTCCTATGTTGAGTCCCATATTTCGAATCCATAACGGTTAAATTAGAGTTTCACATAAACATACGAGTTGTAGGTATATGAATTAGCTTTTCAAATCATATTTAGTCACCCAAAACTGAGTTCTAAAGAATGAGATATTCTAAACGTAATACACACTACTCAGCTACAAAACAGATTTCGACTACTTGCCAAAAACAGTGTGTCTCAAATTCCAGCCATAAGACCAAGTTTTTCTCTTGTGATTTTGAAGAAAAATTGGTAAGCTAGGGTTATAAGGTTCTAAGTCTTGAAGGAACCGAAATTATCTCAAAGACAAGTGAAAATATATAGTCAAACAAGTGATGTTTATTCTTGGACAGTTGGCCTTCAAAGGTGCTGCCTAAATAGTTTTGTGTGCTGCCCAAAGTGCATACATATGCACTTATATATATATATATATATATATATATATATATATATATATATATATATATACCCTTCACCTTCTTTTAAAATTATACATAATTCTAATTAGAGTATTACATATATACCCCAATACAATCCCATAAATTACGATATAATTCATGTTAAACAAGTTAGCAATTATCACAAAATTTCAAGCTCCCAACATGAGAGTAAAACATATTGTAGTAATTAAGCAACGGTAAATCGACATGCGAATCTTATTAGCATTTAAGGGTGTTACATTTCCCATAGCCCAAAACCATTTTAGCATGTAGGAAACTACTCTAACATAATTATTGATAGAATGAAAACTCCCAAAGGAATTCCATATGGATTTATGGCTAGGCCCTTCCATTAGACTTCTTGTGATCCATCAGAACTTAGAGAGATTTATTTTTCAAAATTATGAAATGATGTTAGATTATTTGTGAGGTGATGGGGGTATGTATATCTATATATTATTTATTAAATAGTGAGAATATATATCTAAATCTTTTTTAACTAGATATGTATCTGCTTTAAATCATACGATAAAGTTAGGGGATATACTTATCCTTTTTTCCCTTTTTTTTATCATATCAATATAAATTAATATATTATAAGAAATAATTTAATAGAATTTAAATTCATTTAAAGTGTCCAAGAAACGGTCATGACCTAAAACTGTACGTGATGGCTCGTGTCTATTCCCACCATGAAAATTCTACCTCAACCAACAAAAATGAAAGAAATGCAAAAATACAATAAAACAGAACAAGACGAAAGGCAGAAAACTTATTCATTCTAAACAATACCCCAAAACCTGATTGTCAAGTGTACAAGCCATTAATAAAAATACAGAATTCGAAAGATAATTACAAGTGCCAGACTTTATTTCTCAAGTAGAACAAAGTTTAATGTAAAAAAAAAAGGGCCCACCAAGATGACAAGAAGCTACCTCTCATAATCATTCACAAGCATCAACTGTCAGAAGAAGAAAAACAAGATCACACAGGTTCGGGCATGGAACCTACACAAGTGTAGAAGCAATGGGTGAGTACCAACAACACGGTACCCATCAATCAATCAACTAAACAAGACAACTATCTAGAAAATGAATAACCCTTACTCTCCAACGAACCTGCTCAAACTATAATTTGCACATACAAATCAGCCCAATTTAGGAATTCTACAATACAGGGCCCATACGACTTAATATTCACAGTCTAATAAGCATAATTCAACAATTTAAGCAAATTAAATAAGTCAACCTCAAAGTCATGTGGTTAGCTCACACACAACAGGTACATCAATCTGAAGTCTCAATAAAGTCGCGCATAAGTATCAAAAGGTATCAAGTCACAATACTCAACCTCTTGCCGGAACCATTTCCCATCGGCTTTATAAACCTTGCCGGAAATGATCTTCATATAATAACACTCGCCAGAAATGACCTCTGCCTAATCACACTCACCGAAATGACCTTGGCCTACTCACAGTCGTTGGAAATGACCTCGGCCTAATACTTGCCGGCAAAGACCTCAGCATAAATAGAACTTGCTGGCAATGACCTCGACATCATAATCATCACATCTCTCATAATGGTGTTCAACGATCAATGCACACAAAAAATTTCATGCCATATAGAAGAGACAACAAATTTCACAATTCAAGTCCACATTCATGCTTTCAAGCATTCCATTAATCAATCAATAAAGGAACAATAACACAATTTATAACATCATGTTCAACACATAGACTTTTTCATTTCGACCCTATTTATTCATTTAGATGTAACAAGTGGGCAATATAACCCTTCACGTCATCCCATTACTCCCAACACACAAACAACAAACGAAGTAAACGAATTCATCTAGAATACAAGGTTTAGGAAGCTGTTTGACAAAAATCAATCAACAATCACTCCAAGAGTTGAGCCTTCCCCTTCCAAATCATTTCCAAAGACAAATAATCTAAAAAAATCAAGTATTCACAATCACCCATTGGAAACAACACTTCCCACATCAATCATGTAAACAAATCAGTGAATCAACTCAAAACCCAATATCAAAATGGAGGTTTGAATCCAAAAAAAAATACTTGAAAATGATGTTTAAGGCTTTAGGAACTCATTAGTGAAAATCATTTTGCCAAAGGGATCAAAACCACTTCAAAATCACCATTTTATTAAATCCTTGGATTCTTGAAAAACATTGCCATTAGCCCAGCAAAATCTCACATTTTGATGTTACAACTCATAATTTATCAATGGAAATGAAGGTTTAGAATCAAGAAAACCTACCCCAACTAATCAAGCACATAAAATCCTTTCAATATTCTCCACAAAGGGTTCACCAAGTTCAAAAATGTTGAAATGGGGCTTAGACCCCAAAATTTGCAACAAAAACCCTCCAAGGTAAGCGGAGGTCGTTTAAGCGATGGCTGCTTCGCAAATGTGAAAGTCAACAGGGGTTGACCCTTCGTAAAAGGAACTCAAGCCTCATTGAAGCGAGCCTCGCAAAAGCAAGCCAACTCTCACAAAAGTGGAGGTGCACTAGAACTTAGACATCAGAAAAATCAACCAACTCTCAAAATATCAAAAGGACCCTCAGAATTCGTTTGAAACCCCGTACACATAAATGAAATATACAAGTCAATTATACTTGACATTTCGGACTCAATGGAACCATGAAAACATGAATATGGGTCTCCTCAACGTGACATCCGTGAAAACCACAAGAAACTAACTCACACCCAAAAAGGATAAAACAAGCTCGGGACCTCATAAAAATCAATCAAGACCTCAGCTAGGCCTAAAATTATCCCCAAGAATTCAATGGAACTCTTTGAATTGTGATCTGAGCATCCGAACCCCAAATGTTGGCAAAAATAACTCAAAGGTTAAATTTCAACAAATTTACAACTCAGGACCTCAAATCCTCAAAAAAGACTTGGAAACTTAAATTGTCAACTCTCACAACTTAGATTTCACATTTGGGGACTGATGGAATTGACGTGATTCCATTCCAACACTTGATACTCCAGAAGACCGTAAAAACCACTTTCTTAAGAACTTAGCCTTTAAAACTCACAAAATTACCAAATTCTCAACCTTTAACTCAAAGTTCAAAACCAACATTTCAAACTCAATCATAGAGACTTGGGGTCAATATATAAAGGTGGAAAATGGTAAATTGATGAAACTTTCCGAAAAAAGACTGGCCGGGTCATTGCATTATCCATCACTAAAATCCATGTTCATCCTTGAACATAAAGCAAAAGAAAGTACCTAAAGCTTCGAAAAGCTGATGATATCTGACACACATATCTAACTTTATCTCCCAGGTCGCTTCACCAATTGAATGATGCTTCCACTACACCTTCACTAAGGTAATCTCTTTGGTCTTAAGCTTCCAAAATTGCCTATCCAAAATGGCTATCGGCTCCACCTCAAAAGATAAAATAGACCCAACTCAACTAAATCAAGGTAAAGTACATGTGACTCATCTGGCACGTACTTCTGATAGATGGAAACATAAAACACGGGATGCACAGTTGACAAGCTAGGTGGCAAGGCCAACTTATAGGCCACCTCTCCCACATGACTCAAAATCTCAAAGGGTCCAATGAATCTAGGGGTAAGATTACCTTTCTTTTTGAACCTCATCACACCCTTCATGAGTGACACTCAGAGCCAAACATGATCACCCTCTATGAATACTAGGGCTCGAACTCTCTGATCTGCATAACTCTTCTATCGACTCTGGGCTGTCAACAGTCTACCCTGGATCAAACGTGCTCCACAACATCTCTAAGCAAGTCTGTATCTAATGAATCCATCTCAACCGAATCAAATTATCCGATTGGAGATCTACATCGTCTGCAATACAACGCCTCAACAACAGTCATTTGAATACTGGAATGATAATTGTTGTTAAAGGCAAACTCTACTAAAGGAAAATGTTGATCCCATCTAGCACCAAAACCAATCACACAAGCTCGGAGCATGTCCTCCAATAGCTGAATTGTTTACTCGGACTGACCATCAGTGTAAGGATAAAAAGATTTACTCATATCTAACCAAGTACCCAATCCATGCTGCAAATCCTTTCAGAAATGGGAAGTGAACAAGGAATCTCAATCAAATAGAATAGAAAGTGGGACTCCATGTACTCGCACAATCTAATTTATATAAAGCTCGACTATTTTCTCTATCGTATACTTCACCTAAACTCCAACGAAATGGGTAGACTTGGTCAACCTATCAACAACAACCCAAATAGAATTATAACCAACCACGGTGATAGAAAGTTCCATAACAAAGTTCATAGTGATCCGCTCCCACTTCTAAGTAGGAATAGGTATCTTCTTAGATATACCTCCAGGGAGCTGGTGCTCACACTAGACTTGTTGGTAAGTCAAACACCTTGAAACAAAATCTACAATATTTTCTTCAAACCACACCACCAATAGTGCTGGCTCAGGTCATGATACATCTTCACCGCACCTGGATGGATTGAATATCGAGAAAAATGGGCCTCCTCAAGAATTATTCTAACCAACTCACCCACCTTGGGCACACAAATCCTTCTTCCAATCTGTAAGACACCACAAGAAAATGATAGCCTCCTTGGCTTCCCCTCTCATCACCTTGTCTCGAATGAGACATGTTTCTCGTCATCAAATTAGTGCTCACGAATCTACTCAACTAAGAAAGAACTAGCTTCAACAAAAGCAATCAAACCATCCGTCTCCTCAGAAATCTACAAATAGAAGAGACTGTTAGCTAATCTCTAGACATCTCTAGCCAACTGACTCTCCTCCATACTAATAGTGGCCAGACTTCCCGTGCTAGAAGTTTTCTTACTCAAAGCATCATCCACCACATTGGCCTTTTTTGGATGATACAAAATAGTGATATCATCTTCCTTCAGTAGCTCGAGCCATCTGCGCTGCCTTAAGTTCAGATCTCTATGACTGAAGATACACTGAAGACTCCCGATGATTTGTGAAAACCTTATAATGAACTCCATACAAATAATGTCAGCATAACTTAAGTACAAACACTATAGGTGCCAACTTTAAATCATGGGTAGAGTAGTTCCTCTCATGGGTCTTTAACAACCTAGAAGCATAGGCAATCACCATACCTTTCTGCATCAGAATGCCTCATAACCAGACTCCAGAAACATGACACTAAATAGTGAAATCCACACCCTCCTTGAATAAAGTCAAAACAAGAGTCGATGTCAACAAACTCTTGAGCTTTTGAAAGATCTCCTCACACTCATAAGACCACTAAAAACTCACACTCTTCCGAGTCAATCTAGTCAAAGGAGATACAATGGTAAAGAATTTCTAAACAAATCATCAATATAACCCGCAAGTCCTACAAAACTTGAGATCTCAGTAATCGATGTGGTCTGGTCCAACCCTTCACTTCCTTAATCTTGGCTGGATTTACCCGAATACCCTCCTTGGACACCACGTATCCTAAAAATGTAAGAGAATCTAGCCAAAGCTTGCACTTCGAGAACTTGGCAAAAAGATTCTATTCCCTTAATCTCTGGAGTACAATCCTCAAATGCCGATCGTGATCCTCCTCAATCTTGGAGTACATCAAGATGTCATCAATGGAAACTATCACAAAGGAATCCAAATAAGGTCGGAACACCTCGCTCATCAATTCCATGAACATTGCAAAGGTGTTAGTTAAATCGAAAGACATCACAAGAAACTCATAGTGCCTATAACAAGTCCTAAAAGTTGTGTTAGGGATATCTGATGCCCTAATCTTTAGCTAATGATAACTGAACCTCAAGTCAATCTTAGAAAATAGGGATGCACCCTGATAGTGTCAAACAAATCATCAATACGAGGAAGAGTATACTTGTTCTTCATTTTCACTTTGTTCAATTGTTGGTAATCAATACACATCCTCGTAGATCCATTCTTCATCCTCACAAACAACACAGGAGCACCCCACAAAGAAACACTAGGACGAATGAACCCCTTACTCAACAAATCATGCAACTAATCCTTCTATTCCTTCAACTCAGCTGGAGCTGTACAATAAGGAGCAATAGAGATGGGCTTGGTGCCTGGCTCCAAGTCAATAGAAAAATCAATATCCCTATCTGGAGGAACACCTAGAAGATTAGTAAGAAAAACATTTGTGAACTCTCGAACCATGGGCAGATAATTGATGTGAGGTGGCTTAACCCTAGTATCCCAAATGAGAGCTAAATAGGACAAATGCCCTCTATCAACCAATCTCTAAGCTCTAATAAAGGAGATAACCTTTCTAGGGTAAGAAACACTAGAACCCATCCACTCAACTCTTGGGAGATCGGGCATCGCTAAAGTCATAATCTTAGCATAACAATCAAGAATAACATGATGCAGAGAAAGTCAACTGATACCCAAGACAATATCAAAGTCTACCATCACCAAAATGATCAGGTCTACCCATGTACCATACCCAACCAAAGAAACAAGGCATGATTGATTCACTCGATCCACCACTAAGGATTCACCCACTAGTGTAGAAACATAAATAGGCACAGGCATGCAATAAGACATCATATCAAACTCAGTAGAAAAATAGGTAGAAACATATAAAAAATTAGATCCTAGATAAAACAATACAGACATAGGTCAATGGAAAACTGGGACGATACTTGTGATCACATCATCAGAAGTCTCAGCCTTAGACCTCCTTAGAAAAGCATAACACTTGCCATCTCAGCCGCCTATAGCTTGATCAGAACCTCAATATCCACCCTGCGGAGTATGAACACCCCTACCAAAAGTCATGCTACCTCTATCGGTATGAGCTCTACCCTGACCCTAGCCGGAGGAGCTGAATCCCTAATTGGAGCAGCTCAAGATGAATGATAAGGTCCTAAATGAGTCTGTAGGGGAAATTGTTGCATTATATAACTTGTATCCCCACAAGTGAAGCAAGATATCAGAATAGAGAACCACTATTGCGAACCAGACGAACTGCCATAGCTACCACGGCCAATACTGTAAGACCCTCGAGTTGACTGCCCACTCTCAACTGCTGGCATGGAAGCATGAACCAGTTCATGACGCATAATGGGTTACTACCTCTATGCGAACCTCTGCCTCCATATGAGGCACTAGAAAACTTACCAGCAAAACAGGCCCTCTTGGGCTCCCTAAACTCCTCTAAGACCATCAAGTTTGCATCCTTGGCGGTTCTCACATTGGACTGGAAGAAAGCCCCCTCTCTAGTTGCCTTGAACACATAAGATCTGACGGAGAAAGTCAACCCTCTCACAAATCTGTGAACTCTCTTTGCCTCCAATTAAAGAATAGGAATGACATGCCTAGAGAGCTCAATGAAACGGGCCTCAAACTTGGTCACAGACAAATTGCCCTGAACCAAGCTCTCTAATGTCCTATGACTCTTCTCCTCACGTTGCAGGAAATAGACGGTCCTAGAAAGCACTAAAAAACACATCCCTTCTACTGAATGATATACAACTGGTCTAGACCACACAAAAGTCCTCCACTACTCTCTGGTGCAACCACGAAGCTGATGGACAATAAATCGGACACCATGAGCATCCATCATACCAACTACCTCAAGCATATTATAGCACAACGTCAGAAACTCAAGCATCCTCACTCTAACAATCCTGAAATTGGGGTGGTTTCATCTTCTAAAACCTCTCGCAGCATTGCTGATCTGTAGCTGTCAAAATAACCTTAGGAGCAATCTGTGCACTAACAGTGCGTGTTTGCCCACCTTAATATGAACACCTAGAGTCTACTGCTAACTTGGGGTCTGCTCCCCTGGATAAAGGTTCTGCAACACACTAATCATCCTCAACAAGGTCTCCTGAAACAGTGGAGCTCTAAACTCGGGAAGAACCTGGTCCTCAACAACCTTAACTTGTGGCTCGGGAGAAGTCTCTCTAGATCTAACTCTTGTTGGTGCCTCTTCACAGGCACAACCTCTAATCGGTGCTACTTCTCAAGCATGTTCTCTAGCTCAAGCCCTACCTCTACCCACTAGATAAGGTCTCAATAACAGCCTCAGGGACAACCTCCCTTCTACCATTGGAAACAAAAGCTCTGGTCCTCGGCATCAACCAAATCAATACACGGCAACCCAGCACTAGCAAAAGTAACTACACATGATAAAAAATATGAATAAAAGGAACTTTTCTAACAATATTTGTAGCCTCTTGAAGATAAGTACAAACGTCTTTGTACTGATCCTCAAGACTTTACTTAGACTTGCCTTGTACACATTGAGACCTATGAACCTGAGACTTTGATACTATTTTGTCACGACCCAAAAATGGATGTGATGGCACTTGTCTATTCCCATAAAGACAAGTCAGCCTCAATCTAATGAAAATGAAAGAAATGCTGAAATACAATAAAACAGAACAAGAGAAAGGCGAAAAACTTATTCATTCTAAACAATATTCTAAAACTTGGTTGTCATGTGTACAAACTACTAATGAAAATACATAATTCGAAAAATAAATACAAGTCTCAAACTTTGTTTCTAAAGTAAAACAAAGCTTAAAGAAAAAGGAAAATAGGGACCGCTAGGATGACAAAAAGCTACCTCTCACAATCCTTCACAAGCCTCAACTGTCAGGAGAACAAGAAGAAGAAGAAGATCACATGGGTCCAGGCTCAGAACCTGCACAAGTGTAGAAGCAAGTGGTGAGTACCAACAACACGGTACCCAGCAGGCAACCAATTAAATAAGGAAATTAGCTAGAAAATGAATATCCCTGACTCTCCAACTGAACCTTCTCAAACTACAACCTATATAGATATCAGCCCAACCTAGCAATTCTACAATACACATTTCACACGGCCCAATATTCATAGTTTAATTACCACAATTCGACAATTTAAGCGAATCAAATAAGTCAACCTCAAAGTCAAGTGGTTCAGTCACACGCAATAAGTATATTAATCTCAAGTATTAAGCAAGTAATAAGCAGTAAATGTACCAAGTCATAATAACCAACCTCTTGCTGGAACAATTCCCATCGGCTTAATAAAACTTATCGAAAATGACCTCGGTATAATAACACTCGTGAAAATGACCTCGACCTAATCACACTCACCGAAAATGACCTCAGCCTAACCACACTCGTCGGAAGTGACCTCAGCCTAATAACACATGCCAGCAAACACCTCGGTATAAATAGCACTTGACGGCGATGACCTCGACATCATAATCATTACAGGTCTCAAATTTATGTTCAACGATCAATACACCCAAGAAATATCACACCACATATAAGAGACTACAAATTTCACAATTCAAGTCCACATTCATGCTTTCAAACATTTCATCAATCAATCAATAAGTGCACAATAAGGCAATTTACAACATCATGTTCAACACATAGCCTTTTTCATTTCAACCCCTATTTATTAATTTAGATGTAACAAGTGAATAATTTAACCCTTCACCTCATCCCCATTACTCCCAATACACAAGCAATGAAGGAAGTATACGAATTCAACTAGAATACAAGGTTTAGGAAGTCACTTGCCTTAAATCAATTAACAATCACTCCAACAGTTGAGCCTTCCCCTTCAAAATCTCTTCGAAAGCCAAACAATCTAAAATAATCAGTTATTCACAATCACCCCTTAGAAACAACACTTCCCATATCAATTATGTAAAGAAATGGGTTAATCAACTCAAAATCCAATATTATAATGGAGGCTTGAAGCTAGAAAACTTGAAAATGATGTTTAAGATTTTAGGAACTCATTAGTGAAAATCATTTCGAATAAAGGGATCAAAAGCACTTCAAAATCACCATTTTATTAAAGCCTTGGGTTCTTGAATAACACTGCAATTAACCTACAAAAATTCCACATTTTGATGTTACAACTCATAATTAATCAATGTAAAATGAAGGTTTAGGATCAAGAAAACTTACCCAACTGATCTAGCATAGAAAATCCTTTAACAATTCTCCACCAAGGATTCCCCAAGTTCAAAAATGGTGAAATGTGGCTTAAACCCTGAAATTTACAGTAAAAAACTCTCCCAGGTATTGCACAAGCGAAGTGAACCTCACTCAAAATACGGACTTCACTTGTGTGATCACGCCTTCGCTTAAGCGAAGGTTGCTTTAGTGATGGTTGTTTCGCAAATGCGAAGGTCAACAGGGGTTGACCCTTTGCAAAAGTGGCTCAAGCCTTGCTGAAGCAAGCCTTGCAAAAGTGAGCCAACTCTCACACCAGAAATCGGACATCAGAAAAATCAGTCAACTCTCAAAAGATCGAAAGGACTCTTGGGATTCGTTCGGAACCCATACACACAAACCACATATGCAAATCAATTGTACTTGACATTCCAGACACAATGAAACCGTCAAAACACGAATCTGAGGTCTTTTTGACCCGACATCCGTGAAAACCACAAGAAACTAACTCACGCCCAAAAAGGCTAAAATAAGCTCGGGACCTCTCATAAATCAACCAAGAACTCATCTAGGCCTAAGATCTTCCCCGAATCCAACGAAACTCTCAAAAATCCGATCCGAGCATCCGAACCCTAAATATTGACCAAAGTCAACTCAAAGGCTAAATTTCCATAAATTTACAGCATAGGACCTTAAATCCTCAAAAGGGCTCGAAAAATGAAACTGACAACACATTTCGGGACTGATGAAATCGACGAAATTCCATTCCGACACTCGAAACTCCAAAAGAGCCCAAAAACCACTTTCATAACAATTTAGCCTATAAAACTCACAAACTCAATCATAAAGTACTCGGGTCATTCCAGAAACCAATTTGGAAGGAACTCATTGTCAAATATACCAACAAGGTTGTGATGAAATGGTAAGCACTTATTCATCATTAAGTAGAGATTTCGGGTTTAAGCCTCTGGGATACAGAGTCATCTTTATTAAAGAGCGTTTTAATCTTCAATATAATAATTCTCAGTGCAAATCCTTATTGGAGTTGTGGAGGAGTACAATTAGGACAACCACATACTATTTCCCATGTTTTGTTATAATTTTCTGTCACTATCCATATGGGATAATATATATTATTGGAATTATTAATTTTAAGATAAAATAGCAAAAAAAAAAAAATTAGCTTTTTCAATTTTTTTAAAAAGATAAGATCTAGATTAGAATTGAAAATAAAAGTTTGTTTCAGTTTATTCATTTTAAATCAAACATATGTTTTGTATTATATACTGGTTTATCATTTTTTTAATTCAATAAAACAAAGATTTATCTTTAAAACTACTTAAAAACAAGTATACATTAGCAACAAAAAAATGTAATAGCTTAATAGCAAAATTCAAAACTAATTCTATTTAACGACGGATTATCAAAAAATAAAGTTAGTTACTAGCATGTAATTTAGCAATGTTATCTCCTGTATTCAGAATAGTAAAACAGAAACAATTAAGATGAAAAGAAATAAAAATTCCAGTCATAGAATTCACTCTGTGTCCTTAAGGAATTTAATCCCCTCATTGTATCCGAAGTTGTGGATTATTTTCTCCCAAGATAAAATGGATAAACTATAGCAGAAGCAGTGGTATCTCAAACTTTAATAACTTCGACGAACTCAAAAGTAAACAGCGAGATCACACACAGACTCTACTTTTTTTATAATAAAATGTATGCAAAAGAAAGAAAAATTTGATACAGAAAAATGAGAGGAAGTCTCTTTATTTATAGCCAACAAAGGGTAGTATGAAAATGTTTTAATTCTGCCTTATCGGAGAGGTCACAACTCTTTGGAAAATGGACAACCTTTCAGAAAGGTCACAACCTTCTGGTAAAGGTGCAACCTTTCAGAATGGTCACAACCCTTTCAAAAAGAAACAATCTTTCGTAAAGGTCACTCGTAAAAATCAATACCCTTCAAGAGAGTCACAACCCTTCATTTCCTATACACGCCTTTTAAAACCCAACAAGCTATAGATTAGAGACAAAGTTTGTAACTAATTGTATATCTTTCTTTTTATAGTGAAAATATATCTACTAAATGATCCCACAATTATTTTATATTTATACATTCAAACTTCTCTATGGCGACATTATTTGTCCGGTTTTTTTTTTTATTGCTAAAATGAAATATTTTTATAGAAAACATATAATATTATAATATGATATAAAAAAATGGTTTTAATTAAACCTTACCGTAATCAGAGTTGAACCTACTGGAGGTGCACATGCACCCGTTAACTTCAGAAAAAATCATATATATATATATATATAAAGAGTGCACCCTTAGAAGGCATAGAATTGCATTTGGTCTACTAGTAGAAGTAAGGGACACTATCCCTGTGACCTAGGGTTAATCCCAGCCAACAATCCATTTTTTACTATTTTTATTACAAGGGCTTGTTTATAATATTTAAATGATAAATAGGGGGATTCGAACTTATAACCATTCAATAGCTATCAGCGACATTAAATTTCATAAATGCTTAAATTAAGATAATATTGGTGCACCTAGATTTTTCAAATCCTGATTTCTCTTACCGTAATAGTAAAATATTACTATTGAATATTATAGTGAAGTATAACTATATTATAAACCCAAGATTTTATCATTGAAGATAAGATTTTGGTCAAAGCCAAAACTAGCAAATAATCTAACAAACTTATTCCCAAAGATTTGATCTTCACATAATAATACATCGCGATAGTGTAATGTTCTTACATTATTCGTATATTTATTAATTAGCCACTCTATAAAGTATTATTACTCATAAATTATAACTTCATACGATTAATTTATAGAATCTAGAATTTACGTCAAGACAAAAATAAATTGGGAGGAATATAACAATAAATTTTCAAACCAAGGTTAATTCATTTATCTCTATATATACTACTTATATCCCCTCTTTAATTTTCACATTATGAAGTCTTTACCCTTCTTTGTTTCTTTCTATTTCCTCTCTTTAAAATTTAGTTATCAATGCATCTACCAAAATTAAAATTCCCATCATAGATTTTTGCAATCTAGAGCTAAAACCAAACACTCCACAATGGGAATCCACAAAAGAACAAGTTTTTGAAGCCTTAAAAGAGTTTGGTTGTTTTGAAGCAATATATGATAAAGTTTCAAATGAATTTAGAGAGGCCATGTTTGGTAATTTAAAAGAAGTGTTTGAATTACCAATATCCAAATTGATAGAATATAGAGAGAAACCCCATCATATCTTTGAAGGGCAATTTCCAACTATACCAATTTATGGTAATGTAAGATCTGCTGATTTGGTCCTTCCAAATAGGGTTGAAAGTTTTGCCAATAACTTTTGGTCGGATGGAAATCCTAACTTTTGGTATGCCTCGTTTCTTTTAATTATAATATGTTTGGTACGATAAAAGTCATTTCCAATAATTAAAGATCAAATAATAAGATTTATGCACATAGGTGCTAGGATTTAGCTAGAATTAAGTTCTAGTCATTTTAGTATATCAATCATTCTTGCTCCTATATTTGCATGGAAGATATTTTTATCATGCATTTTTCGATATCTATTTTTGCACTCCGACTATTTAATAAGGAATCATAATGTATAAGACTCATTAATGGGAGTAACTTTTCCCACCAAAATTGTTTTTATTCTTGGGGCTAGAATTGGAATCCTCTGGTTAAGCTTAAGGCTATAGAGATTCTATTCATTCCACCGCTAAAGGTAAAAGATAGCTTATGGAGTTCTACATAAATTATTTATACAAATTAAGTATATTTCTTACATAATTTTGATCAATGTATTGGATTTTACTGAATTTGTAGTTAAAACTTTAGTTCTACTTTGCTCACCACAACAACCAATTTATGTAGGCACTATCAGTTAATATGTACTGAATTTGTTGAATATGTAGAAAGAAATTAAACAATATCTATGTAGGTACTATCAATTTATCGAATCTGTAGCTAGAACTCTGGACTTGCCTTGCCTGCCACAACCCCACCCCCCCTCCCTTGGTTAGGAGACTTTTGGTCTGACAACAGATATATATATCAATAGAAAATAAAATGAGTTACAATTTGTATTTATTAAATTTATTTTTTTATTTTGTATAGTATTGGACTAGTATATGAGCTCAAATGAAACAACATACATCCCCCTTTAACGAAGATTCATATAATCGATGCTGAGTAGTATCACAATCACTATTTATACAAATTTTGTATGTTTAAATTGGCAGCAATGAGGCAAAGTCCTTCTACAAGCCACTTATGGAATTGGATGAAATGTTGAGAAGGATGATTTTTGAGACTCTTAGGCTAAAACATTACATTGATGAATTCTTGGATTCCAATTTATTTTTGTCAAGATTTACAAATTCTAAGGCAAATAAATGTAAAGATGGGGATATGCGAGAATTACCTTCCCACACAAATAGTGTCTACTTATCCATAACTAAACAAGAACAAATTGGATTGCAAGTGCACAACAAAAATGGAGAATGGATTGAGCTCAATACTTCACCAAATTCCTATTTTGTTTTAGCAGGAGATGTCCTCACGCTAAGTTTTCTATTAATTTTTAAAATTATTTAGTCTCAACTAATTTTAATTCTTACAAGATATTGAACCCACCAAAGGGTATGTATGTTTTTTAGTTTTCAAAAAATAAAAATAAATCTTGAATTAATGCATGTCTCCTTTTTTGGAATTTATATAGGCATGGACAAATGGTAGATTGTAATCTGCTTCCTACAGAGTACATATGGAGAGTGATAGATACTCTATTCAATTATTTTCAATACCAAAACCAGATTATACTGTGAAGGTCCCAAAAGAATTGGTGGATGAAGAACACCCTTTACTCTTTAAGCCTTTTAACGTGTCTAAGTTTTATAAATAGATTATATTATGTGCTAAAACTGGACTGAATCTCAAGAAATATTGTGGTCTTTAAAAAGATGTTATGACAATTTATTTTTGACTTGTTTTGACGAATACAATAAATTGTAAGGGTTGTTGAATACTTTAATTTTATGCATGTTTGGATGGTTTGTTGCATATGATTTCATCACGTATTGTATTGTATTGTGTTGTATTGTATCATTTTGATGAATACAAATATATAAGGGGTTGTTTGAACCTATATTTGGATGGTTGTTGTAAATGTTTTTATAATGTATTGTATTGTATTATACTCCCTCCGTCCACTATTGTTTGTCATGGTAAGATTATGCACAATCCTTAAGAAAAATTTAATATAATGTGCAATTTGACTAATATAACCCTACTATCAATCATTATTAAAATGGTTTGTATTTTTTGAAAACTATAGAAGCAACTTTTTTCACAATAAAGTAGTCTTGTAACTTTAAAATTACTTTTTGAAATTAGTAGTTATGTAATTATTAAGGGTAGAATTGAAAAAAAAAAGACTAATTGTTTCTTGATTGTTTAAATTGACAATTAATTTTGGACATCTATTTTTAGTATACCTGACAAACAATAGTGGATGGAGGAAATATTGTGTTGTGTCAACATTTGGATAGATTATATCATTTAAAATGGTTAGATTATATCACATATAGTAATTTAATAAATGACTACAGTGTGTGTGTGTGTGTGTGTGTATATATATATATATATTCTCATATTATATAAGTGACACTTAGGTATAAGAAGTCAGGACACCGTCGACATGTGTACTAGGAGAATTACAATTAAGTTTGAAGATAGTTTGGTTGTTTAGGTGGTATTTCATGTAGATGGTGGTTGTACTTGGTGCTACTGAAGTTGAATGTGCATATCATTTGGACAAAAAGACCATTATTAAATATTTTATTTTCTCTTTGTGCAGCAGGGTATTACTAGAGTATTTTTTGGATATGACTTTTCAGTTTATTTCATGATTTGTTCTCATACATTTTGGTACATATATCCAACTTTAAGACCTTAAAAAAGCCCCAAAAAGTCTATGATGTCATCTCATCTGGGAATGTGCCTACTGTGGGGCCGATGCTTTTCTTAACAATTTCTTTCTTCTAATCATTCTCATTTAATACTTGGGTTACATTTAGGAATGCACGTTCCATTAGTCATCTAAGTTATTCTAATGAAGCACCTATTAAATTTTTTAAAGTTTTTATCGTCATTAGTTAATCGTTATTAAATTTGATGTAACTATAAATTTTAATGACATTTACAAAGAAGGTCATTCTAGTTGCCACTAAAAATGCATATTTGACGAAAATTAAGTTATTTGTTAATTAATTATCGTTAAAGATCATTTCTATTATAATGGATATTTTAAGAGACCCACACCAATTTATCTTACTGTCATATAAACATATATCAATATCGCTTAAATTTTCAATGTTAATAATATTTGTGTTTACTTTACACGTAATGAGATAATTTATTATACACGTACAATTTATTTTATAAAAACTTAAAATTATTTTATGAACAGTACTTAAAGATAACTTTGTGAATAATTCCCAGGCCACTAACTTAAGTTGCTTCGGATTGTAGGGTCATTTTAGGCAATTAAGTGTTATATTACTTTAATCTATATTTTATTATAAGAGATAGAAATAATAGAGAAGCTTAGGGTTAGTTGGTCAATTGACCGATTTACCCTTCTGCTTCATGGAATCTATTTATATTTTATTAGGTATTTAAAAATTATTAAAAATAGAACCATAAATCACAATAATTAATAACTTAAAATATTTATTACAAATTTAGTTAATTCTAGAAATTTCACCTATGTCACATAAATAGGGATAAATAGATAACATATATTATTTGAAAATTATGTAAAATATACTATAAATTATAATATTGAATAACTTAAGATATTTTAATAAATTGAGAAACACAAATAAAATATATTATTTGAAAACTATGTTTAAATTATCGTGAATCACAATAATTAACAATTGAAAAATCATGCACAATTTTAGTTGACTATCCTAATTTCATTCATGCTATATTAATTGAGACAAATACATGTCTGGTATATATACAAGTGCCAATAAGCACACACCTCATGGTCAACATGCTTGCGGATCATAAGGGCAATTATGGCAGTTCAAAAAAATTCGTGTTCTTTAGTGTTGTACATCATTAAGGACAACTTGGACTATTGTTTGAATTGACTGTAAACCATGTGTCTTTCAAGATAATTATTAGTGAATTTTAAACATTTATGTTATTACTTGCAAGAATGATGTTATAACGTCATACATGATTAAAAAAAAAAAACAAACTTGTGTAACGCGATAAAACATGTTTTTATGTGAATTAAAATTGAATGATATATTTAGACTCTACGAATGATTTTCCTTAGATCTTCTATTTATACTAAAATATTAATTAAATATATATGTTCTTTATTTTCTGAACCCCTAACAAAACTAATTGACGTTTCTAAAGGAAATTTAGAACCCCCAAACTCTTAATTCTCGTTCCGTCTTTGAGCCCGCCCTCCTGTGACTAAATATTTCATTAAGAATAGAAGAATTTTTTTTAAGTTAAATTATTTTTAATTATAACATAAAAAAATATTCTTTTTTTAATAAATAAAAAATATTCACAACTTATCATGAATGTAAAGAGTTTAATTGATATTGATAGCACATTTAGTTGGTGGTAGGTACAAGAGTTATAAATGAACCCAGTAAGATTGTAGATACATTGTCCTAATTTTTGAAATATGGGATAAAATGTGGACAAATATTCTATGTCCAAAAATTATATATATTACTCCCTCCGTTTCACAAAGAATGACCTAGTTTGATTTGACATGGAGTTTAAGAAAATAAAGAAGATTTTTGAATCTTGTGGTCCTAAATTAAAGTTATGTCAAATGTACAAAATTGCCCTTTAATCTTGTGGCCTTAAACATGTCACGTGGAAAGTTGAAATTAAAATGTTACTAAAAAAAGAAAGAGGTCATTCTTTTTAAAACAGACTTTTTGAAACGGAGGGAGTACATAATTTCTTATTTTTATATATTTTTTGAAATAAGCATATTTAATTTGTATTTTATATATTTAATCATACTGGCAAGTAAAATAAATAAAAATATATTAAATTTTTATCATAATAGATTGGAGGCCAAAATTGCCAATTTCATGTCATAAACCACAGACTTCCACAGGAATTTGATTCAATAACTCCATAATAAACAAGAATAGTAAATGTACATTGTGTTTCTCAAGAAGATAACAAGGCTAGTGAGGCTTCCACTTACAACCTCATGGAATTTTTGCAATGCCTTAATCAGTAGATTAAATTTTTAACTTATTTCAAGAGGTGTGAATACTTGTATATATATTTATTAAATTAAAACATGACTTTTATTATGTACAATGTAATTTTTCGACAAAGGGATTTCGCATGATACCCCTTGACCAAGGGTGGGTCCGCCCCTGAATAAACTCATATGTGTTAGATGGTACTCCCTCTGTCCCTTTTTACTTGTCCAGTTTTTATTTTTCAGTTATCCTTTTTATTTGTCATTTTTGATAAATAAATAAAAGATAATTTTTCTTTTACCTATTATACCCTTAATTTAGTTAAGGATCTAACGTTTTTTAAAGGAAAAATCCTTTTGGCTAGAATGGTAAAATAACATATTTCACACAATGTTCTTTTACCTTTTTGAACATTTTTACCCTTTTAACTTTAATACCTTATAATTAAAAATGAAAAAAAAATCAGTTTATTTTAAAATAAAAAAATATTATATACTTTTTAAATTTCTGGTCAAATTCTTGCCAAATTTTCCGGCCATTTAGTATTACCCTTTTGAAAAAGGTAGAAACTCTTTGATGAGTAAATTGATTTTGGAATTCTATAAATTAATAGGGGTAGAATGATAAACTCACTATGTCAATTAATATTTTCTTAATAAGTGTGTTAAGTCAAATTTGGATAAGAAAAATAGGAACATAGGGAGAACTATATAATTGTTGTAAAACTAAAGCAAAATAAGAGAAGAAATATAGAAGATGAAAGCAATAGAAATAGGGAGACAAGAGATGAGAGTTTT
This sequence comes from Solanum bulbocastanum, assembly GCA_037074985.1. Lineage (NCBI taxonomy): Eukaryota > Viridiplantae > Streptophyta > Magnoliopsida > Solanales > Solanaceae > Solanum > Solanum bulbocastanum. The sequence continues at coordinate 36,196,548 of CM073601.1, forward strand.
TCTTATTACTCCAAGTCTTCAAGTGTATACAATATGAACCATTATGTCTCTATTTATAGTGTAACATAGAGGCATACAAATGGTTAGTCATAAACATGAATATAATGGGGGAGGTTATGGAAGTGAAATGCTACAAGAATAATAATTTTAAAGGTGGAGGTTATGGAGGTTATAGTTATCTTCATAATGGAGTAAAGTAATGGAGATAATGGGTGAGATTAACTTCTTGGTGTAGTGGACATCCACACTATAATATTTTATAACACTCCCCCTTGGATGTCCATAGATAATATGCCTCGTTAAAACCTTACTAGGAAAAAACCCTGTGGGAAAAAATTCTAGTGAAGGAAAAAGAGTACACATATCTTTTAATACGTTTTGAATGTTACCTCGTTAAAAACCTTACTAGGAAAATCCAATTGGAATAAAAATTATGGTTAAGGAAAAGAGTACAACGCGTATTTTTCTTCCCCTGATAAAAACTTTATTTAATAACTCGGAGACGATGAATTCCAATCTTATATCACAACTTCTCAAATCTTGATGTTGGCAATCCTTAGTGAATAAGTTTACAAAATTAGCACTTGAACATGTCTTTGAACATATATCTCACCATTTTATTGAAGATCATGTGTGAAAAAGAATTTTGATGAAATAAGCTTTGTTCGGTCTCCTTTGATTGTATCCTCTCTTCAATTGAGCTATATATTATTTTCGTATATGGTGGCTGGAATATCCTTTCTCAAAGGAAAATCACATATTTTCTGAATATGATAGATCATGATTCCAACCAAACACACTTCTGACTTACTTCATAGATCAATATTATTTCTGCGTGATTTGAAAAAGTGGTTACTAATGTTTGATTATTTGAATGCCAAGATATTGTTGTACCTCCATATGTAAACAAATAGCCCATTTGTTATCGAGCTTTATGCAGATCAAATAAATATTTTGCATCTACATAATCAAATTATTTCTGACTCGGAGATTGATCATCTCAATTTTATTGAAACTCCTCTTTTCTTCTCAAAGAAAATCACACATCTTCTATGTGTTGAATCACTTGCTTTGTTAGTTTCTTGTCATAACATGAATGATAATATGACAATCCTTTCACATAACTTTCTTTATGTATATCAAATAATCTGCTAGCATTTGCATAACCAACAATCTGTAGGTTCACCAATGCACTAATACATGGCATTTTAAATCATTTTTATGAGATAAAAAAGATTTTTTTTTCTTTGTGTTAAGTAGTCTCAAAACCATTGGGTACTCAATGGAATTTCTCTAAGACCTTTTAAATCATTCAAGGATTTTCATATAATCTTCATCGTCTAGTTAGACATGATAATCATTCATTACACATATTCAAGTATTTCATCTATTGCCAGAATGAAATAAGTAACATTGAATCCACCACTAGAGAATATATCTCCATTTAATAATGTCAGACTTCTGCGAAAACTCTTTATGCCCCGAGGCACAAATCGTACTTTATATCTTACGGTTATATTTTCGCACAATGAATCATTTGTACCCCATTAACATATATTTTGATCTATGAACTATAAGTTCAAAAACATCATTTTTTTTAAGTGAAACAAAATATACTTGAATATTGCATTTTATTTGGCCAATCATTTATCTGTTCACATTCTATGACATATGTGAATTTAAGAATCTCGTAACAACTTACAGCATTGAGTGTTACTTCATATCAAATATACCGTCGATAGTCATTTGACTCGATTCCAATACGACATAACTTATTGAGATCTCTTCATTTTTCATCATCTTCAGGTACCTGAACCTTTGCCAAGGTTTTATGAAGTATTATGTCATAGTTCTCTTTCAAAGCACTTACCTCATTATCATGATAATTTGCTCCTCTCCTTCCTCTAGGAGTTTTACTGTAACATGTCGCAACTTGAAACAGCAAGGAAGAAGCTAAGAATTGGAAATAGTCATTTTTGGAAATAATGAAAATCTGGAAATTTGTTTAAGTTAAGAAAAGTTGAGTTTTGGCCAACTTCAAACGGTCATAACTTCTATATCAAAATGAGTTAAAGGTACTTCTAGATATGGTAGGAAAGATCTTGGAACGATCTTTCCAACACCGCTGAGTTTGCACGTTTCCGAATTCGTATGAGTGAGTTATGCCCTTTGGAAGTTGGGTTGTTGGAATTAGGAAAGTCCAAATCCGAATTTTGAAAGGGTAATTTAGTCTTTTCCCTACCTAATTATTCTAATTATTTTTTAGGAGTTTAATTGGGGTAAAGTCTGATTTTAGTCAGTTTTAGAGATGTGAATTTCACGCTAGGGCTTGGAGAAAGGAGAAGATTCGTTCAAGATTCGTCGAGATTAGCTTGGGGATTTCATCGGGGGTGATCCCTACAAGGTATGTGAGATCATATAGCATTGGGTTAGTTCACCCACGTGCCAATCATGATTTATTTCAGCGAATTTAAGTTCTTGAAAGCTTAGAAATTGAGTTCTTGATGGGTTTGTTGAAGTTCTATTAAATTCTTGATTCGTTGAAATCGTTGAGGAGTTGTTTGATTCAAATTCGTGAATTTAGGTTTGATTTTGATTAGAATCTGATGTACTATGAACATATAATCGATTCTAAGTGTTTGGGGAAAGAACCCATGGAGTTTAGAGGGTTTAGAGTTGCAAAATGAAGAAGAAATTTCTTCGGACAAATCTGGGTAGTGATGGCGCATCGCGGAGCTAGTCCCCAGTTTTGGAAAAAGTCATTTTGCTTCGCGGAGTGGTCATGGACCATTCTGCTTCAAAAGTTGTTCTCAAAACCAAAAATTAAATATCCCTCCGCCTCGCAGACCCACCCTCAGATATTGATTTTTGATCTTTTCTCATGTTAAGCTATCTAAAATCATTCCTAACATCATGAGATCTTTCCAATCACAAATCACAATCCTTGAATCCATAATTCAATTCAAGGACAAGTAAAGAGTCAAGTCAAGAGCGGTTAAGATCAAAGTCAAGAGAAGTTCTTAGAGTTTTCAAAAGTCTTTTACAAATATTTTTAACTTTGTTTTAAGACTTAAAGTTCATGTTGAGTAGAGATTAAAGAGTAAAGTTGAAGTTCATTTCTTATGTTGACCATTTCCTTCAAGGAGAAAATTATTATTATTGTCATGGTTAAAATTATTACTGCAAGACTTATTTCTTGACAACCAATGACAAATTTGTGCTGCCACACAATAACATTTATTTTGGTCATGACCACAACCTATATAGAAAAGAATTATTTCTTTCTTTTGTCCTCCAATGGTTCATAATAAAACATACCACAATATTTGTGTAGTACTCAAAGTATATGACCAAAATGACCATTTATGTCAAAATATTTTTTTTTCAATATCTCAAACCTCCCGTAGAGGTGAGATGTGACATTTATCCAACCATACATGAACATGTCCTTATCCATACAAACACAAGTCACATTCTCTTCAAGAAATGAACCATAACCATTTGTACATGCTCCATAATTTTTTATCAGAAACTCATTGTCATGCTTTGGCATTATCAAATTTATGTGACTCACATCAACATCACTTTAAGAGGTCAAATATACCAAATGTACTACCACTTTGTATTTCTTTATTTTGATGGAGGATTTACAAAACTTTTCAAATTGGGTTGCATCAACAACAATGTGCCCAATATCTTTTCGTACCACTTTGATGGATAAAAATTACCTTCACATTTGAAGGACCATCTTAAGAAATAATGAGCCCAATAACCTTTCATACCACTTCGATAGACTAAATTACCTTCACATTTGAAGGACCATCTTAAGAACCCATAATGTTCTTCCTTTTAATTACAACAATGATGATCATTAACATTTTACCACACTCATATTCATACATTCAACTACTTGTCATTTTTCAGACATACTGCTACCACATTCACATAAGAGAATGAAGCAAATTTATTGGTCAAATTTCATGACTTTCAGTCAAAAGTATAAAATTTTATGTTAGTCATCATCATACCATCACTATAGTGCGTTATGACTTAAACCCAATGTCTTACCCATATAAAGATGCCTTTGGTCATAAATCAATGGGATTTGAACCCAACTTCTTATTATCATGGTACACTGAGCCTTTAACTTGATGTCTTACCCACTTGATGCGGTAAAACCTGAATTCACCGTCTTACGCTCAACCACTGTCATAGTAAACCAAATGCATTATCAAAAAATAAATATTGAATACCATAAATAAATATGAATTTGACTTAAAATTGAAAAAAAATGAACAAAACAAATTAATTAGAACAACATGTTGGAACCATATAAAAGTCCTAAGTTAAAATATATTAAAACATTTTAATAGTCCCTCTTAATATTGTTATGAAGATTATCATAATTTACTAGCCATTTTAAAATAACCACAAAACAATCTTTGTTAGTACAAATAATATATAGGATATGAAGTATACCTTGCAACCAAAGAATTACTAGGATAATTCATAAAAATCAAGAAATACCTACCATTGATTCTCGACGGAGAATGAGCAACTCGTGCTGATAACGTGTTGTAAAACTAAAGCAAAATAAGTAAAGAAATATAGAAGATGAAAGCAATAGAAATAGGGAGACAAGAGATGAGAGCTTTTTTTATTATTCCAAGTCTTCAAGTGTATACAGCATGAACCATTATGCCTCTTTTTATAGTGTAACATAGAGGCATGCAAAAGTTTAATCATAAACATGAATATAATGGGGGACATTATGGAAGTGAAAGGTTACAAGAACAATAATTATAAAGGTGGAGGTTATGGAGGTTATGGTTATCTTCATAATGGAGGAAAGTAATGGAGATAATGGGTAAGAGTAACTTCTTGGTGTAGTGGACATCCACACATTAATATTTATAACACATTTTATGGAATTCTATAATTTTGGTTTAAATTTTGAATTTATGCACATAAATATATTTAGTATGTACTTTTTCTAGTTTATATTAAGTGAATGGTTGGTTGGTTTGAATTCTAAATTTATGTTCAGAAATCTATGTAATATGTACTCCTTCTAGTTTATATTAGGCGAATTCTTGAAACTTTTTATAGTTTCAAATAAATGAATTATTCAAAATTTTATAAAAATTGTTGAGACTTTTCTATTTGAATGAATAACTCCAAAATAAGTAATACTAATAAATGTAGCTTGCGTTTCTCAAAGAAGATGATCTTTTTTTAATCAACTCACACGTGTTAGAAGGTATGTTAAAATAATAATTCAGAGTTAGAATAAAAATCAAGTTGTTTAAGATTTATTATTTTTGGTATTTATTAATTAATGTTTAGTTAGGATTTATTTTTCCTAGTACATATAAAAATAGATTTCTAGCCCTAGTTTATTTTATTTAGTACTATTATTAATAGGGATGTTCCTAGTTATTTTTCAACATACAAAAATATACAAAAAAAGAAATACCTATAGAGAAATATAGAGAACTTGAAATAAGATTCAAGAAATTTTGAGTTTATAAATAAAATATTTTCCTTCAATGTTCTAGACACATTTTATCAAATTCCATAATTTTGATTTTAAATTCTGAATTTGTGTTTAGAAATCTATCTAATATATATTTCTTCTAGTTTATATTAAGTGAATTTTTGGATCTTTTTTATAATTCAAAATAAGTTAATCATTAAAAACTTAAATAGGAGAGTTAAATTATTTTTAATTATAATATAAAAAAAAATTCTTTTATTAACAAATAAAAAAAATTTCACAACTTATCAAGAGTGTAAAGACTTGAATTGATATTGATGGCACATTTAGTTGGTGGTAGGTGCAAGAGTTATAAGTGAACCCCGTAAGATTGTGGATACATTATTCAAATTTTTGAAATATGGGAAAAGACGTGGACAAATACGTACCATGTAACTGGTCTATGTCAAAAATTATATATATATTATATAATTTCTACTTTTTATATATTTGTTGAAATAAGCGTATGTGTGTGTGTGCGCGCGCGCATTGACAAGTAAAATAAATAAAAATATATTAATTTTTTATCAGAATAGATTGGAGGCCAACACTGTCAATGCCATGTGATAAACCAGAGACTTCCACACAAATTTGATTCAATAACTCCATAACAAACAAGAATAGTAAATGTACATTGTGTTTCTCAAGAAGATAACAAGGCCAATAGCGTAATGACCCATTAGGTCATTTTAAGAGTTAGTCCTCTCTCTTTCATAAAGGATTTAAAAATAATTTCACAATTTATCATGAGTGTAAAGACTTGAATTGATATTGATGGCACATTTAGTTGGTGGTAGGTGCAAGAGTTATAAGTGAACCCCGTAAGATTGTGGATATATTATTCTAATTTTTGAAATATGGGAAATGACGTGGACAAATACGTACCATGTAACTGGTCTATGTCAAACAAATATATATATATATATATATATATATATATATATATATATATTAATTTTTTAACATAATAGATTGGAGGCCAAAACTATCAACGTCGTGTGATAAACCGGACACTTCCACACGAATTTAATTCAATAATTCCATAATAAACAAGAATATTAAATGTACATTGTGATTCTCAAGAAGATAACAAGGCCAATAGTGTAATGACCCGTTAGGCCATTTTAAGAGTTAGTTCTCTCTATTTCATAAAGGATTTAAAAATAATTTCACAACATATCATGAATGTAAAGACTTGAATTGATATTGATGGCACATTTAGTTGGTGGTAGGTGCAAGAGTTATAAGTCAACCATGTAAGATTGTGGATACATTATTCTAATTTTTGAAATATGGAAAAAGACATGGAAAAACCATGTAACAGGTCTATGTCAAACAATTTTTTTTTATGTATATATAAATATATATATATTATAGAATTTCTACTTTTTATATATTTGTTGAAATAAGCATATATATATATATATATATATATATATATATATATATATATATATATATATCTGTGTGTGTGTGTGTTGACAAGTAAAATAAATAAAAATATAATAATTTTTTATCAGAATAAATTGGAGGCTAAAACTATCAATGCCATGTGATAAACCACAGACTTCCACATGAATTTGATTCAATAATTCCTTAATAAACAAGAATAGTAAATGTACATTGTATTTCTCAAGAAGATAACAAGGCCAATAGTATAATGACCCGTTAGGTCATTTTAAGAGTTATTTCTCTCTCTTTCATAAATGATTTTAAAATAATTTCACAACTTGTCATGAGTGTAATGATTTGAATTGATATTGATGGAACATTTAGTTGGTGGTAGGTGCAAGAGTTATAATTCAACCCGTAAGATTGTGGATACATTATTCTAATTTTTGAAATATGGAAAAAGACGTGGACAAATACATGCCATGTAACTGGTCTATGTCAAACAATTATATATATATATATATATATATATATATATATATATATATATATATATATATATTAATTTTTTATCAGAACAGATTGGAGGTCAAAACTGTCAATGCCATGTGATAAACCAGAGACTTCCACACGAATTTGATTCAATAATAACTCCATAATAAATAATAATAGTAAATGTACATTGTGTTTCTCAAGAAGATAACAAGACAAATAGAGTAATGACCCGTTAGGTCATTTTAAGAATTAGTCATCTCTCTTTCATAAAGGATTTAAAAATAATTTCAGAACTTATCATGAGTGTAAAGACTTGAATTGATATTGATGGCACATTTAGTTGGTGGTAGGTGCAAGAGTTATAAGTGAACCCTATAAGATTGTGGAAACATTATTCTAATTTTTGAAATATGGGAAAAGACATGGACAAATACGTACCATGTAACTACAAAAATAATCTACTAGTGTGCGTAGGTTTTATAGGAAAATTAGCCATTAGCAGCAATTCAAAATTTAAAATTAAAATAGACGATGCAGTAGGTCTAATGGCAAATAATTGAATAAAATTAATGAAACCCTTAAAAATAAGTTCCGAAGAATATTAAGACCCAATGATCACCTCACATATACTAATAACAGAGGACAAATCTCAATTAGATTCACAGATTATAAATATTTGACCAAAAAGAAATAGATGAAGACCTAGAAGAGAACGAAACAACCATAAATATGGAAGGAATGAATGACCAAAGTATTGAATAAAATGACTATAAAGCAGATAAGTCAATAGAAAAAGCCAAACAGATACACGAATTAGATAAAACAACAATTTTTTGGATGTAAAGGTCGTAAATTAAGAGGAATAGAATTTTCTCTAGTAGAAAAACATTTAAAAAAAAGCAAAGTTAGAACAGACAACTACGAATATAGATGAAAAGAAGACGAAAGTGAAAGTGATGACGAAACAACTCGCAGTATAAAAGAATTTATGGAAACCACCTCAACCAGTTCAAGTCCCTTCCAAAAAACCACACCTATATCGCCAGTAGAATATACCATAGGTAATTTACCAAGGCAAAGGGTGTTTAGACAAGACCCAGCTACAGAACCAGAAATGGTTAGACCAATAGGGATAAGAATGCCAATAGAAGCTCCTATTAAACTACGTGACGGGGGATACAGAGAAAAAATACGAAATATAGCAGCACATGACCCTCAATTATGGAATTTAGTAATAGACGTATGGAAAGGAATAGTAGTAGCAGACTATATACACCATTATAGTGAAACAAATTCAGAAATCATGTATAGATATATGGAGACTTTCTTAGGAGAATCAATTCAAGGAATGTGGGAAGCATACAAAGTAACTTACCCTCAAGAATTCCAAGAATTAGTAGGAACAAACCCGTATAACTTTACCAACAAAATTCACAGCTTAATAACAGGAGAAGACCCAAATAGTAGATTAGTAGTATTACAAAAGAATGCATTAATAAAATTAGAACAACTTAGCATAAATAATTTGTGTCATATAAAAATCTTCTTAAAAGACTACTTTTATTATTGTTCCATAAGAAGTACCGTGTTTGATCAAAGTTTAGGAAAGAAACTTTTTAATAAACTCCCTGGATCCCAGGAAGAGAGATAGAAGAAAGATGGAATAAAAGAGAAGGAGTAATACAAAACCGAAATGCAAATTGGTCAATAGGGCATAAAATGCAGCACGTAATGGAGGTATTACGAGAAAAATGTACAAATATACAAATACAAAGACAATTGAAACAAAATGAGATTGGATTCTGTAAGAATATATACACAACACAAAGTTACAATCAGCGTAAACCACAGAGAAAATACAAGAAAGCACACTAGAATACCCACGAATACAAACCTAAGAAAAAAAATTATTTAAGAAAATCAATGGCAAGAAAGCCTTATCTAAATTAAGATAGACATGTAAGAAAACATAATAACAACAGAATTTACAAAAATAAATTAGCTTGTTTCACATGCGAAAGTGAAGAACATTTGGCCAATACATGTCTAGGAAGAAACAGTAGTAGGACAAGAAATGTCCAACTTATAGAAGACTTCCAAGAAACTTTGATAAATGTAGACAAATATATGTTGGATAATGAAAGTATATATTCAGTAATAAGTATAGATGCCTTAGAAGGAGGAACACAAAATTCATCTAATTCAGAAGAAGAAACATTAATAAACGAGATAGAGTTCGAAAAACTAGATTTAAACAACTTAACATACTACACCATTGTTAATATACAATGTGACCACCAATTCTGCAAAGGGAAAGGACTAGATAGCCAGCGATGCTTTAATTGCACAGGATATCCAAGTAAAGATAGAAGAGAAAAATGCATGAACTCTTATCTAGAAAGATGCATTCGGTGCATCGACAAAATATTTAATATTAAGATCAAAGACGAGCAAGTTATCACAAAAGAAAAAACACTAAAAGCGTTAGAAGATAGAGTCGATATTTTAGAAGAAAGAGTAAGTAAATAGAAAAAGGAAAAAGCATAGCACTAGAAAAGGGGAAAGGAGTAGAAGACACTAAAAATATTGACCAGAAAATGTTAGAATCAGAAATAGAACTTCTAAATGAAAAGGAAGAATACAAGTCATTTGAACGATTAATTTGTAACGAAGACAAAAAAATTAATACCATAAAAATCCTAACCAGAGTAAAAATTCAGGAATACGAGATAGAGACCCTCGCTCTAGTAGACTTTGGATGTACAAAAAGTATAATAAATAGATGCATCTTGCCTTTAGAAGTAATAAAAGAATTTCTAGAACCACAAAATGTCATGCAAATGGATGGTTCTTCTAACATATATAAGCATTATGTCAGTAATGCAAAAATCAGTTTTTTAAATGCATGTGCAGACTTTTATAAACCCACTTATAAGTTAGAAAAAATATGGGTAAGAGATCTAAATATTAGGGTAGACTTTGTTTTGGGATTAGATTTTTTACTACATAATAATGGCAGTTGTCTCCTTACTAGAGATAGAGTAATATTTTCTAAAAACATTACTCAAACAACAATCACAACAGAATCTATTCCAACCAGATCTAGGTATCTCATAGATACTGATGAGTTTAAACCAAAAACTTCAAAATGTGATAAAGGAGAAGAATGCACTAGCACTAAAATACATATTACAGAAGAGAGAGAAGAAATTGAATTATTAGAATTTAATCTTTCAGATACAGAAGAGGTAGAAAAGAGTTACAACTTAATAGAAATAAATACAGGATTTTACAATTTTAAAAGAGGATTACAACATATAGGAATAATAAAAAACCAAAAAGATTTGGAAGAAGTAATTCAAATTCTAGATAAACTAGAGATAATCAGAGAAAGACCCCTGAGGCATTGGGATGCTAATCACATAAGCTGCAGATTAGACATAATTAACCCAGAATACACAGTAAAAATAGCCTCTATAGAATCAACAAATGAACACCTGCAAGAATTCTAAGATCAAATAAAAGAGTTATTAAGGTTAGGAGTAATCAGAAGGTCAACATCAAGACATAGGTCAGTGGCATTCATGGTAAGAAATCATAGCGAAATAGTAAGAGGAAAACTCAGAATGGTCATAAATTACAAAAGACTTAATGATAACACCTGAATGGACGGGTATAAGCTAGCAGATAAAACAGAATTAATAAATAGAATACAGGGAATTTGTATTTTTTAGTGAGTTTGATTGCAAGTCTGGATATTGGCAAGTAAAAAATTATGAAGATAGTATAGAATGGACTGCTTCTACTTGTCCAGAGGGACATTTCGAATGGTTAGTAATGCCCTTTGGATTAAAAACAACCCCCCCCCCCCCCAATTTTCCAAAGAAAAATGGATAGTATTTTTAGAGATTATAAAAATTTTGTTCTAGTATACGTAGACGATATTTTATTGTTCAGTAATAATACTAAAGAAAATCTAGGGCATCTACAAACAGTGTTTAAGTTATTTGTAGACAATGGAATCATATTTAGTAAGAACAAAATGGATTTATGTAAAAGTCTCATAAATTTCTTAGGCGTAGAAATTGGAGATGGAAGAATAAAATTACAACCTCATATAGCTAAAAAAGTTCTAGACATGCCAAACAAACTAGACAATACTAAAGAGTTACAAAAATTTCTAGGAATTTTAAACCATGCAAGAAATTTTATAAAAGACCTAGGAAAAGTAGCAGGACTTTATATTCAAAAGCAGGAACTCATGGACAGAAAACATTCAATACAAAAGACATAAAGCTAGTACCAAAACTCAAACAAATGGTTAAGAATATACCAGATTTATCACTCCCATTAGAAAAAAACTATCCAATAGTAGAAATCGATGGAAGTCTAGAAGGATGGGGAGCAGTATTAAAAACAAAGAAAAACAAGTATGAAGACAAGAAAGATGAAAAAATCTGCTCTTATCAAAGTGGAAAATATAAAGATAAAGGGAACATGAGTAGTATAGATGCAGAAATATTAGCGGTAATATACGGTTTAAACAGTTTTAAATTATATATTATAAATAAAAAAGAAATTTTAGTAAGAACTGATTGCGAAGCCATTGTAAAATTCCATAAAAAAATAGATGGAAAAAGTAGTAGCAAAAGAAGATGGTTAAACTCTTTAGACGCCACATCAATATATAATATATCTCTAGAACATATAAAAGGGAAAGATAATTCTTTAGCAGATCAACTTAGCAAACTTAAGAAAATTAACTATTTATTTTCAACATGAGTACAGGAGAAGACAAGGCCAGGGCCTCTAGCTCAAGCAGCATTGATCAAAGAGATAAAGATTTTTATCTATAGACTCTATTGGGGAACACCTTGTTCCGACCTCAGACAAGAATAGAAGAGACAAGACAAAATTCCCCAAGCATTGAAAGACTGTACTTTGGAAGACAAAATTTAATACTTTATCCCCTATCTAACTTAAGTTTCAGAGTGAAACCAGAGACGAAGATAGACAGACCTCAAAGATGCTTGATAGATAATCTATGGATAGCATACAATAAGATTTCACGAGACAATAGCTATTTCATTTCCATACTAAATTAATTAAGCCATTATTTCACAGAGAAAAATGAAGATAAGAAATTCAAATTCCATGTGGTAGTTCAAGAAAGACTAGCTGGAATCTTTCAGACATGGACTGAGGTAATAGATTCAATAAAAGACTTCCCCACTCCCCTCTTCAAAGGGTTCAATGACCTAAATGAAGCTTTGGACTATGCAAGAGGAAATCTAGGGCCAAATTATTAGTTTAGCCCAACTTTGAGACAAATTGCAAGCCCTTTCCTATAGTACAACATCTGAAAAGACACAGACAAGATCATATTTTGTGACCACTGCTCATCAATGACAGAAGGTTTCAAAAGACAAAACCAAATCATTGAAAGACTTGAAAAAGAAAAAGAAAAAATGACTCAACATATCCACCTACAAGAAAGAATAAAGATTTTACAATTTGAAATTACTCAAACTCTACCACTACAAAGTGAAAATGATCCAAAAGAACAAAAGAGTTCTCCATCTCATTATAAAGTGGATAAGACGGGTGTACATTCCCCAAAGAATGTAGAAAGAGCCACTATATTAGCTAATGGTACAGTTAGTCCCATTCAAACAGTAGCGGGTAAAGACTCATCAAATTCGTTGATGGCTGACACTTTGCCAAAAAGTGTAAGAATTTTACCGGACAGTTTCAAGACAATCAAGACTACAGAAAAAGGAAAGAAGACTAAAGGATTTCTGCTAAGAAGAAAAAAAAATGATACAAAATTCTCTTCACAAGCTACTTAATGAAAGAACTAAAGAAGTGATAAGATAATACCCAAAACCAGAACCGGAGACTGCAGACACTGACATTGAAAACTCAAAAAATAACGAATACGATCCATCGCTAGAATAATTTGCTTAAGATCCAAATGAGGATGATGACTCAGGGATGAGTTTTGACTCCATTGCACTACATAATTTAGATACGTAAGAAATACGTAAGCCATGACGATCAAGAATAAAAGACAAAAAAGGATAAGTAAGCAATGATGTAATAAGCCATTACTCCAAAAGCAGACAACAAAGGGGACACCACTACTCAAAAACGGACAATTAGTTGAAGAAAGTCTTTCAAAGGCCATGTGACCATGGGGCCCAAAAGAGCACCCGACATGCAAAGAAAGATTATTCAATGTTTGAAATTCAAAGTTTCAAATCTGTGGGAGTGTTTCCTCTCCTATAAATAGAGACCATTTATAAGAAGAATGATAGAGTGAAGAGAAGAATGAGCAGAGCATAGTAGAAAATAGTTTACAAGTTTGAAGCCTTACATATTTCCCTCTCTTTTAAAAAACAAAAGAGTGAAGTGAGTTTGTTTGTAAAAACGAGTGATTGTTTATTTTCTCAAGTAGTTGTAAGGTCACCCGGGGACTTCCCAAAAGGGAAACCTCTCTCCGACCATTATTATGTATCGTTATTATAATATAATATGATGTTCATATATGTACTGTTTAAATTAAATTTCATTTATTACTTAATCTTAGTGAATGGTTAGTTCCTTCTCCTCTCAGTATCAACAATGGATTAACCTGTAAATACCTAGGAAAGTTGAAAGTCTGCCATGGTCAGAAAATAGAAGGACTGTATATCCCGAGGTTTGGTTAAAAAAGAAGTTGCTAAGAGCATGGGCAAAGGAAAAGAGATGAACAGAGTAAAAAAAAAAATTCAGACTTATAATCAACCAAAGAAATAAATTTGATAAATCAAGAAATTACACAAATAGACTTACAATTACCAACAATAGGGGTTAGACTTAACCATTACTTCCAATAGATTAGATAGGAAAGATACTATAGAAAAAGCAAGACCTGGTACTTGGCATAAAAATACTACATACATATAAAGATAATATATATATATATATATATATATATATATATATATATATATATATATATATATATGTGTGTGTGTGTGTGTGTGTGTGTGTGTGTGTGTGTGTGTGTTTGGCATAAAAATACTACATATAAAGATATATATATATATATATATATCTCGGTGTGTGTGCGCACATGTGTGCGTGCGTGTGTGCATGCCTGCATGTGTGTGTATGCACGCACGTGCGCGCACGAATTTGAATCAATAACTCCATAATAAATAAGAATGGTAAATGTACATTGTGTTTCTCAAGAAGACAACAAGGACAACAGTGTAATGACCCGTTAGGTCATTTTAAGAGTTAGTTCTCTCTCTTTCATAAAGGATTTAAAAATAATTTCACAACTTATCATGAGTGTAAAGACTTGAACTGATATTGATGGCACATATAGATGGTGGTAGGTGCCATCAATATCAGTTCAAGTCTTTACACTCATGATAAGTTGTGAAATTATTTTTAAATCCTTTATGAAAGAGAGAGAACTAACACTTAAAATGACCTAACGGGCATTACACTATTGGCCTTGTTATCTTCTTGAGAAACACAATGTACATTTACTATTTTTGTTTATTATAGAATTATTGAATCAAATTCGTGTGGAAGTCTCTGGTTTATCACATGGCATTAATTTATTTTTATTTATTTTACTTGTCAACATATATATATATAATTTATGTAGAAATCCATAAGCTATCTTTTACCTTTAGCAGTGGAATGAATAGAATCTCTATAGCCTTAAGTCTTAACTAGAGGATTCCAATTCTAGCCCCAAGAATAAAAATAATTTTGATGGGTAAAGTTACTCCCATTAATGAGTCTTACATATTATGGTTCCTTATTAATTAGTCGGAGCGCAAAAATAGATATCGAAAATTGCATGATAAAAAAAAGCTTCCATGCATATATAGGAGCAAGAATGATTGACATACTAAAATGACTAGAACTTAATTCTAGCTAAATCCTAGCGCCTACGTGCATAAATCTTATAATTTGATCTTTAATTAATGAAAATGACTTTTATCGTACCAAAAATATTATAATTAAAAGAAACTAGGCATTCCAAAAGTTAGAATTTCCATCCGACCAAAAGGTATTGGCAAAACTTTCAACACTATTTGGAAGGACCAAATCAGCAGATCTTACATTACCATAAATTGGTATAGTTGGAAATTGCCCTTCATAGATATGATGTGGTTTTTCTCTATATTCTATCAATTTGGATATTGGTAATTCAAATACTTCTTTTAAATTACCAAACATGGCCTCTCTAATTTCATTTGGAACTTTATCATATATTGCTTCAAAACAATCAAATTCTGTTAAGGCTTTAAAAACTTGTTATTTTGTGGATTCCCATTGTGTAGTGTTTGGTTTTAGCTCTAGATTGCAAAAATCTATGATGGGAATTTTAATTTTGGTAGCTGCCATTGATAACTAAATTTTAAAGAGAGGAAATAGAAAGAAACAAAGAAGGAGAAAGACTTTATAATGTGAAAATTAAAGAGGGAATATAAGTAGTATATATAGAGACAAATAAATTAACCTTGGTTTGAATATTTATTGTTATATTCCTCCCAATTTATTTTTGTCTTGACGTAAATTCTAGATTCTATACATAAATCATATAAAGTTATAATTTATGAGTAATAATACTTTATAGAGTGGCTAATTAATAAACATAAGAATAATGTAAGAACAATATGCTATCGTGATGTATTATTATCTGAAAATCAAATTTTTGGGAATAAGTTTGTTGGATTATTTGCTAGTTTTGGCTTTGACCAAAATCTTATCTCCAATGATAAAATCTAGGGTTTAAAATATAGTTATACTTTACTATAATATTCATCATTTATAATATTAATATTTTACTATTATGGTAAGAGAACTCAAGAATTGAAAAATCTGGATGCACCAATATTATCTTAATTTAAGCATTTACGAAATTTATTGTCGTATTTAAGAAGTTACTGATAGCTACATAATGGCTATAAGTTCGAATCCCCCTATTTATCATTTAAATATTATAAACAAGCCCTTGTAATACAAAGTGTAAAAATGGATTGTTGGCTAGGATTAACCCTAGGTCACAGGGATAGTGTCCCGTACTTCTACTAGCAGACCAAATGCAGTTCTATGATTTCTATGGGTGCATTCCTCATATATATATATATATATATATATATTTCAACCAATATATTTAAGGTAATAATTATATAATATATATATAATTGTTTGACATAGACCAGTTACATGGTACGTATTTGTGCACATCTTTTTTCATATTTCAAAAAGTTGAATAATATTTCCACAATATTACAGGGTTGACTTATAACTCTTGCTCCTACCACCAACTAAATGTGCCATCAATATCAATTCAAGTCTTTACACTCAAGATAAGTTGTGAAATTATTTTTAAATCCTTTATGAAAGAGAGAGAACTAACTCTTAAAATGACCTTAACGGATCCTTACACTGTTGGCCTTGTTATCTTCTTGAGAAACAGAATGCACATTTACTATTATTGTTTATTATGGAATGA